>JAJEKV010000158.1:553819-1032126 GCA_021234155.1 Isoetes taiwanensis | reverse complement strand
TGATTTGGATCCTCCACGCTGGCTGTGGCGCTAAAGGCGGAGTAATAATAAGGATGATTGAATTGAACGAAGGCCCATTTTTGTCACGCATCATTGAAAACATGGCATGCTTCTACCTACGCCATTGTTGCGTAACGGTGCATGCATTGTTCCTGTTGTCTCGGTATTTCAGTAGTTTGAACATTATCACTTTAGCTCCCATTTTCTTTTTAAATTATTTAAACCACATGTTCCCAAGTGTGTAGGTATCTAATGTCGCGAGATTCATTGGTGAGCACAGATATCACCACATAGATATTCTACTTGGCCCGAATCTACTAGGCAAGAGTGCAAAATGAACACAATGTGATAGTAGCGCCCTGCATGGTTGGTTTGTACATTTATGATAGTTTGAAATGATCATACCTTGGGCGGTTGAGGAATGTGTTTATGCATGGGATAGTAGATAGGGGAATGGAGGATTTCGGTAATGAGCCGCTTTTATCTAAACACATCCATGTCTCCAAGGAAAACAAGCTGTCGCCAAGACGTTTGAGGTTGATTTGAATGCCAAAGAAGAACACAAAAAGACGTTTAGTCATTACCGAAAATAATGTCGGGTTAGCTGCAACACTGCATGAGTTGAGGTTTTATGTGTTTAAAAATGACATGTGTTGCGACAAAGAAAGGTGTTATGAAACCACCAGTTTTGATCTAGTGCCCAAGTAAAGAAGTTTTGAATATACAAGGAGTGAAGCATGTTTTGAAGTTGAGGAACGATACTATCTCGAAGAGATGCATGATCACACAATGTCACTCCACCAGTAGCTTATAGAAAATGAAAGAATGGACAAGCACTCAGTCCTGTCATTTAAAGTGTTTCGCAGATAAAGAACATGTGAGAGGCCATAATATGGACAACAAGAACCAAGGATAATCGCACCATCACCTAGTATGAAAAGCAAAGTTGACTTCAGCACCCATGTAAGGAAGAGGGACTAACCAGGCCTTAAGCAAATAATTTGAGAAGAAGAATACTGAAAAATTCTATGAAAAGAATTGTATGTTGAAGGAAGGGTAGTATAGGCGTACTCGAAACAAATAAGTCAACTTGAGATCAGAGGAATCATATTCAATTGTAACTTAGGAAATTCCACCCCTTTAATTCCACTTAGTATCAACGTGTTTTTAACATTTAAATTTGCTGTGAAGTACAAGAGAGCAGTGTGGCTACTATAAAGAAAAGTATGGACATACATAAATAGCCCCTCTATGTTATGAATCAATAAGCGCTTAAACCGCCTATGAAGCTTTTAATTTTGAGCTTGAAGTATTTCGTGCAAGTCAAGCTTGAGAAAGGGGAACTATTGCCCAAAGAAATTTCCTTCAAGATGAAGTGCAGAGGCAAAGCATCTCAATCTCTCAAAGATATTGGTTTTCATATCCAAGAGCATTGAGTTTTTGGAAACGGTGCGTGGAGTATCAGTGGTTGCTATCTCGATAACATTGACGAAAGTGTGGTCGCAAATTTAATCCTCAAGCATGCCTTTCCAAGGAGTCTTAGAGACAAGTTGCTATTTACTGGCACTCCGGGACAAAAATAACATCATTTAAAGTGAGCAAAAAGCCTATTCCTACCGAAGATCTCAACAAGGTCTACCACGACTCAGATGCGGAATATGGGCTGAACACAAATACGCTTTTGATTGATGACATGTTATACTGCTGGGTTAAGAAGAATATCAAGGCATGAGTGACCCCAAACGCTTATCACCATCTACCGTAGTTGCACTCTTCTCGGAGCATTTGAAACCTTCTCATGGGTCACAGTTGAGAATGTGAAAGACTACGTTTGAGAAGAAACTATCCACTGTTGATGAAGAATCATGTTGGCAATGGATATCCCTAAAGTTTAAGTACTCTTGACAAATTACGATTTGCATTTACATTTCTGATAATGAAGTTTGATTATGGTTGGTGATTGATCAAAGATCATGTTGTTGCCATCTTATAATGTAAATTGATGTACTTTTTGAACTGTGATTTGTACTTTTTGATGTTCAACATTGCCTCCGCCCGTTTGAAGTGCATCAGCTTGTAACTAGTTTGGCTGTATTTTGATGTGCAGATTAAGTAGGACTTGCGTAAAAGATGATTCATAGTAAATACATTAATAGATCCTGGAGAAAAGAAATTACACGCTTCGTCAAAAAGAAATTACACAAAGTTTCTCGTCAAAGAACTGGCATGTAAAGTTTCACATATATTAGGTCTCGTCCAAGTCTTGTCAAGCTCCTGTGAGTCCTATACTTTGTGTTAACTGCTTTGCTGTAAGAGGATTAGAGCGAACCCAGGGTCTTTTCCAAAGAGGTAATCCCATATCTCGTCCAAATAGTAAAAAAATCTCTTCTTAACAAACCCGCAAAACCAAATATATACTATTGCATCTCAAAGGAGGCAATATCACAATGTATGTATCATCGTGACGTGTAGGATCTTTGGATCATGAAGCCATGATTGGAATGCTTGGTTATAGGATTGAGTAGAATGAATCACAGCTCCTATGACATAGAGTCGCCATCCATAGATTATTATCCCTTATTAATCCAAAAATCCCTACCAACCAAGGAGTAGCGATAGTGCCAGCGGGCATCACTAACATTCTCGTGGAGTGTAGAACATCCGCTTATATTTTATTTAACTGCTCTTCGTGTTGAATTCATGATGGTTCGAAGTCATGGAAACCAAAACACAAATCATTTGCATAACTTCTCTTGTATATATACTGCCTCTAAACTTTCTTGCCTTGCTTATTCTCCTCATCTCTGTTTCCGATCATCTCGTTCTACGTAATTCATTGATTATGGGGAGGGAACTTTGACCTCGTGTTCATGAATTCTCTCATCTCCATAAATCAACTTCAAACCTATATCTCGCTTCCTCTATCAAATTTTCCCTCCGATGACTTCAGATAGGCCACATGTACCCCATGAGCAAGAAATCGCTAGAAGTTTTATAAGATGGTAAAGCATTTAAAGGCCTTTTTGCGTAGAGAGAGCAAGGGAGACCAAAGGTTGGGCCATGTTGATCCCTGCTTTGTTTTACTTTTGAGAATGACAACACTGAAAAGACATTTCATTTTCAAAAACCATAGAGAGTTTAAATGAATACCTGCGGCACAAGAAGTTTAGATCCTAGTTGAGGTGTCATTTTGAAGCATATTGTCCCGGCAAAGACTGAATTGACTTCAACAAGAGGGGCCGGACACCGCCATAAGGCCTCAGAATGCCAAAGAGAAAGATCAATTGAAGGCATAACACCAAGGAAATTGGGATCTTTCGAAAGTGATTATCCCATATTGGCGCATGCGGCCTAAAGAGGCTCCATTAATTTTGCTTTGAAGAGTAAGATCCCGAAAATTGCCAAAGGGAATGAAAAGTCGAGTCTTGACGAGATGTCCTTCAAGTTTGAAAGCCGAGATTGCTGATCTTCTTTTGAAGCGCCAAAAACAATGGAGAAAATGGCGGCAGTTTTGGGTTTTAGGTTAAAATCGGGCTTCATTTGGCAATGATAAAGCAATGTGTGGATGCAAAGAAAGGGAAATCAATCGATCAAAAAAAAAAGCGGGAGGGTCGGAAAGAAGGAGAAAGGAAAAAGCTTAAGAAACATGAAAGGAGAACACAGGGAAGATCAAATTTAGACTAAATTTATACTAGAAACATGAAAGGAGAACACGCTATAGTGAAGTCCATTTCAATTAGATGTGCTTGTTTGTTGCTCTCAGCCTTGTTGTTCTCGGGTTTGAAGTGCAACATTTGTAACTACTTTGGTTTTTGTATTTCCTGATTTATTTTTTAAGTAGGACTTGCGTAAAAGATGATTCACAAAGTAAACACATTACTAGATCCAGACAAAAGAAATTACATGCTTCTGATTATAAGAAATTACACAACGCTTTCAAGGCAATATATATTAAGAATAGAATAGAATAGAATATGATTTTTATCGGCCCACCTGGAGACCAATCGCCTATGGGAAGTACCAAAGAGAGAGTAGCAGAAAACCACGTGGTTGTCTTGACGTGAAAAGCTACACATAAATCTCACACAAGTTTCTTTGCTTTCAGATTACATAGAAGGAAAACCATATCGTGGATGCTTTAAAAAAATCAAGCTCAAGCTCTAAACCTTAAACCAAAAAAAAAAAAAAACTAAGTCTAGCCGGGATTATTATATTGGCTAGTGATCGAGGGGGCATCCGCAGCTCCACATAAAGATAAAGTCCATCAGATTGTATGGTCATCTGCAAGGCGCTCCCTCATGAGGCAAAACACGCCAATCCATCGGCCGGACTCTTAGAAACTTTTAGCTCCTTGCTCAATGACTGGATTGACTTCCCCGGCATGAAAATTTAGCAACAAAGGTCATTTGCATGCCCCATTGCCGAAGTGTTCTGAGGAAGGCCGGAGGATTCTGGCCGCCTTCCGCCGTATCATGATCCCCGCCATGTCTCTCGAAGAAATTGGAGGACCGAAAGTGATCTCCGAATGGGAAGAACAAGGAACCTTGAAGCTCCGAAGTGAGTGGAAAGATCGAAAAAATGTGTGAAAAAATGGCATTATATAGAAATCCAGTGTTAAAGGTGCTATCAATGTCCTTGTCTCCGAACCCGAGCCCATGCAAGCATACCTAGATTTTTTCGTAAAGAGAATGTTCTACATAAATTTATTCTTTACATTCAAATCTAAAACTTATGTGATGTAGAAACTTATGTGATGTAAAACAATTTGACCATATGAAACTTATGTAGACCATATTCAAGTGATGATCAATAGTTCAAGTGTTCAAGAGAATGTTCTACATAAATTTATTCTTTACATTCGAATCTAAAACTATGGAAGCATCAATAGTTAAAAGAAACATGCTTGAGGCGCCCGAACTCCCCACGCCTCCCAAATTGTCTTAATGGAACGCCATTGGGAACTCCGTTCCGACGTCCGTTATAACGCTCCCAACATGGGAAAAGAAAAAATTAAATTTCAAAGATTATCAAATGACCTAAAAGCGGAAAATAAAACTAAAAATAAATTGGCGGTCGTGGATATGGCGGAAGATAGTGACGTCTGAGTTTTTTCTTCAAGACACAGGTCGAAATCAACAGTTTTAACAAGGAAACAAGTCAAAATCATAAATTTACATGTCTAGAGGTTGAAATCATTTAGTTTCTCCCGATTCTAGTGTTTGATTGTAATTTTGACCGCCAAGATGCGTTGCTATTTTTAAGGTTTATAATTTCCATATAAACTAAATTTGACAAACAAAGTAAAAGTAAAAAGTACAAGTATAATAGTTGGGAACTCCATTTTAAGGATTAAGGTTCAAATTCACGCCTCGACAAGCAGTTCCTGCCCCGCCTGTTCCAGCCTCCTGCCTCGGGAGAAGGTCCACGTGGATGAAAACATTCCCGATCCGGTATCTATGATTTGAAGATGCCTTAAACTAGTGCATTTGGTCATAAGATAATCTAACTAGTGCCAAAAGGCAAATTCCAATAGGCATTTAAAACTATGGAAATTTGGTAAAGGAATGGTCGCCATGGATTCCAGTGGGTGCCGTGGGTCCATGAACAACCAATCCAACCTAAATTTGTGCATAGGTCCAAGACAACACACACACACAACTATGCATCAAGAAGGCATCCCATGCCCCCACATTAACCCAATTAATAGAAATAATTTTTTTAATTCCTTATGTGAAGCCCTTTCATTTGGGTTAGGGCTTGTGGATATACCTCCAAGAATAACCATTGGTTTTTTTTTTTTTCTAGGGTTCACTTCACTTCCTTCCTGGGATGCCTAAAACCCTCGTTGCCGCCAGAGTGGTGCATGTATGAAGTGATGGGTGATGAAGTGCTTTTATAAATATATTTGCCTAATTTGGTTGCATGGCCTTTTGGGTTGGCCTTTTTGATCTATATATGCTATTTAGAGCACGACTTTATGTATGCAATCCCATTTGTTCCAACTGCTTTTGTAATATAAGTGTTCATGTTTTGTATCGTGAAGTTTTGTCTTAGAGCCCTTCCAAATCAAAACAAAGATAATACAAATACACATCCAATCTGATATTTCCAAACCGTGAGCAGTGGATATTTGTTTTATTCAAGAAAAGAATAAAGACAATAGAAGTCCAAAATTTGACTTCCAAAAAAATCGTTTGTTGATGATGCAAATGAAGAAACATCAACAACTTAATAACAATATACATCATAGTTGCACACAATATAAATCGCATCCTTCGATCCGCTTTGTTTCACTTAAAGCTTCAAGTACAGAACCGCAACACTAACTACATTCCAACAGAATCGAATATTTAATCCTCTTCGCCCGATAGCACACCGTGAGATTGTCTAAAATCTTTTCACCCTTAACTTCACAAAGTTTGTAAACAACCTCGTTTCCTTTTAACCCTATGTTTTGCTTGTGCCATATCAAGTCTTATTGAGCAAACTTGGGTAGCATAAACAATGCCTTTTGGCTCGTTAGAACATAAAGTGTAACCTGTGAAGCGATCTTGGGACTTTTTTTGTAGTAAGTTCCTCTAAAACTTCTTCCCTTTATAAAACCAATTCCATAGGCTTCAAAACTGCCCTGAACCACATATTTCTCTTTTTCCTACACAATAATATCCAAAATAAAGTGTCCTCATCATTGTCCTTTGAGCTGCGACAACGGGTTATCTCCTTCCCCTTACCAAAATCACTCAACACACCTGATCTCCGTAAAATAGAGCTCTTTCAGATCTGCGCAACTCGTATTCATCAGCCTATAGCCTTGCTTGGCTCAACAACTACGAGCTCCCAATCATCTACATATTTCCTTGTTCAAACACTTCTGCCATTTGTGCATCAAGGCAATATGCATAGAAACAAGATAAACGCTTATATGCAATTGCGAGATGCTAAGTTAAATGCATGCACAGAATGAATGTTCCTCGTGTCCTCCACAGTCTCAAAGACCCCATGCATTCTTTTCTATCCACAATTTTCACTTCCCAAAACGACCTTCTTACTGGTTTCTTGTTCACACTTGAAGATGGAGCAACAGCAGTGAAATTCTCCCTGGTTATATTCACAATATCAGCAGATCACATTCTACTTTTACAGACTATGATCTCTTCATCATCTCCCCTTAGCCACCGTTTCAACTCTGCACCCTTCCCATCATGCTCCCTTGCTGTGATTGGAGCCGAAAAAAAATTCCACATCATTTCAATGAGTGTCTCATGAGAATACCTTCCTACAAAATAGAATGGCCGCAGCTTTGAATTGGGATGCGCCCCATCTGAAAATACCCAATGCTTTTTGGATGTATGCCCTGTTCTTTCATGAATTCGTGATGCATCATAAATGCATGGATTAATAGTGTGTCATGTTTTGTATCATCAGATATATAGTAATGGGTATCCTTGATGACATCACCTGATGAAGGCTCCAAATAGTATGTGATTTGTACAAGAATGGTGACCTGTTTGCTTGTCCAAGACGCAGATTGAACTTGATCCCGAATGAATTGTGAAGTTCTCTCGAAAGTCTACTACGATACAATAACCCCAAAAGGGAGGTTGTCTAACATATCCCTAAACCGCATCGCTTTGCCATTTGTGTCTAAAGTCGTGCACCTCGAAACTTTGCCAATCTGTCAATCAATGTGTGCATAAGATCTTTTTTTTGTTTTCTCCATAGACGCTGAGTACTTTCTTGGGTTTCCACTTATCCTTACCTCCTTCCTCATAATCCCAGTACTCCCAACTCACAAATCCTTCTTCTGACAACTCTAGAGGACACAGTAGCCGAGACACACCACACTTGCTCAATCTCCATAAATGCAATCTTTCTTGTGGAATTCTTGATTTTCTTCTTTAGGACACAATATGGATTGCCGTGAGCCGAGTGGTTGACTTATACTTCTAGTCTTGGCAGCACATAATTGGCCTATAGATTGGCATACCTCACATGCACAGTGCAACATTCTACATGCATATTTCTAAGTGAATTTAAGCCATCCAAGAGCATCTGCCACTCACATGATGAATGCAACAACATGAATTGAACTGCTTCAATTTCATTACATACCATGGTTTTAGTTTTTCAAATGCTCTTTTGGCCAATTGTAATTTCTAGGTGCTGCTCTTTGAATTTAATGAACATCTCATTTGCCAAAACATAATCAAGAAATATGTGAGTAACATGTCAAATAACAAGTACACATGAACATGTAACTCTACTCTAACTGCAACTATAAACTGCCACTGTAACTCACTATGACAACAGAAACACAAACTACAAACATACAACCTGCAACTAATGGTCATAACTGCAACACCAACTGTAACTGCAACAAACATAATCACAAACTGCAACCACTGACATAACTCGAACACTTGCTGAAACACTAACTGTAGTCTAACTATTTAACATGCTCTCTGCAACACAAACTGAAACTATGTAATGGAGCTCAAACACTAACTGCAACACCAACTGCAGACTAACAACCTAAGTTGAATCTCAGCCACCAACTGCAGCAGCTCGAAATGTTTAAGTTGCATATTAAGAACTGTACTTCAAACCTTAGCTGCAACACCAACTACATCTACATAAGCTGCAACAACAACTACATCTACAAATGATGCACATATCACCAAAAAATCAACAAAAGATAATTTGCACCTGAGTATCCTCCAGATAATGTGTAGCATGTTCCTCCTTCACATCCTTTGCATTAGGGGAAACTCTTGTATTTGTGTCCCAAAAACTTTGAACCAGCTCAATGACATATTTGTCAATTGAATCAAACCTCCGTGACCTTCTAAAATATACCCATCCCTCCTTATTAAACTCCACTTCTTTACGTTTTTCCTTGGGATGGACTCCCAAAACTTTTCCCAAACTTCTCTTGCTAATAGCTTGATTTAAAGTCTCCTTCCCAATAGACATGGCAAGTACACTTCTTCTTGCAGCCATAGAATCTAAACTACTAGATCCTTTTATAGTCCTGAATAGATTCTCTAATGTTCTCTCAATCACATGGCTTTTGACTTCCGAATCCTTCAAGTGATCAGTGAAGACATCCTTCATTTCTTTGTGCTTCAAGAAATCATTTAGCACTTCCCTTTTATCTTCCAAATCCTTTTGACAAACTTGCCTTTTGAATGAGAACATTAGATTAGACACAATCTTTTGTTTACTCACTTGATTGGCATAAGCTTTGGACTCCAGCATCAAAGCATTTTTTTCTCTTTCTTTATTTCCTCTTCTTTAGAGTCTCCTGCTCTCTTGTCCTCTTCCTCTTTCCCATATAGTTTCTTTGCCCCACTTCTTCCGCCTTGATTGCTCGCAAAAACCACCTTCGCCCTATAATAGTCCCCGCTATAAAATTAATGAGACGTAAGAAAGTATCATATAGAAAAGGAATTACATATCGTAATACTTTAAGTCTTCAATATGCCAAAACAAAAAATCAGAATTCACCACATTAAACCGGATATATTTTTCATGCATGGCTCTTGAATGCATGTCGGATATATTTTTCTGGATGATTACAAGAAGGAAACCAAATCTACATGCAAATCAAACACAAAACAAAGAGAGCACTACAATCAATTTTAATTGCTAGAATGAGAATAATCTGCGGATTAAAAGCAAACTTTGAATGGCAACATACCCAAATTTTAGTCTTCAAACGAAATTTCAAGAGGCCTTACAATCTTGAAATTGAATTTGATCTTCCTCGCAAATAATAAGAGACCCGAAAAATTTAAGGAAACCAAAGGTACATGCAAATAAAAACAAAGCAAAGTCATGTCTATTGAAATCAAATTACAATGAAAGAAATCTTGGATTCAAAGCAAAGCAACAGACCAAATTTTGTCTTCGAAAAGAAAGTATGCAAAAGGCTCTACATTCTTGTAAGGCGAATTTGATCTTCTGGGACCCAAATCTTAGGAGAAAGTCCATACATTCTTCTTCATCGTTGATCGATGATGGTGCACGGCAATTCTCCCCAAATTTTGAATTCTCTCTAAAGCAAGGTGGTGGTTGAAGCAAGAAACGAAAATAGGTAAGTGGCTAACTACCTTTCGAACTAATTTTCGAACTAATTAGGGGGGGACAGGGGGACAACTAAAATAAGACACTATACCATGCTTTAACCCTGCACTGCGTAACTGACGGTCAGTGGCTCCAGATATCATTTTGCCCAAAATTAGCTACTTACATCTAAAAACAAGAAAATTTCTTTTGCCCGGTCTATCACATTTTGAAGAATTGGCCCCAAATAAGAGGGCATAATGTTGCAAAGATCATGCTTTAAACACTACTCATGATTCTTTAAGTTAGCCCTCTTTTTCAAACTGTAGACTACTCTTACATGTTAAACTATCCATTTCTTAACTACTATAGGCTTTTGATGCAGCTGTCCATACTTCTGATGGCTTGAATAAGTCTCACTTAGTAAAACATGTGGTTTGTTTTTTGTTTTTGTAATGTTGTCGGTATTCGGGCCTATTGGATCCTCTTAATTATGCCCTATACTAAGAACCTTAATTCCTCTAAGTGCATATATTGTTTAACTTATTTCGAAAGATAGTATTGGTTTGTTATTGTGGTGAAAGGCTTATAAGCGGTTTTGTCCATTGCTTACCCTGTTACCCCCGTTGTTGGCAACCATTTTAATGCTTGTCTAATTTCTTGTGGTGCGTAACCCGACCAACCCTCCATACGTTTGCTTGGTGTTTTTCGGAGCAAAGGTTTTGCTTAATTATATGAGAATCGACTCTAAATGGATCTGCAAGTCTTTTGCTATGAACTTCCTATTTGGTGATATTCTGCAAATCTCTCCGGTTGAGTTAAAATAAATTGCTTTATCTATTTTGACGCTTTTACTGATGGGATTTATCCCACTTTAACTTTTACATATTTGATATATTTGTACTATTGTTGTCTATGAACATATATTTAATTAATAGTATTCCTTTCTTCACACAAATCTTACTCTGTTCTTTGCTTTGCTTGTCTTGATATACTACTTTACTTCTTTAAAATATCTTTTGGGCTATGTCTAAGTTAAGTTCCTATGATGTTTCATT
This sequence comes from Isoetes taiwanensis, assembly GCA_021234155.1. Taxonomy (NCBI): domain Eukaryota; kingdom Viridiplantae; phylum Streptophyta; class Lycopodiopsida; order Isoetales; family Isoetaceae; genus Isoetes; species Isoetes taiwanensis. The sequence goes on along the minus strand of JAJEKV010000158.1, from coordinate 1,021,003 downwards.
TCCATGATTCTTAATTTATCTAGGTTCCATATTTGTGTATGATATCTAGTATTTCATCCATGTTTGCTTTTGTTATCTTTTATGATTCTACTCAAATCAACTCAATTCTTTATGATAATCTTTCGCTTTCACTCGGTTGCATATCTTTTGGCTTAATTATCTTGATGCTTTCATTATTCTTTATAGGGTCAAAAGGTTTTGGTCAATATTTGGTCACTCATCTCCTGTTTATATAGTTCATTTGTCTTAATTGATCTTTCTTAAGTTTTGATTTCTTAAATGTATTTTTTACCATTTATTTTTTTTTGACCTTCACAAGGCTTGGATTGATTGTGCACCTAATCTTATCTAAAATTTGCATTTCAAAGGCTTTTTATTCCAAAAAGGATCTCAAGTCTTAAATGTCTCGATATCTAGTCTAGGCTAGTATATTTCGTGCTTTTGGGTTTTTTTTTTTTTTTTTTTTTAAATCTTTGTTTTGGTGTGTTATGGGACGTGTTTTTTGGGTTGCCCCTAAGGGGGCAAGCCCTTGTTGAGGTGGGTTTGTATATTCTCCCAGGCATATGCCAAGATATGCCTAGAATATGTCAATGACCGCCCAAACCCATAATAGGTCAGAACTCTCGCCGTTGCCCCGCTTTCTAGACAAATACTGAAACGGGCTAACCGGTGTTCCCCGGACGAGGCTGTATCATTGACGGATGTGGGAAGCCCACGTTTTGGTTTCAAAGTCACTCCGATTTACTTTAACATTGCTCTTCAAGATCATGTTGGTGTTTGTCGCCGCGATTTTCATCCATCGCCTCGTTTTGGAAGCAATGGAGCTTTCAATCCGAAAGATTGATGCTTGGAACCATTTAGCAAGCCAAAAGGTACCGTGATTTTAATCCTTTAGAATATTATCATGACCTTGGTTCCCATCGATGGTGTGAATTCCCCACCGCTTATCTCAAGAATTAGTGGTGCGGTAGCAGTAAACGTGGTATCACGACTAGGAAAGACTCGTATACAATCGGTTCCTTGAGTCACTAAAAGCGTAGGGGAAGTCATTGTAGATGATGTGCAAGCACTAAGCTTGGGCAATAATGCAACAAAGAAGCTTCCTTCTTTTAGAGCCGATCCATCACAAGAGAAGAGAAGGTAAAGGTACTATTAAGGAAAGATATTGGCCTCAAGATTTGGAAGTACAAGGCACCATGTCATTGGTTGCACAGAGGAAAGAAGATGCTTTCATTCGTGTAACGTGCATCTTGATGCTTTATATTATTATTCTATGCCCGCTTTTGTTTCATATGTTTCTTGGTGAATAGGTTGAGATGGGCAGGAATGAGGAGGTGCAATTCAAAAACCCATCCTAATATCAACAAGAACTTATATTCTAGAGAAAATATGCTTGCACCGAAAGATCCAAGCAGACCTTTCCCAAACCGGTTCAAAGATCTGTTATCTTAAAGTGGCGATGCAGAGCAAGGAGGAATCGCTTTATGCCTTTGACCAAGTAAGTAGATGCAACCTCCTATTCGTGCATGAGTTTTCAATCCCTTTCAACGCCCATGCGAGCCCATAGTTGCTCCTATATAGGCTAGTGTCCGACACTTTAAAACCGCCATTTCCATATCGGTTAATCTGCTGGCCTTCGTTTCGGTGTCGAATGTTATGTTAACATCGAATATGAAGCTTTACAAAGATTTGAGCTACATAATGTTGTGATTTCCCTTTGCCTCATGGAGAGACCCACCAACAAAGAATCGTGGTGGGTGGTGACCGAGGTAATAGTGGTGTCTTTATGTTCAGATTTTGTAATTTGCCTTCTCAGATATGGGTTCTCAAACCGCTTTTCCATTACTGTGTATGATGCCGTAAAGGCAATATTGGAATGGTCAATTGACCTTATTGATAGTAACAAGAGAACATAAGCATCATTGGTTGCATATGAACCTAATCTTTACCCCACTCTGATATCTTATTGTGAATCCTACATCGGTACCATGGAATTTGTGGTGCCAGCAACAGATCCATCCGTATTTTTCCTCCCGAAGTTGATGTCGTCACCTCCAAGAACATTCTCAGAATATAAAGGTACTATATTATGTTCTCGCAATATTAGTATCAAATATATTATACATGGTTTTACTGCATTACTGCGTGTTGTTTGTGAACCAGATATAGAATGGAGATGATGTAATGTTTGCGCCGAGGACACAAATTTTATTACCGACAAATACCAAGTGTAGAGGTAAGAGTTTGGAGCTAGTTTGCATGGTTTAATCAAGTGTAAACTTATAAGTGGATTAAAGCAGTGGTCTTCATCACCATATTTAATGTGATTACGTATCCCGATTAAAAAACCTCATCCCTTATTTGCGCTTATTTCTATCGAAATTATTTTACCGCCTTTATCTCCGGAAGTTGGAATCGATCGATGTCACACTTGCAAGCAACTTAGATTCAAGAAATATGAAGCATTCTAGCAAAATAACGCTATTGCTTTTACAGATATGATGGAAAAAATATATTTACAAATTTAAGTTATAAACAGCCCGCTTTCACCTCCAAATTTTGTGCTAGAGCTCATTATAAGCTTTGCCTTGATCGGCTCTATTTTTTGTCAGCCATGAGATTGGTCTATTTAGGATAACTCAGGGCCGAGGACATGCATTGCAATGATGACGAGTATTATGTACATATTCCTATTATCGGCGTGGTCGTTAATCGACAGATCCTGTGGTCAAAGTTCGTCTTACAAGCATCATCCACATGTAGATCCATCAAAGTTTTGTGCAAAAGCCGAACACGATATGATTTTTGTAAAAGTGGAATTGAATTGAATTATTTGTTGGATAATGTGGGGTTCTTATGGAACTTTTATGTTAATCCCCCGCCTTAAGCTTTTTTCACCACTTGAAGCATAGGCGATTCGATGGTGAATTTTAAGCATGACACCAGGTGACATAAGGATCTTGTGTAGATAGCTATTTAAGAGCAGCTCACCTATTTTGTCGATAGTGTCCATGTCCAATACAAACACCATGCCTTGCAACACTTGTTTGAGACCTAAAAAACATTTGGTTTTTTGTCATTTATTTATGAATATTTATGAATGTAAACTTTTAGGCCTTAGAATAACGTAACCAAATGATTGCCAGTATGAATGGAGTCTTCTCTGAGTCTACTCCAAGTCTAGCTCATCACGAAGAATCTAGTATTGACAAATATGATACAACTCTATTTGGAAGGAGCAAAATTTGATACCGGAAAAGAGCTAAGCGCGGGTCTCGCCTCATTCAAACCCCACTTGCAATTACACGGGTGGTGATCAGCTTTTGCCTTGATTCATTTCCTGCCTAGTCCTAGGTCCGGGCCCAAATATGATCTTTTTTTTGTTCAATATGCCATCTTCACATTGGACCATGTTTTCCGTTCCAATTTAAGTTTTCCTTTAGGTTTTGATTTTGTTTAGTGTGACATTGCATTCTCCCTTGATACTCTAGCTTTTGACTCAATTATAGATAGATAGATAGATATATACATTATTGTCCCTTGTACCCCCGAGGCCCGTGGACTTATGTAGCATGAGCGAGCTCCCTTACTGGTGCTACCAGCACATCATGCTGATTTACAATGTAGCCTTTTTCTCAAGGCTTGACTTTCTATTAATAATACCCCACCTGCCTTTGGTTAGCTTCATGGCCCGGGTGAAGTGGCGTCGTTATCAATCGCTTTTGAGCTGAACTTTTTTGGTGTTTATGTTGTCGCCTCTCACGGCGTTCATAACGAAACCCTTTTTCTTTGTGTTTTTCTCGGTTGCACGGCGTCATTTTCCCGTATTCGTCCCGAGTCCCTCCTTGTTTTCGACCTTGTCATCGCGGATGTATGCGGGCTATCCCACGATATTTACGTACTTATTCACAGTGCTTTCATATCTGGGCGGGTCACTTAACATATGGTTCTCATCTTCCACTTCCCCTTTGTCACAGATTCTCGCATATTCGATCCTCTCTATCCCTGCGCCACGTCCCTTTTCAATCCTCATTTCGTGACTTCCCATTCTCAATCTTGCTGGAGGTGTCTCTTTTCCGCTTTTCCTATTATGTCATCCCAGTATATCTGTTGCCCTCTGTTGTCCCGGTTGAAGACCGCCATAAGCCACATTGTCTTGGGGCCGTGTGGTTATGCAGCCGTATGTGTGCGTGGCTCGCTACGCCCACTCGTATTTCCATTCCCCTTCCGGTGATGAGATCGTTCAAGTTCATCCCCAATTTCCTCGTCCACATTGCTACATCCCTGAACCACCCGTTGCCTTCGGTTATGTGGGCTTTCGCTGATTCTCGGATGGCAATGTTTGCTAGCTTGCTTGGTTTCCCGCCTGCATTGTTCCTTATAAGATATCTGATGGTCCTTTCCCATGCCCTTATTTCCATCGGTTTTTGCCCTGTCTCATATACTATTGTTGTTTGTGGTGTATTCGTTCTCGGTTTAAATTCACCTTATGCCAGCGTCCGTAAATCCTTCTTGTTTTTCCCACTTTTTCTCCGGCGGACGGCCCCCGTGCTTCGCTCCATATAGTCAGTAGTTGCAACTTCTGCGACCGAACAGTAGCATTTAATTTCCCGGTTTATTATCCTCGCTTTTGTTGCGAATTTTTCATATTGTAGTAGCTTCCCGATGGTCGCCTCGAATCTTGTGTTCCCCCTTTAGCCCATTTTCCCCAAGCATGCGTGTCATATCCCGGATATTTGTATTCGGCGACTCTTCTAGATCTGTTCCCAAGTATCCGAACGGCTTATGTCTACCCTTTTGCCCAAAAAGACTATTCGTTTTCCCAAGATTAACTCATCAACCCCGGGTCTTTTCCGTAAACTTTCTAACGGTTTAAGTAGCATGTGCATTCCTTTGTTCTTTGTAGCCATCATGCTCAAGTCATCTCATATAGCATGATGGGTACTTTGGTGTTTCTAGGGTAGGGGCGCCTGTCCCCTTTGTTTGCTTCGCTATAAAATCACGTAGGGCATCTATGTATATCCCAAATAATGTGGGAGATAGTGGGCACCCCTGCTTGACCCCCGTGTCATAGTCTATCGCTTTTCCTTTCTTCTTCTATTTTCGCATACACATTATAGTATAATCTCGCAATTGCCCCCCACCATATCCTTTTTAGTGCCTTTTGACATATCTATAAGCCTCTGTATTAGCTTTCCCCTTGGGACTGTGTCAAACGCTTTCCTAAAATCCACAAAGCAGCATATTATTTTCTTCCCCTTGGTTTCTATTTTGTTCTGCAAGATTCTTAGTGTCACTAAGTGGTCTTGTTGAGTGATCCGCCTAAACCCCTCTTTGTCCTTGTGTTCTCCGATTCCCCCCCTCGCCCAATTCTTCAACTTGTTGTCTAAAACTTTTTCCAAACCATTTTGCAAAATGGAGCTCACCATTATAGTTCTCGTAATTTCCTGTTCGCTGTCTGCTCCCCCCTGTGTAGGGTATCACCCCTCGTTATATGCCCACCGGATGGTGGTCCTGTGTGTATGATACCATTAAAAATATCGTCACTTGCTTTAAGATTATCTCATCTACACTCTTTAGCGGTTCCACTCGCTAACCCGTGATAGGTCTCGGGCTTTGTTATTCGCCATTCGCTCAATGCCAACATCACTTCCTCGTATTAAAACACGGTTTGTCCATCCCTTGTAGTTCTGGTATCGGTGCTGGAGATGCCCCTGTTTTATAAAGCTTCTCCAAGTATTTCTCCCAACCGTCTGTCCCAATTTCCTCTTGTGAACTACTATTTTTCTGATCCCCTGTCCTTTCTTTTTGAGCCCTTTTCGCGATTTCAGGGTTGTTTTTTTCAGGGCTTAGCCAACCCCATTGGTGTTGAAGCGGTTCCTATTTCTCTTTGCTCTCCACATTTTGAGGGTATGTCTTTTTTTTTTTTGGTATGTTTCCTTCCCTTTGTGCTCTCGATTCCTTCTTTTCTGTTTTTCGCATTAGGTCATCATACCAGCTCGAGGGCTTTGAGCATCTTTCACTCTTTTTTCTTTTTTCTCTTTCCGAATACTTCCACTGCCACTTTTACTGTTATGTCATTGAGCCTGTCTCCATTCTCGTCTGCTCTGTGTGCTCCCCAATTCCATTTTCCCATTTCTTCCTGAATGTATTGTACAAATACATCTATTTTCTTTTCCTGAAACTGTATTCTCATTTTCCCATTAATTTCCTCTGTCTCTTGTTGCATACCTCTCGAGGTGTATCCTTCCCCCATAAGTGTTAGCTGTATGGGTCTGTGGCTCTCTCTTTTGCCGACCGGCCAGGTCGAGGCGTGAATCGATACCATTTTGGCGGAATTGTCATTCGGTATCCGCGTGATCCACTATACTTTTCCCATGTGCATTACGGCTTGTGTTCTTCGACCCATCCCATTTCACCCGGGTTGGCTATAATGACTCGTGGTGGTCGAGCATATCTCAAGTAGTAGCTCTCCTTAGCATTGGCCTCTTTCGTCCTCCTGTTCTCTGTTCCACTCTTACGATCTTGTCTTGCTTGTCCATTGTAAATGCAGTATCCTCCATATTAGTGATTTGTGCTTTTTGTCCCACACGTTCTGGCGTTCAAGTCACCTATCAATATCATTGGCCCTGTTCTTTTTCCATTTCATCATGGTCTCCCCGGTTCTAACAAATCCGGCTTATCCTCACCTTGGCATGTAATAGGCTAAAATCAAAATTAATTCTATCTTGTTTTCTAACCGTAAACTCAAAACCATGTATCTCTTATTGACATCAGTTGCAAAATACCGCGACTTTTACTACATTATCTTTAACATAACAGGGCTAATCCCCGCCTCCCTCTTCCAATTTTGAAGTTTTTGTCCTTCCAAAGACGTGAAATAGTTCGCATTATCCTTCTTCTTCGGCAATCTTTTTACATCGTGTTCCCATGTCTCCACCGGACATATTATATCGAGCCGTGTGCCCCTTCCAAAATTCTCCCCATCATCCCATGTATACCCCTGTCGCAGTTCGATTTTTCATATCTTGGGGTCTTTTTCCCTCATTGTTCCTCCTGGGTAATGTCGTGTATTACGCTCCGTTTCCCATTCTCCTTGGTCTCCCTCTTGTCTTCATGGTGGTCCGGGATCATATTCCCCTCCTGGCTTTCGACGCCATGCACGGCCCCTTTTTCCCCCACTCTTTCTTCCCCTTTGTGTTGACTCATGTAAAATTTGGGCTATTGTTGTCTCCCACTATGTTCCGGGTGTTTTACTATTGGACCCTCCTGGCGGTTGATATTCTCTTTCTCCATTTACGTCTCCGATCTATCCAGCCTCCCTTTCTCACGGACTCCAAACCCACGGCTCTGTCCCGCTCTTTGTCATTTCCGGTATTCTCTTGTTGCAGAATACCTTGCCATTCTTGACCCGCTGTGTACTCTGCACCAGTTTGGGTTCTGCGGCCTTGGCCGAGCTCTGCAATGTAGCCCCGCTTGCCTGCATTCACAGGTGAGTGTTTCGTACTTTGATCAGATTGCTTGTGCGGATCCATCCGCAACACCACTCTCCTTGGGCGCTCGATCCACGGTGTTAAATTTATGTGCCTGCTCTCCCCTCCATTGTCCGATGATCGCCTTTGCCTTGACAATGATAACTCTGTGTTCTTTGAAGACCACCTCTATCACCTCTGCGGTCACTTGGTATGTATCTTCGTTGGGTTTCTCCTTTATCCCTATGAGCCTAACGTCATGCTTAATTCTAGTCTGTTCCTCATATTCTACAATATGCGGTTTTATTTTATCAAATGACTCCCATGCAATATATCAAATGTTCGCCTATTCAAGATCTTGATCCAGTAGTAATCTTATTCAACCCCTTGCTGGGATATTGTTCCAATTGTTGATTCAGCTTCTATAATAGATCCAATTCTAGATTCTAGTTTGAGTTTAAGTTCGAGTTCAAACTTTATGTCCATTGTCATGTTTCTAGCCATATGTCACTGCACTTCCAAACATCTCCATGTTCATTTTATGTGCAATAAAACATCTGATGGATCCCAAATGATCAACTCAATTGTTCTTGTTGAGATGCAAAAACAATGCAAGAACCATTGTCTTCAATGTGGAATATACTATTGAGGTGAATTAAATATGACTTGGCAAGTTGTTGCATGCAGCTACAGCTACCCCATTTTTCTCCAAGTTATAGTTGTGCTCAGTTAAAGCAAAGCCCATCTTTAAAGGAATAAAGTCTAAGTCACTTTGGTATTATTGGGTATCTTGCAGCGATAAAAACTAATCCAAATCCACTATTTTGTTTCTCAGGATCAACGGACAACCATAGAGGAAGAGAGGCAATAGCGGAGTTATCTAAAGCGATAGTGTTCAAGCATATTTGCAACTTCTTTGCTTAAGGGCGGCTTTTCATGATCAGATTGGGGATTTACCTCACCCCCTTGAGATTGTCGGGCAAAGAATATCTACTGATCCCAATCATCAGGACATAGTCGAAATCATGGGTCGTATACATAGTAGGCGATTATGAAGTTATTTGTGAAATTAACAAATCACACTATGTGTTTCACTGCTTGGTATTACATACTATGTTACACAAGGATACCTCATCCCTAGGATCGACCTTTTTTGGCTTCCAATACATATACTTTCAGCCTTTTCCTCATGAACAACACATTGTGAGCTTATGAAGCCAAAAGTTAAAGATTAGATCTAGTTTTAAGATCAACACTAACATTAACTTCGATATTTCCAAAGCATGTAAATGTATTCATTATTGAACTAAAAATGAACACAGTAGGAAAGCTGGCACTTTTCAATTTTGTTTTTATGGCATTTCTACACGAGGGACATTTGCTCTCGAAATGTAATGAGACTTTTTCATAATTGTTCCAAGAACACATGATGTAAAACTGAAAGTTGGTGGACTGTCTTGCATATACAGTTAAATTTTCTTCTCCAATGAAATTGACACCTTGCATTGAAAGGAACGATCTGATATCATGGCAATGCCATATAAGTTTGTATTTTATTGAAAAATTGTGGCATTCAAAATATCATAATGGGGAACATATAATTCTTTCGATGGTAACAAGCTAAAATATGAAGAGTAAGCAACATTAATCTCAAGAACTTGGAAAAACAGAAACCATGAAAACACACTTTCGCGCCATCGGAGGGCAACCCCTCGTGCGCAGCACCTTGTTTTTAATGGTTTATATGTCGTTCATAGTGCTTTTTTATTTCTTGTTTATTTCCAGCCAAAAAAACAAGATCTCCCATAACACACCAAAACAAATTCATTGTGCAGGTCCGTTTCACCTTACGTAATGCTGAGGACAACGTTATCCTAAGCAGGGGAGAATGTGATGTTCCCCTAAAAGATACAGTATAAATATGTATATCCCATGGCCACGTCAACATACAACTCTATATAAGTAGCACCTAATGTCGGGGAGATAATTGTTATCTACGTAACTTAGCCAACATAAGGTAAGAAGCCATTTCCACATGGCCCCACCTTATAGGCGACTAGCCACATAGATGCACCTAGTGGAGCCAAGTGGCCTTCATGTGAACCCTAAGATATAAAGGGTTAAACTCTAAACCCTAGCCACTTTTAGCTCCATTAATTCTGATCTACCTATTCGCGATCACAACTCTGATTCGAAGCTCATCTTTGATAGCCTGAGTTGTAGTAGCAGTTTAGAGGCACAAGCGTAGCAGAGGAGGATCATCTTCTCGAACCATCTGCTAGAGATGGAGGATTAGGGAGCTAGTGGCAGCGCACATCAGAAGCAGGTATTTCGAGTAGATTCTAGTTGAAGAGCATGTTGTACTCCAATAGAGCCATTCTAAAACCTATAGTTCTGAACCTGAACCCTAATGACGGAACACTAACTGTAAATTAGATGTATGTGATTAGAGTTAGTCGTTATTCTTATCTATTATCAAATGTTGATATGATATTGGTTGATCGTATATTGCACCTCTTGTGTATTGGAAAAGGGGGTAGAGACCTAGTAGCTATTAGTAGATGATGCTCCTAGTTGGACCCATTAGTTTCTATTATTATTGCGGCATGTACATAAAACCCACCTGGCTATGGAGTTGTATGGATCGACTACCTTTCGAGGTAGTGCTGTTATATTGCTATTAGTACTTATGTTATATATTGCTTCCGCTGATATAGGGACCCTCGAGGACGGGACAGAATGACACCTCTATGTCCTCTACTCTTCTGTCTGGTTATCCCCGACGCGAGTTAGGCGGAGGGCCCATATGAGGGTAGCCATTTGATGGAGAAGGTCCTTCAATGTATACGACAGATTGTCGTATATAGCGCTAGGAGCGTCACAATGAACAAATTGTTTCATGAACAATAGTTGAAACATGGAATATCCCATAAGTGTGATTAAGAAGCTTCTAAACAAAATCAAAAGACAAAATCAGTGACATGCTGGAAAATCGATTATAATGAACCTGCTTCATGCATAACTCTAGTAACAACCTGACATAGAAGGCAAGAAAGGCATAGGTTAGATTCATAAGAAGAATTGAAAAGTTGGAACTGGGATGTGCTTGTGCCATAAGAGTAAATTGTTATTCCATTTATGAACAAAGTAAGCTTCCATTTATACAAAAAAGTAGTTAGAGACAAGTATACAAGGATTAAGCTTATAAAAAGCATGGATATTTTTAGTTAGAAACCTAAATCTTAATATTAGAGTGCCGTTGATTCAACAATGTATTACTGAGGGCACACTTCAAAAGTAGTTACAGGGGTCTTCACGTCAAACACAATCCATCGACCATTGTGCATCACATAAGTAATCTTGACATGCACTTTTTTGCGAATTTTTGCAGCTTTGGCCATTAACAAGTTATGGCTCGATGAGGATGTTCCCCATATCTATGAACCCCATAATTGCCCTCTAAGACATGGAGCAATGGTAAGATCAATGATTAAGAACATGACAGTTATGGATGATCCCTGAGAACCCATATCAGGATCAAAAGAAGATGATGAGGAACAAAGTCATCCATCAAAGAAAGCCCTAGCTCCAGCAAGATTACCATAGCTGCGACTTCTAAGAGTCGAATGTATGGCATGCCATATGTAACCTGTGATTTTGTGACCTTAAAAGTCGGATCCGTGAGTTGCAAACCTGCGATTGATATCTCCAATTAAGATTTGTTATTTGTGATGTGTAACCTGCGATTTTTTGATCCCAAGCGTCAAATTTTGTGAGCTCCAATCCTACAATTGCAGAAAAAAACACTCCCCAACTATGATATTGTAAGGTTAACAAAATCAGTCTCTCATTTCCAGTTCATCCAGTGGCTGCTGCCGGTCACCGCAAAACAAAGAATGGCGTCCCGATTGTTTATCTGAAATTTTAGGGACCTTCAAATTTCGACCAAATTAACAGGTTTTTACAATTTAAAACTTTCTATATTTCTATTGAAGATGCTAAAGCGGTAATGCTAGAGAATGCTGCTGAAAACCAGAGGAAGGCATCCTAGAAATGCCAAATTTGAAGCTCCCTAAAATTTCGTTGAAGAATTTTTAGGAGCAAGAAAATTTCCCTAAAAAATTTTTGGTAGTAGCCTGTTGACGTGGCAATGCCCTGTGGCCTGCCATGTCAACGGGCAGCCAGCACAAAATTTCTTTACGAAATTTTCTGCTCCTGAAGATTATTCCTTCCGTAATGCACACCTAGGCGATGCATCGCATTTTTCTCAAGGATTTTATCCTGCGCCCAATTCTCTCTCTTTTTGTATAGCGATTAGTGCCAATATTTTGTGGCTATGGCGAACTATGGCGGATCAACTGACCTTCCTTCAAATGTTTTGGCGATAAAATCTTCTCGCGACCGACCTTCAAATCTCTTCATTTGAAGCCAGCATAGGTAAGGAGGAAACCTTGTTGCTTGGGATGAGAAGGAGAGCTGATCCGAATAGTCGAGAGATCTGGCCTAATAGAATAGCGGGAGCGAGCTTTTCATTGAGGAAAGCCAGAGAGCTAGAATAGCCGGAGATCTCTTCATTTAGGGAATCTACGCCCCGAGGGTATTCCCGCCGAGGAATTCCGCGCTGCCGCCAGGTGGTAAAGGTGTCGACGAAGCCGGGACGCTGAAGTGTTCCGTAGAGGCCGGTGGTCTCCGTAGGAATATCCCGAGGGGGATACTTGAGGAAAGTAGATTCCCTTATGTAATGCACACCTCGGCAAAATTACGAACAAGAAAAATATGTTGAACAGAGGAACTTGAACGGTCATGGCACAAATTTTCCCTTCAATGGCTATGCCTGAGGAAAGTGGTCTGTCAAAGCTTTGATTTGCAGGCCAGACTACTTCAGAAATGCCATCGCTGCTCTAGATCTATGCTTCTATCATGGCCAAAATGCTTCTATCATCCCCATCGGAGCTTCTGATGCATGCACAACAGGGAAAAATGTAGGAATATAAGGGCATGAAATGTCACAGAAAAGAAACGAAAGTTAAAGAAATGGATTCGCAAAAGAAAGCTATGGCTTTCCTAAATGAAGAGATCTCCAAAATGAAGAGATCTCCGGCTATTCTAGCTCTTCGGCTTTCCTCAATGAAGAAGCTCTGCTTCAAACATCCGGCTATTCTGGCTAGATCTCTAGCTATCCAGGCTGCTCTCCTTCAAACATCCGGCAACAATGCTCTCCTTACCTATGCTGGCTTCAGACGAAGAGATTTGAAGGAAGGTCGCCATAAGAGTTGATCGCCAGAAGATTTGAAAGAAGGTCAGTTGATCCACCATAGTCCGCCATAGCCACAAAATATTTGCGGCGCCGCTATACACAGGTAGAGAGAGAATTGCGTGGGATAAAATCCGCAGAAAAATGCAATAATTCTGCCTAGGTGTGCATTACGAAAGCGGGAATATCCAAAATATACATTCGCCTTCTCAAAAACGGAAATAGAGGTGTGTAAATTTAGGGTCTGTCATACGGGCACATCTTATATCCGTCAATCCTATTCCATCTAACGGCTCGCCTCTAATGTACTTGCCTAGCCCTAGATCTCTAGCTTGAAGCGGCTACTGTTTCTTTTTTATCCAGTCCCCTTTCGTTCTATTACCCTGTGTGTCGAATTTTTGTCTCCTTCAGCTTCTTCAATCTTCTCTCAGAACTTTCTGTTCTAGGAGGGCAGTGTTTCTCCTTCAGCAATGCATGCCTCCGATGCACGGTTGTATACTCAGTAAAACGTTCTAAGATTTTTCCGCATACTAGCTGCAATTTTCTGTAAGAGGTAAATGATTTGGGTCTTAATTTCCCTTAAATATGCTGTTTTGCTTTTAATGCTTGACTAGGCAGATTGGTTTGTATGTGCCTCTGTTTATGGTGCATAACATTTATTGATTCACAGTATCAGTGATGGCCTTCACTGAGAACTGCTGGCTGCGAGCTAAAAAAATATATCCAATATGTCTTGCTTTCTTAATTTCTCGCATAATTTACAGGAGTTAGTGGGCCTTTTGGTCTGATTATTTTGTCTATCTTATAAAGAGAAACCTACGAATTAAGTACTCTTATTGTACTTTTCCTCTATTTATGTCTTTAGTCTATGTCCGTTTCTCAGTATTTGTGTGATAGTGGCTTTGTTTCACTTACATTTTGTGAAGGATATTAATCAGGTTATTACAGATGTCAGAACCATCAAAGGTTTTACATGTGCGCAATGTTGGTCCAGAAATTATGGAGGTATTTGTGAGTGATTTCCTGGGGTGGTAATTGATTGGGAATCTTACTTGCCTTTTGTGTGCAGAATGACCTCGTTCTCCTTGTTCAAGCATTTGGATCTGTGCATAAAATGGTCATGTTACGTGCGAAGAATCAAGTAACTAAACTTTTATGTTTGAAGCAAATCGTGTATCACAATAACTAATTCATGTCATTGCAGGCGCTTGTCCAAATGTATGATATTCCTTCTGCAGTAAGCGTCATGCAATATTATTCTACAGTGCAACCAACAGTAAGGTGAATGAATGAATGAGTAAATGAAATGATTTATTCACGCTTACATTTTGTGGAAACCCTTTTCTTGTCTAATACTCTATTTTAATCAGGGGAAGGAATGTTTATATTCAGTTTTCTTCACATCAGGAACTCACAATCAGTGATTCATCAGGCCAGACACGTCGCACAAATTCTGAACAGGTCCGCCTTTACTTTTGTGAATTGAACAAACCATTTTTGCTTCTATAAAGAAAGCGAAGATTGATTATTTACTCATACTTGCATTCTCTCTTCATCTTCATTGTTTCTTTTTGTGGAGGGCTCTTTAGGATCTTCTCTCTCTCACTTCTAGGCACTTCTTTCTTAAATTTCCTTTCTTTTCTGGTTCTCTGTGGGGCTTCTTCAGGATCAGCAGCCTAATCATTATTCTCTTAGTCACTATTCACAACCCACTCTATCCCATCACCGTGGATGTGCTGCATCAAGTGTTTTCCCCTCATGGGTTTGTCGAGAAGATCGTGACGTTTCAGAAGTCTGCTGGTAGCTCCTCTTTGTCTTCACTCTTGCTAATCTTTTCTTCTCTCTCTAGGCATTTTCTTGGGATGCTGGCTTGCATGGATGCCCATCTTATGTTTAGATATGCTTTGTGTTGAGATCTGATGTAGTGATTCTTAATGCTTTTTATTGCCATGCAGGATTGCAAGCTTTGGTTCAGTTTGCAACCCAACAAATTGCTGTACTTGCAAGAAACCTATTGCAAGTAAAGCAGACTTTCACAATGCATCTTTTAGTCTTTTGCTGCATGCTAACCATATAGGATTTGCAGGGTCGCAATATCTATGATGGTTGTTGCACTCTGGATATCCAGTTCTCAAAGTTAGTACCTCGTATCACTGTTTGGTTGACATTAAGTTCAAGACAGGTTATTTTTCTATATCTTGTAACTGAAATATGAGCCCTGATGAATTTCTCTGTCATCCAGTCTTCCCGAGCTGCAAGTAAATTATAACAATGAGAGGACCAGGTATATCACTTAATGATTGTTTATTTCATACGGCTCTTTTTATTGTTTTCTAAAGGTTGTTGCATATAGGGATTTTACAAATTCCTCTTTACCTGCTGAACCTGGCCGCCAAGGAAATGCAGTCAACTCAAATCTCTTAGTGGGTTTTTTTTCCCTTTGTGATTATTCTCTGATTATGAAGTTATTAATTTGCTTGATTTCTTTTTGACAGACCTCACATGCTCTACTACAGCAGTCATTTTATGGCGAAGCTGGTAAATTCAATAACAAGCAACTAATACCAGCAAGAGCAAACATTTAATCCTGGTGCTTTTGGTTAAAAATGTTTATACTGGCTTTAAATGGTACACGCTTTGTGCAGCAACATTTCAGCAGCCATCAGCTGGTCAATCAGTTGGTCTCAATTCACTAAATTCCTACCAGGTGTGTTATATTTAGCTGCCTGTACAGGCCTTTCTTGTCAGAAAACTAAGGTGAAATCTTTTCAGGTTCCCTTAAACAGTAGTGCAACTAGTAATGCTGTGGCAGCTTTTGGTGGCAATTTGCCCCCAGGAGTCACTGGCACTAATGAGCGGTGCACTCTTCTTGTTTCAAACATTAATCATGAGGTAGCACCCAAGTTGTTAAGGTAGGCTGTTTTTAAGTGCTCGAGGATACTGATTATAGTCACAAATGCAGACACTAGATGCTGATAAATTGTTCAACCTTTTCTCAAATTATGGAAACATAATGCGCATAAAGTTACTGCATAATAAACCTGATCATGCTCTTATTCAAATGGGGGACGGCTTTCAGGCTGAACTTGCACTTGCCTACCTGAAGGTATATGGGCAGTACCTTTTTTAATGTAACAACTCGAAACTTTACACTGGTTTTTTTCCAGGGTATTTCATTGTGTGGGAAAGCGGATTGATGTGAATTTTTCTAAGTATCGCAGATCAACCCCTCTCCGGACACACATGATTACACATCATCCAACTTAAATCGGTTTAATCGTAATGCTACAAAGAATTATCGCTATTGCTGTTCGCCAACGAAGATGATTCATGTGTCTAGTCTGCCTGCTGATGTAACCGATTCAGACCTTTCAGCTCATCTCTCACCGCCAGGTAAAATTGTGAATGTGAAGATCTTTGAGTCAAGTGGAAAGAAACAGGCTTGGGTTTTATTCGAGGATGAAGAACAGGCCACTGAAGCACTAGTGAACAAACATGCAAGCCTATTGAAGGGCTCAACAATTCGTCTTGCATTTTCTAAAATTAACACATTGTAAATCATTTTCTCTTATTTATGAGCTTCTAAGGAATTGAATTGGCTGATTTGTGTTTGTTCTGCACATCTATTCAAATTCAACTTAGTTTCGCTCATCAATCTCATTTAACTGCTGCATATATCAACTCTTCATCGAACCACAGTCTTGCTACATTTTATTTCCATGATGTAGGATCATTTGTTTCTCCCTGTGCTTGGTCAAATCCATTCTATACCTTCTCCACTGGCCCCTCATTTAATTCATAATTTCACTTTCATCATTGATCTGTTATCGATATTCTGTTCCTGTGTTGCAGCTAATTTGTTTGTTCTTATCACTCTCTTGCTTATGTTTGTATTTCTTTGGATCATTTGTTTATCCACGCCATTGGATGTCTAACATATTGGTAGTCATTATCTGTGTGTGTGTGTGTGTTTTTTTTTAGGGTAAGGTTTTTTTATATTGCATTTATAATAAGTTCTTTTTCCCTATTTGAACCCTGTTTCTATGTTTTCAAAGAATCCAACAGCCAATTGTTCTACTAGTATTCACCTAAGCATATTATACTAGTATTCAGAATTCTACTATCAGCATCCATAAACCTAAGCATATTACTTTCTGAAATTGATCCCAAATTTATCTGTGCTGGCCAGCTCCAAAATTCTGCAACTTTCTGACATGTGAAAACATGATTTGAAGTCTCCCTTGACCACAAGCAAGCGGGCAGAATGGTGAAACTGAGTTATCAAATTTTGCTTTCCTAACATTGGTTGGCAAACTTTGGTATAGCAGTAGCCATCTAAAGGTACATTTTCCAGCTCTTTGCATTAACTTTAGCCAACCTTTCTTCATCACAATGCCAAAGGGATTTTGCCCGAGAAGGTTTATGTACCATGATTGTTTATATATTTCTTTCACCGAGTATACTTCTTCACCATTCAAGGTCCATTTATTTGAATTAGCACTTAGTTCCTCTTGTATGACAAACTTCTCCATAACTTTTTTAAATATTTCCTTATCCACCTGTGAACCTTTAGTAATTCCTGCCACTTCCCAAGTTTTCCACCTATTCTACCAAATTTCTTGATCCCTGCATCATTCCATTCCATTGCTTTTTTTTTTTTTTATGGTGTTTAGAAGTTAAACATATCCTTCATCCTCTGTAGTGAGATCTGGATGCCAGAAGAAATGGTTTTCTTTACATCTTGCATCAATTACAGGTGGTTTATAACACAGACTTACTTCATTCCATGCTTCCAATATTCTTCTCATTGTTTTAGATGTACCTGAACCTGGTTTAATCCTAAAGAAAGCTGAATCAGGTAACTGGTGCTTTATGGTAGGACTGCCAACTATCTGTGACTTTTCAATCCAATAGTTAATTAACATGAGTGCTGGAGATGGTTTAGCACTGTAAATAGCTCTCCAAATCAATTTTGCAGCCAATGCGTGTGCTTGAATAAATAAATCTTTACAATTTAGACCTCCTTTTTTTTTGTCTTTAATTAAATCTGACCAAGCCACTTTATGAGTTCCTTGCCATATAAACTTTCTTATAGCAGTCTCAATCTTATTATACGAGCCTTTGTCTCCAACAATTGCTGGGGAGAAGTATACATGTGTGTTGCTGACCACTGCATTTGCAATCTCTACTCTGCCAGCTAAATAAAGTAGCAGGATACCTATTAAATTTCTGTTTGATTCTAGATACTATTGGTTCCCATACCCTAGGTAAATTTTTGTTCAGGGCTAAAGGAATACCCAAAATGGTAATTGAAGCATTTCTGTCCAGTACCTTAATCCCCTGTAAATTATCCTCCTGAGTGTCCAGAATAATTACACTTTTTTTCCTGTTCAAAGTGACTCCTGAAAGCTTACCAAAGTTATCAATAGATAGAAAATTTTCCAGACTTTTATCTCCATACTTGAGGAAAACAAAGTGTCATCAGCATATTGCATAATGGTAAAAGGCACTTGGTCTTCTGGCATCTCCAAAGTAGCCTTGTTTTTGAAGATTTGTAGCCATCCTGGTAACAATCTCAGCTACAATTAGGAAAATATATGGAGCTAATGGGCATCCTTGTCTCACTCCACGCATGCAGTGAAATTGTTTAGTTGGACATCCATTAATAATTAGAGCTGAAGATGCTATACAATTCAAACTCCAAATTTTTTGATAACATCTTCATGGAATCCCAAATGTTTCATAGCCCTTTCCAAAAACTGCCAATTTATTGTGTCATATGCCCTTTGAAAATCCAATTTAATTAACATACATCTCTGCTCTGATGGTTCATTCCAATGTAATCCCTCTGCTGCTCCAATATAATTCTCCAAAATAATTTCTTTGTTGTAGAAAAGCTGTTTCACACGGGTTTTAATCTATTTGCAAGAATCTTGGCTAGAATTTTATATGTTGTATTTGTTAATGAAATAGGTCTCCAATCAGCCAAATGCATTGAATTTTCCACTTTTGGAATCAGTGTAATATGTCCAGCATTAATTGCAGGATTTAATTTCTTAGCTTTCCAAGCCCCTTGTATGAACATGATCATGTCATCTTTAAGGATATCCCAAAACTCTTCATAAAATTCAGGTTGAAAGCCACCAGGTCCAGGACTTTTACCTTTAGCCCCCATATTTCTTTCTCATCAGGGATCTTCAGCAGGTCATTATCCTCATGAGCTTGAGGATCCATTGGAATCATTTGAAAGTAGTGTTCCAAATTTTGTTCCTGTGTCTGAGCTTCCTGGAATATTTTACTATATTCCATATGAAAGAAGTCCTCAATTTCTTGTTGCTTTTTTAGTAGTACAATTGCTGCTGTTTTGATTTGAACAATACCATTATTAACCATTCTGCTCTTAGTTGTTCTGAAAAAGAAACTTGAATTCCCTTTATCCATTGCATTTATAGACTTACATACTCCTTACTGCCAAAGATCTAGCATCAATTTCTTCAACCAGTTTCACTTTCCTTTCCATTTCTTCCTCTTGCTGTTGTAGACTGTCATTGGCCTTATCCAAAAATAATTTGCTTCTTACATCTTTCATTTTTGCATACAAGTCTTGCTTTTCTTTCCTTCTCTTCATTGCCCAATCTTTTCCCCATTTCTTAATCCAAATCTTTATTTCCTTCATTTTTTGAATAAAGGATTTCATGGATCCAGTTCTGTTAACTGGATTAAGTGTGGAAAAGAAAAGTTTGAATTCTTCAAGAAAGCATCTATTATTTAGTAGGCCAGTGTTAAACTTAAATGGAGTATTTAAACATCCTTTCTTTGCTTGAATCCTCCCTTGAAGTATTTGTGGATAATGATCAAAGAAAGAGTTACCCATATCACCAGTGATTACCACATCATCCCATGTGATTAAATTTTTATTGCAGATATAGAATCTATCCAACAAGCAATAAGTCCTTTCATCTTTCTTTCTCTTATTACTCCAAGAGAACTTATTGGATGAGGAAGGTGGAATATAAAAGAATATTTCCATCAAGGCATCTCAAGATTGTCTTTCCTTTCTAGCCATATTAATCTTTTTACCCAGTTTTTGATCCCATATAGGAGTGTTGTTAAAATTACCTGCCATCAACCAGTTATCCATATTTTTTGCTTGGACCCAGTGTAAAATCTGCTGCCATTGTTCTTCTCTTTCATTAGGCTCAGTTGATGCATACACATTAATGATGCCTAATATTTCTTTTCCTTTTTGTAATACTGCAACAGTCCATCTTCTTGATTGGTGCTTAAATTTTTCAATACATTTATATCCCCACCAAACCATACATATCCCTCCCGTAGTACCATCTGCAGCTGTCCAAACCGAGTCACCACCAGGCATAATCCATTTAATTTAGATGTCTCAAATTGAGGAAGTCTATGTTCCTGCATCAAAATTATATCGGCTTTCATTTCCCTAGAGCAATCACTGCTCTTTTCCTTTTAAGAGGACCTTTTATCCCTCTCATGTTCCAAGTAACAATCTTCATGCTGGATACTTTTTCCTAACCTGTACTCTCAGGTTTAATGCAAGGATGTTTTATGAAAATTGGACTTTCTTCTCACTCTTTCTGGTAGTATGAGGAGTGTAAAATTTGTCCTCCTCATCTTGCTTTCCACAAGGGCTTATAGGAATCAGATCCTGGCCTTGTGATATTCTTGTAAGCAAATCCTGGCCTTTTGGACTTATTGGTCTATTGCTATTATCAATTCTCAGGCCATCAGGACTTACAGGATCTTGCTGAATTTGAATCCCTTCCTCAGATATAAGATTTTCACTGCTTATCAATGAAATGTCTTCTTCCATAGGAGTTTGGTGTAATGTTAATAGGTTCAGCAGGAGTTTCTGGAACAATGTCCTCCTGTTCATCCTCATTGACCATTTGTTGTTCACCCATATTTGTAGCAGCCAAAGTTTCTGCCCTCTCCATCAGTTCTAATAAGATGTCATATATCTTCTTTTATGGTCCATTGGCTTCCTTATATTTAGAATTTGAGGTCTCCCCATTGCTTATTACCTTTCCAATGGCAGGATCTGTACTTGATGGTGGAAGCTGATTACAATCTTTGATTTTCTGTGAGTTCTTCTTTAAGAGAATGGGTGAGTTATTATCCTTAGATATATCTTTATTGACACTTTTTCCTTTGAGAATCTTTTCCTTTGGACTTATAGGGACCATAGAAAATTCCAACACCTGGCCATTAGGACTTATAGGTTCCTTGGAATTCTCTACTCCCTGGCCAATAGAATTAACCAACACTTTGATCTTCTATTAATCATCTCATGGTCTTGCTTCCTCTTCCATTCTTTCCTCAAAATATTCTTTTCATTCAGACCTTCTGCTTTATTTTCTCTCAATTCCTTAGCTTTTTGTTTCTGAGCCTTCCTATAAGCACTTCCATTTTTATTTTTCCTGTACTTGTTTACTGTTATCCAAGGATCAGTATATGTGGTAGCATAAACAGGCTCTATATTTCCAGTTTGTTTTGGTACAATTGGATCATTTGTTTGTTTTATCCATTTTCCTTGACATACCCCTCCACCATGTAATCTAAGATCACAAATGTTACACGGAGAAGGAAGACCCTGCCAGTTCAATGATAAGTTTTTAAATTCACCAAAGAAGTCCGGATATTGGACTTGTTTTGGGATCTCCTTCAAGATATCCAATTGAACCCAGACTTTTGGGGCTCTTTCCGGTACTCCTTCCCATCCTATGTATTCTCCTACACTAGAAAATAACTCTTTGAAAATTTCTTCATGCCAATACATAGGATTCAATCCCGCTACTGTGCAAGAGGCTGGATGGTAGAGTTGTTTAAGATCTTTAGGATCGAATTTTGCATTCCATTTTTGAAAATAGAATTGGGTGTTAGCTCTGTAAATAGTGCCCTGTTTGAGAAGAAATTGTACTGTAGTTTGGTTGTCACATTCTACAACAAAGAACGGAAATTGGAGCCAGTACATTCTCAATCTTTTTGTCCATCCTTATAATTTCCGACTTCAAATAACTAAGCTTGACACCCTCATGTCGAATACATCCAATCACATCCCGAGATTCTAATTCTTTAAGTGTAGAAGGAATAAATTGGTCTTTCAGATTAGGAATACCTCTAAACTCATGAATTGATCTTCTTTCTTGCTTTTCCAGAATCTGCCTTTGTTCTTCATTTATGTGCTCCAAGATTGGGCCTACCAGCTGGGATTGCATCAAGACAGGCGACATTGTTTGAGTTCTTGTTCTTCGATTCGCCTCCGCCATAGTCAGAATTAACCAGTCTCCACATGCAAAATAACTGATATTTTCATTCTTTTCTATATTTCCATTCAAAAACTGTAACAGTCCAATGATCTGGGTTTTTATTTGATGTGAGGAGTTCTGAAACATAACCATAACTTTCTGAGTAAGGTCAGAGTCCTTATCAGAGCCATGATTCCCGGATTCATGAATTCCTGTCCCCTGTTGTCCTGCACTTCTCTCATTCCCAAGGTACTTTTCCTGTCCCAAAAGCACATTGGCCAACCTCACCTCATAATTTCCTGTCCCCCTGTCCACGATTTGTCCCCTAATTTGCCCATGTTGGGCCTGTTCCCTGTCTCTACACATCTTACCACCTTCTAAGTCAAGAAGCGCTTACCCATCTTATCTGTGTGTGTAGCCTGGATATGTAACCATTAGTACCTATGCAGAAAGACAATTCAAAAGGCAAAAGGATTTAGGTTGATTCTTACATGCCCTCTAATTGCCTTGTCATTGTCATTCTGATGTAGAATTTCAAAGGGTTCATGACATAAATATCTGGTCTGTGTTTCTTGCACCTTGCAAGAGCCAAGATGGCCACAAATTGTACGTTCTCCCACACAGGTACTGAATCCGGCCCCTTCAACCCCAAGATGGCCACTATGCATGTTCCCCAACATAGGTACAATGATGCAGCCCCTTCAACCCCTGGCTCAATCTATGTAAGGAATTGAGATGGCCTTTTCTTCCTTACGTCGCCTTAGTTTAAGTGGGAAGAAATGAATTCAATTTTTCCATTCATGTGGCATCAATTGATACAAGTATCTAATTGAGATAACATCTCAATTGTAAGGCATATCCTTATAGAAAAACCCTAAACTAATGAACATGAGGTATCATTTGATACGAGTACCTAATTGAGATAAGATCACAAGTGTAAGAAGCAATTTTCACATTAAAAAACATAAATAAGCCATATTCAAATCAACATGCACTCTTCTTAACATGCAATGTCTGTCTTTAAGTCTAACATCTTGGTGAGATAATATCTATTGGCAGACCAATCAACACATTTAGATTACTCTTACAAGAAATTTAACATGGCAACCAAGGCCGCCGCAAACATTAATTGCAAAGGCGTTCGATTCTATAATAATAGCTCATGTATGTAAATTCTTGAGCAATTTCTAGAGAAGTCTAGAAAATGCCGCCGCAACGTATAAAAGGAATTCTATATGCTAAGAGATTCTTGAACCCCACATAAGTAGAGTGTGCATTGTGGCCAATGTTGTGCAAAAGGAACCGAATCTTAAATTTGAACTCAATACCTTATGGGGTGGGATGGCTTATGGATTATTTGTCTTAAGCATACTTTAGACTAATTCTAATTTATATGTTGCCTTTGTCAAAGTCTGAAGTAACATTATTTTCTTACAAAAATACTTATAAAATTACACGTATACTTTTTGTATTCCCTTTATGATTGGTTTTTTGGTTTGTAATAGTTAGATCGAGATCAATGTTTATGATTGAAATTGAATTGCAATAAATGCTTTATTAAAGTCACAAGGTAGGCGACTCTAAATGCTAATAACTACACAAATTCTAAATGGGAAAAATATATGCAGATGTTAATAAAGATTCGACAAATACAAATTCGGCAAAGTCTAGCCTGACTTGGGTTCAAGGTGGCTCTCCATTAGCATCAGACTTGAGTTTCGGACCTGTTTCATGTCAACAATCACAGGAACAGCAGGTGAAGACCCAATCCTATCTGCAATGGCATTTCTTAACTATTGCCTTCCGGTGAGAGAGCAATGAAACCTAAAAAGCTTTGAGATAGTCGTTCTGAATGCGCAAGAGGACCGGAAGTTGTTTGGTTTCGTCCTAAATGACAAACTCCATGACAAACTCAAATTTTTAGATACATTGATGGTGCATCTGAAAAATTTGCTGGATATGGTGCCATCTCACCCCAATTGAGTTCTGGTAAAAGCAATAGGAATGGCAAATCTTGTAGTTGGGATTGTCATGTGGTATAGGACTCCGATAAGGAGATGGGCCCTAAGGCAGGAGTAGCAAGCACACATATTTTGAAAAGGCCAATATATCCATAATTGGGCAAAATAATCACTGCCCGAACATTAGATATGTGCAAGTGAGTGGCATTAACCAGAAAAATCGTGCTTCTGATCTTAAAGATTCTCTTCGTAGTGCTCCAATATCTTTTATCTTTATCAATACAAGAAATTTATCGTGACAGCCAAGGCCGCCCTCCCTTGCGGGGTTGAAACTATTATTAATGTTCTAACGGTTGATGCAATGCTTGCTTAAGAATAGATTTTTGTCAGTTCAAAGTGGTGCGAAAACCATCCTTACATGTGAGTTTTGAATCAGTAAATTTATTTGTGCTAAACATCCTTAGCATGTAAGTTTTAAACCAGCAAATCTATTCGTGCTTCTAGGATACATGATGTTATTACCTTGCAATTGAGCTGTTCGTGGTTTCTTAGTCTTAAGGTTAAGTCCAAATCTAGAACCTCTTTCAACCTTCATTTTTGAATGTTCGCCTAAGAACCAGATTCTACTGAAGAGATATAAGCCATGTCTGCAAATGTCGAAAGCTTTTGAGGTATGTAATTCCTCTTGGAGATTCGAGATCATCAGAGCAGAGCAATTAGCTGTAATAGGCCGAAAGCTTAATAGGGAGAGAATATCGATAGTTAATTAAAGCGGCATCCAATCCATTCTTTCCACATCTTTATGTCCTTGCTTTTCAAGCTCCTGCATTTGCCTCCCACAAAAATAGAATCTATGGGCATATTGGAGAAGGGACTCTTGTGAAGGAATCATATCCACCCCTAGTTCCTTAATCCAAGCCATCAAACCTCTCCAGAGCAATTCTTGCATGCAAACACATGAAAATTTGATCAACATTTATACTAAAATTTTGTCCAAAAGTGCCTAGGTTGGATTAAAAACTTTTGCCTTAAAATTGCCTAGCAAAATTTTGTCTAGGATGAATAAATCAAACAGGTAAACCAAAACTGAAAGAATACCCATAAGATTGGCACAAAGAAGACTCCAACACATACAAATTTTTGAGTAAAAGCTATCTTAGAATATAGATCTATTGTAACAATTTACAATTTGGATGTGGCTAAACTAACTTACAGAGGATTAGAATAATAAATACCTGCTCCACATGCATGATAACTTGATATTGCATCAGATGCAAGGAGCCCAGATCGATCAAAGAGCCAAAACATCAAATTTTGTGACTAATATGACTGAAAACTGTAAATTTGAAAATCAAGGAACTTGATATCAGAATTAAAGCTAGACGTAGTACCAAAAGAAAAAAAGAAAAGGATGAAACAGAATAATTAGTGGCAAGTTCCATAGAACATAGGTTGAAATAGAATAATTAGTACTAAGTTCCATACAATATGGGTTAAAATTAAGACTCACTTTGATTGTCTTCGGATCTAAGTTTTTCGAAAAAGAGGGAAGATTTATGAATTGGACCTCACAATCTAGTTGGATTTAGAAAGTTTTGAGCCAGATTTATTTTGCCAGATACCAATTTGGAGTCGAATTTTTTTTGGGTTAGAAATCTTCAAAAAGATCTCCCATCTACTAACTTCAGAATCAAGCTGTGAAATGATCTTTCCTATTTTTAGGGCCCCCAAGCTTTATGCCAGCCTCTGTTTCCCTGCCTGCAGCCTTCCAAGTCAATCTTAATTGAAATGAAGTATCCAGGCTCGAGCAAAATATAGAGGGATATGATGGTTTGGAACCTCGCTTCTATAAAGAACGTGCTCATAGATTGCGTAAAACTATTTCATAAAGAAGGTGTTTGATGTTTACCTTCTCAAACTTTGGCTGCAAAATTTTCCTCCTTAAAGCACAATCTCATTATAATGGAAAAAAGTTTTAGAAAATTGGAATTTTTTTTGTAGACCTTATGCAAGGGTTGTATACACATGTACAGTACCCCTGTATCATACATATGTTGTGTACACCATGAAATATTTAGAAAACATATTTACATGGTATCATACACCTTCTGCAGGTGTTAGGTACACGGGCATGACACCCATGTATCATACATATATTTTGTGTATTATACACGTGAGTAGTACACATATACCATACATATGTTTGTAGCATACAAGCCTCAACCAGTCTTACATCCTTCTTTGGTAACTGAATAAATGCACCTACTGCTTCGCCCATGTTATCTGCACCCCAGCATATGATTAGAAGTTCAATGGATGACACCACAGATTTCGTGACCTCTGTTGCTACATTCAATGGATCAACATCCTTGCCATGAAGGGTGGCTCTCTTTACCCCAAATGACATGTATAATTGCCCTCTTTGGCGCTCCCCAATGGCTCCATTGGGAGAGCATTTGGGGGTGATACCCCATTTGGTGGGTGCCATGGGGGCAGGTATACCCCCATTTCGGTTGGTGCCAGTAGGTATACCCCCAAAATGGGGGGTGCCCCCGGGGGAGGGGGGGTTGGGGGGGGGAACAGGTATACCCCCATTTGGTGGATGCCACGGGGGGAGGTATGGCACCAAAATAACAAAATGGCACCTTGAGGATGCCATGGTGCCATTTGCATCTGCAGCAGCACAAAAAGAAAAAAAAAAAAAAAAAGAAAAAAAAGAAGGAAGGGGAGAGAAAAAACCATGCCAAGATCCAATACCTTGGCCCTAATTTTTCTCCCAAACGGATGTTTTGGGGTTTGATGTCCAAATGAAGAACAGGCTGAGAGCATCCTTCATGCAAATATGCCAAACCTTGGGCAATATCCACGGCTATGGCCATCCTTGAGATCCAAGTTAACTCTTTATCTGAGTCCTCTACAAAGAGCCATTGATCAAGTGATCCATTTGGCATCCGTTCATAAATCAGTAGCCGATTTGCACCTTCAATACAAAGCCCGTAGATATGGACCAAACTTATGTATTCTATACCCCCAAGTGTTCTCACTTCAGCTTCAAATTCCTTCTGCCCTTGGCTGGCACCTTCAAGGCTCTTTACTGCAACACTTCTGTCATCTTTTAACTTACGCTAAAAACTGCTCCAAATACCTTCACCCAATTTGTACTGGAACCCACTGGTGGCATCTTCAAGTTCTTTGAGTGAAAATTTATGTGGTATACTAGGCATAAGGATGAAAAAAATATCTTCCTTTTTCTTGTATTTTTTGAAGTAAAACCATGTGATCAAAATTAAAGCTAGAACGGCAGCAGCACCTAAAATAATGACAATCACTGTGGTAGTGGCTTGCAGCTTGCACTTTGAGGTAAGGCAAGTAATTCCTTTGAGAATCGGAAGAGATTTGTTGGAGGTTGGATACACATGTGGAGATGTGGTAGCAAGCTCGGGCGGATAAATTAGCAGAATCTTCATAAAATGCAACTAAGCATGAACAGTTTGAAGCACACGAGGACACACACTCATCTTTTTTTGTCAAATTGAGAGGAGCAACGTACCTGTTGGAGAAATATGTAACATTGAAGAAAATAAGGAATATTTGATTTCTCGTGCTGCTTGCATCACAAGACAGCGCTGTTGTGAGCTTGCATTCCTTTGTTTTTGAATTGAAAGTGAATTCAGTTGCAAGGGAAAAAGAGGAATTTTGTGATGGACAAGTGCGTTGGCCCTCTCCAGAGCATACCGCATACGATTCACAAAAACCACACAATTCGCATTTTTTTGTCTTTTCGAACAGCTCAAAAGTCATGGTTAACCTTCCTTCTTGCCAAAGATAATGTCTTATATAGCCATCTGAATCGAGCCGAAAAAGTTTGAATTTAAATTGGGGTTGGAAAGCAAATGGATATGACAAAGATTTGTCGCAGCCCTGTGACAACACAATCTCCTGAATCCGTAGCGTTATAATACAGGGTACTACGCCTTCCACTGTCTCCACATTTTTGGATTGCCTTGCCATAGTCATAACTTCCATCATTTGTAACAGTCGCGTAAGAGGAGAATCTTTAGAAATTGAATAGAGCACCAATCCAGAAATCTCCACAACGATAGAAAATTCAGCAACAGAATAGCTTGAATTAGATGCTCTGACGTGGATACCCTCCTTCCAAGTCTGGCCAGCCAAGAGTGTATCAGTAAGGTGATCAAAACTCTATGATACTATGGCTGAAATTATACAGTATAAGGTTGCCTAATTCAGCCAATTCAAGATCTGAAATGTCACTAGATATGGAACAGACCACGTTTTGATTCTCATCAAGGAGCTGGAGCTCAGATCTGACTTGAGGAACTCTTAGAACTAGGTTATTGTCTATTATTTGGATGTCCACATTCTGAACATCAATCGCAACTGAGGAGCTGAAAGGGAGGAGGCAGATGTTCAAGGTGGAAGTTTTTGACGAATCAGAGGAGAAGAGCCAAGTACAAATGTGGAATTAGAAGAAGTGATGTTGGTCTCGTTTGGGCTAAGAGGAGAAGAACTTGCCATAAAGAGTGGATAGGCAGTATCATAACTTGCCTCCCAATCTAGAATGAGGGAAATGATCTTTGTCTGTATGTATCTCACATATAAAAACAACATCATCATCCCAATCCAAGCCATATTCTGAACAGATTGCCTTCTCCCTAACCCCGCCACGTTAAAAAAAAAAACTAGCAAAAAGGCACGCCAGAGGCCATAGAAAATAAAGGCGCATGAAAATTAGGGCAAGGTATTTGAATAGGAAAGAGTAATTGAATTATGTTTGTATGGTTTGGTGTAAACATTTTGAAAGCTAAGGAGGATTGAAAACATAGCTAGCCTAGCATAATTGTGTAATTTATTAGTAAATAGTGTTGCATTGCTTTCCAATTACAACGTGTAGAATGCTTTTGATTTAAAAAAAAAGGGATACATCTACAAGGGCGGATATTGACTTCATTAAATTTGGATGCAAACATGGATACGGTGCAAAATCTTCACCGAATGTTACGAACCTACAAGAAATCCTTGGGTCCTATATATAAGTTTATTGCCTAAATAAGATGAAGATGGTTGAGAGATATTGGAGGGTTTATAGTTAGTATGGATGGGTTTAATCATATTGCAGGGTATGTAGTTGGTCTAGATGGACAAAAGCTCGAGAACTTGGAGCATGTAGCTACACACAAATATGCTCATTTGCTACAACATTAGTTTGAAGCCCAGGATTCAATTAAATTTGTAGTCTCTACATATAGATATAGGTGTAAAAATTTGAAATCTCAAGTATGGAAAAAATTGGGTATCAAAATAAACAAAAATATATGCATATCAATTAGGGGTGATAGCTCATGGACGAGCGATTGCGTGCATGCGTGGATGCAAGAGGTCTGGGGATCGAAAACTCACAACCCCAACTAGCTTTTGTTATCGTTCTAATATTTGCCTTTCAAGGGTGCAATTCCATTTTGTTATCTGCCTTTCAAAGGGTGCAATTCCATTGTGTTATCGTTCTTATATTTTCCTTTAAAGGGTGCAATTGCAAATCATTATTTACGGGACAAAAGGCGACCAAGAAATATTGGCATCATTGGAATGGTCAAGGGCGGCAGAGTAAACACAAAACAACACTTTAGTTACGATCGACTTGCATTTTTATAATAGATACATATGTTGGGTGCCAACAGAGCCACTTTAAGGGGTGCAATTCCATTTTGTTATTGTTCTTATATTTTCTTTTAAAGGGTGCAATTGCAAATCATTATTTGGACAAAAGGCGACCAAGAAATATTGGCCTCATTGGAAGGATCAAGGGCGACAGAGTAAATGTAAACAACACTTTAGTACTTTAGTCCCGATCGACTTGCATTTTTATAATAGATACATATGTTGGGTGCCAACAAGCCACTTAGCCTTATACAACAATGTTCTATTAACATCTATTGTGAAAGTTGCAAGAGTATGTCGATAGGGTCTTTGTTTAATAAACATTTGTTCATTGTTGGACATAAGGGATTAACTGCATGAGCTTGCGCAGATTGGGCATACTTTGGTATATGTCAAATATCCCTTGTAGACGCCGTAAACCTGTTGTTGGAGAACCAATAGTCAAAGTTTATCTTGAATCGTCATAATATTTTAATGCATGCCAGTTAGAAGATTTTTGAGGACTTGAAAGTCATATGTAGCAGGAAGAGAGACATTATTGCTGGGCTTCAAAGAAACTAGCTGCGGTAAGCTTGAGCATTACAGAAGCTGAGATTAAGGTTATTCTAAACAACTTAAGAAATGCTTTTCTTATTTTATAGCTTGAAGGGCTAAAACAACTAAATGTTATAGCAGCTGGACTGCATTGTGATGCTATCAAGCTTAACAAAGATGAGCAGCACTTTGCCACTAAACATCTAGATATCCAAGTTTGCACCGTTCATGAGCAATTGTACTGGATACACTTTACATCTTCACTATCACATAGCACATTGTATATGGTTTCAAAATGGAAATGCCAGATCGGGCTATCTCAATCGAAGCTAAAGGAGAGAGTGCAAGGACCATTTTAGCTTCAATACGTTTAGTTTCCAAACGATGTTACGCTATTTGAACTTACCTTCAAGGCACGCTGTACCTGAAACGGCACAATGATAGCAATATTTTGACATCAGAGACTCCAAATGAAGATGGTACAACATCAACTGATCAAACACGGAAATTAAAAGTGTAAGAACCGGCTGGAGGAAATGCTTTTAATTACCCATGATAATCCAAAAGAAAGTAAACCTACACCTACCAAAATTGTCTCCACTTATGGCTTCATCTGTAATTTGAATCGACCAAGCCAATGAAAAAGAATGTGCAAAAAACCCTCCGATTGCAAGGCCATCTTTGTACTTCACCGATAACGATGCATATCAAGAATTAAACTATTCTTATTTTTTTTACCAAGACTTTGTTAGCTCTAGGATTAACAAATAATACACACCTCTAGGTAGTATTTTGGTTGTGGAACAACAAGCTTTTTCAAAGTATCAAAGCTTATATAGCGATTACGCATATAAAACCATATGCCATCTCGGATGCCCCCATGTTTCAAAATAAATGCACTATTTTCACATCATTGACCTGAAAAGAAGCCCTCCACGCTTTGCCCTGTTGAGAATGCGAAATACACGGAACCGGAGAATGAAACTCACAACATCATTCTAAGACATATCTGTTATATACATGCTCACCAAAGGTGTCCATGTAGTTCCACCTCCACGCAATGTTCCTTTAATGATTCCTTCTTTAATAAGGTCATTCAAAACAAGATCTGAGGATATCTTGCCATCATTAAAACCACCGGTCACAAGTGCTTCATCATCTCCAAGTTGAGATTGCAAAGTATTCCGTGATAGCATGTATGGAAGTTGGAATTGTCACTGCTCTTATAGCTCCACGTAGACTTGACTTGATGCAAGCAACATATCTTTGGAATATAAAGTTGACCCCCTTCAAGCTTTCCATGCACCTATGATGACATGGAAAATAAAAAGAACAAAAAATCAAGTTATAAAACCAAAAAAGAGTAAGAAACATGATCTCAAATCCTGAGATCTTGAAGAACAAAGCAACGAAACATATACGGAACCTTAGAAAAAGAGCTACAGGTGTGAATATGAACCCATGTGAGACACAGTGGACAATGTATGCAACCAGCATTATATTGCATTTTTAGAGAGTAACAATATTGATAAGTAGGACCACCAATCAGTGAATGAAGCCAAAGGAAAATTAACCATGCAACTTCATGTATGGGAGACATCATTTTATATATGGCTTTAAGGTGAGCATGCCGGTTTCAAGGAACACTAGAAGAAATGATGGACGGATGAATTTATTCAAATTTAGGGAAGAACACTAGAAGCTATGAGACGAATAATACAGATGTAAACTTTGAACAGTAGGAGACACTATACAAGGTGAGAAACCATGGAAGAATTCAAAGTAACCTATAAGTATGCAACGAAGGGCAACGATGCTTTTGTAAGTTAGTAAGAACATGTAAGCTTCAAGTTCCTTCGGAGGATTGGAAACATGAGACTTGAGTTCACGGTTTAGATACAAGGCAGCATCTACGTGTAATTGGAATAGAAATCTAAGAAGAATCAAACCATCATTGCTCCCATTCCTCTAGTTTTGACATCTGTCAAACGCATTTGCCTCTTTCAGGTCCGCTTTTTACAAACTTTCGGTTGTCTTTGGAGAGGAGTGGAAGGCCAATAAAATAGGACCTGGAGACGAGAGATATAGATCAATAGGAAGATATAACAAAGATTGCAGATAATACCTGCTTATTACAAGTAAGCTTCTTCTGAGTTAAATGTCCATGTCACCAAATTCTGCCTGCATATTCTTCACTGCTTTGCTTCAATGATTTCATTCCCGCTTGGGAGGATGCGAGTTCTCTAATGTTTCCCCTTCAACAATGTGGACTGCAAAGATTTCAGATGATGCCATTGAACTTTCGAAAAAGGCACAGATGCAAACGAGACGAGATGATTATTGTCAATGCTCTTAAGTTATGTGCGTGGGATGCCTGAGCCGACATTCTTGGCTTGGCAGCCCATGATGCCATCTAACAGGTCGGAAAAATGAATAAATCGTGAACGATAATGAAAATCAGGACTAAAAACCTTACCTTTGCACGAGTTCAAGGGAGGTCCAAGGACCGTGAGCGCCTGATGAACTTGGAGGAGGACCTGTGCCGTGGAGGCAAATAAAATAACGAGCAGTTATTAGTGACCTTTTCCATCTCCGTGCTTTTTTTTTTACCCATTTTATAATTTTCTTGGCCGTAGATCTTTAAAGAAAAAAAAATCTGACGGCGAAACTATTGCCGCATCAGTTTTTTATGGAGGTGGACATGCTATGCTACTGGATAGCTTAGAATTAGGGTTGCATGCTTGGTTAGGCTGGCGTGCTAAAAAAAAAAAAAAATCTACAACTTCGGGGTATTTAGAGTCCGGGATCCGGTCTTTCTGGACAGATTTGGCTCGGTCTTTCCGGACTCCCGTAATCAGCCACGCCATGGCCATCAGAATGCGATGGGAGGCATCAACCCGGCCATGCCATTCGGGCAAGCGCGGTTCAATCGCGCATGAGCATACCAGGGTCTGCTGCCTTGGTACTTCATTCTCACAAGCCCCAGGGGTCCGTGGTACCGCGGCGCTGGCGTGCATTCAAGAGGGGCCCACTTTTGAACGGACGTGAGGTGGGCCGGGGACGGAACCGGCCATGGTTTTTCTGGCCATGGGTAACATGGTATTTCTGGCCAGGAGTGACACGGTATTTCTGTCCATGAATGACGTGGTATTTCTGGCTAGGAAAAATATGGTATTTCTGGCAATGACCACTGAGGTTAACACAACATAAATTGTTTGAGAGCAATACAACTATTGCCACTTAGAAATTGACATAGTCCTCACATTTCTAAGGCCATTATCACTAAGGTTGTGACAATACAACTATTAAACTTTGACTAGCTTTTAGATTAATGTAGTTAGTTAACATAGTATTTCTGGACATAAACCATGGTATTTCTGGCCAGTATCATGGTATTTCTGGACAAGGATAAAGTATTTCTGGACATATTGTGGTATTTACGGACATAAACCATGGTATTTCCGCCATTATCATGGTATTTCCGCCTAGACCATGGTATTTTTGGACAAGGGTATGGTATTTCTAGCCATAGACCATGGTATTTCTTGCCATTATCATGGTATTTCTAGCCATAGACCATGGTATTTCTGGACAAGGGTATGGTATTTCTAGCCATAGACCATGGTATTTCGGCCTAGACCATGGTATTTACGGACAAGGCTATGGTGGTTTTTCCGCCAAGTCCATGGTATTTCTGGCCAAGACTATTGTATTTCTGGCCAAGGCCATGGTTTTTCTGGCCAAGACCATTGTATCTTCAGACAAGGCTATACCACTTCTAAGGCCATAATCACTAAGGCTATGACAACATAAATTGCATGGTAATTTCATTGTAAGGTAATTTATGATAAATATTATTGCAATTTAATATGATATTTCTCGCTTAACACACCATGGTATTTCGGGCCATATATCATGGTATCTCTGGCCATATACCATGGTATTTCTGGGCCGTGAAATCTTTACGCAGATATTTGTGATATTTCCAAACATTCTGGTATATGTCAATTTCTGTCATGTTCGCCCTGTCGTAACTATCATCATCCGATTTTTAAATTGGGTATCTAATGATCCGACAAGAGTAGTCCCCGCCCAAAACACCCAACCGTTATATTAGTGCGCTAGCCTTTTGAAAAAAAAGGGCTTCGGGCTGAAGCTATGGTCACGATTCGGGCGAAATTTGAAAGGGCGAAGCCGAGGTCGAAGCTTATGGCGGCTTCCGATTCGGGCGATAGAGCAGCGCCAAGGGCGAGATTCCAAAAGTGGGCGAGGATGAGAGGGGAGCTCATCCTTCGGGGAAGAATCTCGGAGGAAGGGGATGGAGCGTAATCTTCAAAGGGAATGGAAGTGGAAACCGAGGAAGAAGAGGGCGATCCGAGGAAGAAGAGAGCCGATCCGATTATGTTGTAGAAGAGAATCGGCAATGAAGAGCATTTTTCCTGAAAGCGTATGAGATGATGCAAGCAGCCCGGGCCGCGGAAAGCTAAGGCAAAGGCAAAGGAGGAAAAACAAATAACTCCTTTGCATCCGAAGCTCATTGAGAGTGATCAAATCTGCTGGCGAGAGGGTCAGCCCCACTGGGAAAACCCATGCCTTTCTGAAGTGGTAGCAGCCCACTTTCGAGGAGGACTCCTGAGATTGACGAGGCAGCTTGGGGGAACGGTGTATTACTATATATAGTAGGAAGAAGGCAAAGCATTTTTTGTCCGCTTCATGGTTGTGTATGGTCTTCTAAAAAAGCAGAGGGTCATCTCACCTCCTTAAGGTGCATGAATGGGACGGGTAGTAGGGCTCAAAAGGGGCGTAAGAAGGCTGCCTCTGTTACAAAGAGAAGAGAAGGGGAAGGGCGTGACATGAATACAACCCGAGGCATGCCTTTGATCCCGGAGTACAAGTATAAGGTTAACCGTTACGCATTTTTGAAGAGATGCCGAGCTTGTTTTCGTTATGGTCGGCTATGCTCGAGAATATTCCAGAGGGTGAGGACAAAGAGAAAATTTTGGTGCAATATGCTGAAGATTATGTTTCTCGGAGGAGGTTGGAGTGGGAGAGAATGAAAGATAAAAAGATTGCACAGTATGAGAAGTACATTGCACAAAATTATGGGCTAAATAATGTGGACAGAAAAGAGTGGGTAGACCGGGAAGCTTTGGATAATATAGAGACTTGCAAGGAGGGTTTTCAGACCAAATTACTTTACTGTGGCAGGTTTGAGGGGAGCAGCAGTGGGCCGAGATCCCCTTCCACACCGGTTACCAAGCTAAGCAAGTCTATAGCTGCAGGGATGTCCTTCAAAGCACCTCAAAAACCAAAGTTGAGGATCGGTTCAGAATTACTCTCATCTGAACAATTGGGTGCTGCTTCATCACCCGTGCACTAGATATCCACATACTTCAATGTGGTAGATGACGGGGAGGATGATCCCGAGGTAATCAGGAGAACAATGGTGACCATGACAGATGACTTCATTCTGATTTTTTTTTAAGCATCTGGAGGACCTCATCACTCTGGCATGGGCTAACCAAAAAAAAAGGGGAAGAGCACCAAATCTGCTCCAATTCTTGCCTACAATGCACAATGGCCTGTCCATTTGAGGAGCGCACTTTGGCCTATGGTCTCGGATGTAAAAGGTGAATTTGTGATAGATGATGTGGAGGCCTTCTCATTCGAGCATCCTGGTACGGATATTCTTGAAAAGATGGGATAGTCTTGGCTGAATGAGCAATGTGTGGGAGTGTATCTCATGTAAGGGTCACTCTCTTATTTATTTCAATTTTGCACTGATTGTGAATTCATAAATCATACAGGGTTGTTTCTCATATGATACCGGTCCCAATGAGAAGATCTCATGTCTTCTTTCACCCGGCCATTGTGGACCTGTACATGAACAAGGTTGTGTCCATTTGGAGGAAGGTGATTCCTGCCAAACCCCGAGAGCCACCCCTCTTCTATTGGCTGCCTGTTTGTAGAAGGTTATCCTTTCCATTGACTTTGCTTATTCATATTTTTGGGTTGCCCCTAGGGGGGCAAACCCTCGTTTATGTGGGTATGTGGGCATATCCAGGTATATACCGACATATGCCTAGCATATGCTGGTGACTACTCCAAACTGGCTGCTGCCTGTAAACTCTCGGTCATCCAGCCCCATTCCTTCTCTCGGTCATCCAACCCCATTCCTTCGCAGGCGTGGCGATGGTGCAGATCCTTCAATCCGCCACAGCCAGATCCTTCTTCTAAGCTTCAAATCTAATCTGGCGATGCAATTGTTTATGGGTCCTGGGAAGTAGAATACGATTCAGCGACAGACTTACAACTTTTATGATGCCGTTGCTCGAAATGGGTGATGGTGAACTGGTATCTTAACCACGCCCTAAAAATTTCGATGCAGAAATAGCAGTGCATATCGGTTGGGATTGAATGTCATGTGAAAGCTATCCAAACGCTCGGCACTTGTGCCTTCTAAGGAGGTAATCGTTGATGAATGTTTCTGGTATTTGATCACATAGTTGTGTTAGTAGTTTGTATGATATAATTGGGAGCCAAGGAAGGCTTTGTGAAAAGAAGCAGTTTTGCTCGTTTGATATTTGGCCAGGATTGTGCGTATATTCATTCCATTCGTGGTGTTCACTCTGATCTTAAATGTGGAATGATCACAGTAGGAGGAAAATATTATGATGTTAAGGAGGTAGATTTTGGAATTTCAATTCTTTTTTCTGGTCTTAGGACCCTCCAATATATTATGCAGTTTGCACAAGGATTATATGCATGTACAACTGTCAACATGTTAAAAAATAGAAAGTAATTTTTGAGTTGTTTTATCCAGCAGATATTATAATGACATAGCTCATCCGTAGAACCAATACAAGTGTTAACATTAACATATCAGCTTATAATAATAGGCTAATGCATGGCCTGTTTTGAAACAATAGTTTTAGTCTAGCATAGGGTTATTTATTTTATAAAGCATTTAAACGTGTTAAGTGCTATAATAAAATGCTCATGATTTAATATGTCTATTAACAGTACATGTCAATGTTGTTAACAATGAATGATCTTTAAAATCAAATCAACTTACATTTAGACAATGAAACGTTTTTATTTAGACATTGTTACATTTTATGTCATTTCATCATTCTAAAATGGTGGAGAATAAGTAATTAATGTTTCATCATTCTCAAATAATAAAGAAGAACGAAACAATTATGTGAATGAACATATCCATTGTCTGACATATGGTGATTTGAAATCTATTTGTATTGTTCATGATACAATGGTTTAAAACAAACATGACATTTGTCGATCATTTACAAGTTTACAACCACCTTACAACTGCTTTATAGCCCAACAATGCTAGGCTGTGTCATTTTACATAATACCTTATCAAAATGATAGGTCCCCAACATTACGACTTCCAACCTATGCCCAACAACGCTGGGCACCTTAACTAGTCTAACATAAAGTGTAGCAATTTAGGTAAAGCCATTAATCATAACAATAAAATCAACATGCTTCAACTCTATTGTGATCAATTTCAAAATGTGCGTTTTAAAATAACTAACATCTTCCACAATAATGCATCACTCAAAAACATCTTTAGGCAACTAAGTAAGGTTCTGCTTTGTATTGAATAGCACCAAAGAATATTGTTGAAATATTTTGTTGATGTGGCCTTTGGTACTTCACAAGAAATTGCCACAACCCACATTTTGACAAATTAAGAAAGACATGCATTTTATTGCTGTCATATTTTTGTTGATGTGGACTTCACATGCAATACATCAAATAGCTGTGGACAATTATGCTGCATCCGCAAAATATTGCGATTCTACTATTTCAAATAGCATTCCACTGATATGTTTGAGTCCAGTTTTTTGGGTTGCCCCTAAGGGGAAAACCCTCATCCATGTGGATTTGTGGCATATTCCAAGTATATGTCAGTATATGCTCGAAAACATGACTTTGAAGTGTGATTTAAGCCATTTCACTCTCGGGTCACGGAGGGCAACCCTCCGTGTGCAGCACCTTGTTTGATATGTTTATAAGTAGTTAATTCAAATTGCTTAAGTGCAGCCATCATTGGAGCCTATATGTTTATTGTGCTGATTGGGAAGTCTGAGACTCTTGGAGCTCCACATCCAACTTTGCTGCATTTTGACTCCCTCAGATTATGGCATGCTGCTGAGATATCACGTGAAATATGCGAGCAGGCATCTTACCAATATTTCTGTCACTATCTACCTAATTCTGTACTTATATAATTCTGAAATTTTCTAATTCTACATGGCTGCAGATTGATCAAAGAGGTCCATCAAATTTGGGATACCCCTGCCCCAGAATGGGTTGACATCCAATCGGTGGAAATGCGTTGTCCTGAACAAGAAAATGGTTCTGACTGTGGAGTGTATACTCTTTTATATGCACAGTGTTTTATTAGGGACTTCATTCTAAATGATCTGCAAATTCGTCTTGTTCAGGTAAATACATGTACTGTATGATTTTCTTATGTTCACTATATTCATTGTTTATGCTAACTAGGCTTCACTATGCAGGTGACCCCAGATTGGTTTGGAAAGGTTGATGTTGCAAATTGCAGGTGCACTTTCAGTATGATGCTAGGCTGGCTACATGAGGCTGTGATACAGGCAAAGAAACCACCAAAGACCATCTGAAATTTCTTCAAATTAGCTTCTGAAATTTAAGTGACATCTGCTACCTGTTTAGCTTTTGAACAACTTGTTTAACTCTTGAGCAATTACTGCTGTAAGCAGCAG
Source organism: Isoetes taiwanensis (assembly GCA_021234155.1). NCBI lineage: Eukaryota > Viridiplantae > Streptophyta > Lycopodiopsida > Isoetales > Isoetaceae > Isoetes > Isoetes taiwanensis. The sequence goes on along the minus strand of JAJEKV010000158.1, from coordinate 982,054 downwards.
ATTTTGCAGCAGCATTGTGCCTTTTTTTTTGTTCCTTCTGAATGCAATACCATGCTTATGTATTGATGTGTTACCAGAAATAGCAGGGCTTTAGATGCAATTGTCTACATAGCAATTTTCTCACCAGAAATACCGTGGTTCTGGACAGAAATACCATAGTATTGGCCAGAAATACCCTGGTATATGGCCAGAAATACCAAGGTATTGGCCAGAAATACCAAGGCAAATAAAAGATTACGAGGACTTTATGATACTATGAAGGCACTGGCCTGAAATACCATGGTATTGGCCAGAAATACCATGGTAGTGGCCTGAAATACCATGGTATTGGCCAGAAATACCATGGTATTGGCCAGAAATACCATGGTATATGGCCAGGTTAACCACTTTAGTTACACATTTTTAGCATTGGACTTAGATGTCTAAGCACTTGAATATGAAGAAACCAAGTGTAAATTTAAAAAAAAAACCATTACATTATGAGAAACCGTTCTTAGACCATTAGGCTATGAAAAAACAACGAGTCAATCTCAACCATAGGACTTCACCCGAACAACTCTCTGTATTCCTCTCGAGCTCGATTCACGGTTTCTACTGTGAAGTCCTCGACCTCGCCATCACCCTTGAACCATAACTCAATGTGAGAAGGTCGGGCCAGAATACAGTTGAGTCCAGAATCATTTTTACCATCCCTTCATCTCCTGGAGACACACTCCTATCCTTCGAGGCACTGATCGGCCTCAAGGAGTGCCCTCATTGCCTTCTCACCGATCAGGTACTTCTTCAAGACCTTCATCTGTTGTATCCTCATCTCGTAGTCCTCTTCCTCGTCCGGAGGAGGGGGTATCCGAGTGACTCCCTTCTTGAGCATCTTCTCGACGGCTCCTACACCAAGATAGAAGATCCCACACGAAGTTAGAAAGGAAAAAATCTACAGAAGTTGCATGCAAGCATGGCCTTACTAGTAAAAACCGGTTCCATATTATGCTGCTCCTGAATCCTGAGCTCCCCTTGGATCTGATTCAAAGGCTCGAGCATATAACTTCCATAAATCGTTCACTAAAAACAATTGCAAGAATCGAAATGGAAACTGGACAATGGAAAAACGCATCGAGAAAGAACTATTTATAGAATATGGGGTTTAGGGTTTTAGAAACATATCCCTTCATCGATAAAGATATTTACCTACTCACGAGCCGACTTTTACCTACCCTCACTATAGACATTCACCTACCCACGAGACAATATTTACCAACCCACGAGAAGACGTTTACCTACCCACGAGACGACCATGGTATATGGCCAGAAATACCATGGTATATGGCCAGAAATACCAAGGTATTGGCCAGAAATGCCAAGGCAAATAAAAGATTACGAGGACTTTATGATACTATGAGGGCAATGGCCAGAAATACCAAGGTATATGGCTAGAAATACCAAGGTATTGGCCAAAAATACCATGGTATATGGCCAGAAATACCAAGGTATTGGCCAGAAATACCATGGTATATGGCCAGAAAAACCAAGGTCCTGACCAGAAATACCAAGGCATTGGCCAGAAATACCAAGGTATTGGCCGAAATACCATGGTATATGGCCAGAAATACCAAGGAGTGCTATTAGCCAGAAATACCATGGTCCTGGCCAGAAATACCATGATCATGGCCAGAAATACCATGGTATATGGCCAGAAATACCAGGGTATTGGCCAGAAATACCATGGTATTTGGCCAGAAAAACCAAGGTCCCGGCGAAATACCAAGGCATTGGCAAGAAATACCATGGTATATGGCTAGAAATACCAAGCTATTGGCCAGAAATACCATAGTCCTGGCCAGAAATACCATGATCATGGCCAGAAATACCATGGCATTGGCCAGAAATACCATATTAGATTACCATATTGCTCTAAAGCCAGCAAAATAACACATGAACATGAGGCAAAATAAAGCCAGGAAAAATGAAGTCACTGTTATTATTAGGCAAATAAAGGAAGCCACTACAAAGGCATCCAGAATTACCATGGTATTTGGTCAAAACTACCATGGATCTATATATAATAATAAAGGAGTTTTGTGATAGTCTGTGCGCAATCTTGACCGTTAAATTAAACCGACGGTCGAGATGCTTTCAAAATTGTTTTGATTGCGGTTATTGAGGAGTCGTGGTAGCTTTGCACCATTCCGGCTGGGCTCCATGTTCTCCTTGTCCGCGATTGCTTCTCCAGCCAGTTTCCATTTTTTCATGAAACGGTATATTTGAAAGGCCGACTTCAAGAGCCCATAGGCAAAAATCTTAGTTTGATTTTGGATCTCTCCTTTCTTGCCAATATTCGGACGATCCAGAATATAAATTTTCCGTGACATTTGCAACGGTATTGATTTGCCTTCTTCTTCTTGGCTTAGGAAAGCAAGAGTTCGAGAAGTCATCATATGCAGCAAGAATTATTGCACTCATTGCAGTTGGCTTTGCAGCATCCATAGCGGGATTCTTTGCAGGAAATTTCATGAAGACATGGTTGCAAAAGATTGGATTTGACACACCACTTGATGGTGGGAACAAAGGATGCCCATCGAATGTGATGGGCTAGAAAGCCAACACTGTCAAAGTCCTTTGGGTCTGTTTTCTAATGAATCTCCACCTTTTACAAGCAAGTTCTCTTTGTGGATTTTTTGCCCGTGAAACTATAACCATAAAGGTATTTTTTTCTCTTCTGAAGCAAGTCTGAAGTGCTTTTTGTCAACATGGCAGGTCTTTGTCTATGTGCGATTTCTTAGCATTTACTTGAATTTGCAGAGTTCCAATGGCAGCTTTAAACACTTGATGCCCTTGCAGAGTCCCCTTTCCGAACCCCAGGGCTCCACTATTCAGCCTTGATGCCATCACAAGTTGATCAGGTGAAATTTTCCTTCTACAAGTTTAGGGCACAGATTTGCCTTCCTGGGGGAATTTACAAGTTTAGCAATTTTATCGGAAAAGTAGAGAAATGCAAGACCATTCTTTATAGTAAACTTGGGGCATGGATCTGCCAAGTTTTTACCGTCTGTGTAGATCCATTCGCATGCTCACGTGCTATTTTCAGCCACTTTTTTGATTCCAGAGAAATCTAATTTAATGTCGTATAGTTTTTGTCTGCACGTGTTGGAGAGCTATATCAGGATAAGCTTACATCAAATCATATTTCTCACTTTGATATGCTTATGTATCTACAAATTTGGGATATTTTCTGCGTTATTCTTCAAAATGCATGGAACGTACTAAAGGACACATCAAGTTATATGCGCTTATTGTGGGATTGTGATAATGATAAGGTTTTGTGGGAAGGAAAGAGATTGCATGCTTGCATTGTGAAAGACAGATTAGAGGAGGATAATTACTTAGGTCACCGTCTTATGGAAATGTATAGAAGGTTTGGAAGTGTGCAAGATGCAAGGGCGTTTTTAACAGCAGGCCCAAACAGTGTAAGATATTGTGGACTACCATGATGTTGTCATACATTGAGTTTAGGCAATCTGAGGAAGCCCTCCATCTATTCTGTAAGGTGGGTAATGAATTCTGAGTGCATGTGCCAGCCCGAATTCTTAGTGCATTTACTTTCTGAGTCCAAGTTGAATTGTAATCTAGAACATTTTCAAATTCGTTTTAGGGAAGGAAGTGAATTAAGAGGTTTCTGAAGTCACAATCTCATATATTTCACACAGATCCTATTGATGTTAAAGCAGCGAGCTACTGTTGAGTTCTGCAATCCTTCAAGTATAACCTGCTAACAAGGTATTTGATTGCTTTTTTCCTTCAGTCATGATTGTTTGAATTTTACAAACCCTTAGAATGACAGCTAAGCTTTGGAGTATTCTATAATCATATTTTTGAAATCAACACTGCATCTATATCTGTGATCACCACTCTAATGTTTTTTCCTTGCTCTTAAATAACAAGCTGGCATTTTTACATATTTCAAATGCGATAAGATATTTTAGTTGATAATTGTGCTGGCTTTGCTAACAAGTATCGAGGCGATAATAACCTGCTGCAATCTTGCTGCCTCAGTGGCAACAAGATTTTCATCCATTCCTTCACTGTCTCAAATCCAGGCCTCGGAGGAAATCAAAGGCATGTAGCAAAAAGAAGATGATCTGCAAAGAGCCTTTGCTCATTTCAAGTAAAAAGGTTAAAGGTGCTGCTACTTCAGGTAATCTATATGCTAGATATATAAGGAGCAAGAAACACAGCATAGTCATATCCCTGTCAACACTTCAGACTGAAAAGGAAGACATTTGAATGAGAACAATTCGTCCAGGGATGCCTTTTTTGTCCAGGGTCGCGTTCCAATTCATGGGAGCTACCGTCAATGATGCTTATTTTATCCCAGTCTTTTTTGCTACTTCGAGAATGATGATCTCTTGCAAAACGGGATGCGGCAGGGGCGATTCAATGACCGTTTGAACTCAACAAGGTATGATCTGGACAACTTAAATTCTCGAATATGTTTTTGAGTACTCCTCGCCTGCTATTTCCATCAAAACGAGCCTCTAAAATGCATGGAAAGGCAGTCTTCACATGTATTGCATCACTGAACAATTTGCCAGGCAGGACATCAGAAAATTTTACACTTCTCAAGAATACTATGACCAGTCTGGGATTTTCCATCTTTGCAATCTATAGATAGTCCTCTTTATTACAGGAAACTTCTTATACACTTGTTTCCATATCATATTAGTCGCATCACTAATTTGTAATGGATGTTGCATGATGGCTGACGATTGCAAGATGGCAATTTAAGATGTCTTGTCTCTCATACTGGATCAGAGATAAAACTTGAACTTCGCATGCCTACAGTTGCCTACATACAAAGATGAGATGTATGTTAAAAGCTCAAATCATCACCCCATATAATGCATGCATGACACCTAACAAGCTTCCCTTTCTGTCTTTCTAAATAAAGCACTAAATCTGAGCATTCAGTTAGTTGTGTTGATAGATTTATTAATACAGATGGTATCACAAAAGCTGGAGCCTCTGGTACAGCACGTCCAGTTAGTATCAAAGTAGCCTTGATTAACAATAGTTAGGGGCTGCAACACTAGCAAACTCAGGTCTTTTTATTTAGTAAATGACATACTTGTTTTGCTATCTCGCAAAATCTTCTTGAGAGAAGTATCAGAAGCATGTCGGATCTGCCTGATAGCTATGGATATGCTGCAAACAGGTTGAATGATCAGTAAATGATTTTTGTCAGAGTTTTTTTTGCTGCCCTTGCTTTTTCTAGCCCGGATTTGTTGACTGCGGCGAATCGCCTTCTATTTAGTTGCTCTGGGTTTTTCTACCTAGATTGGTTTAATGGCAGCGAACCGCTGGTTGTTTGAATAGTGTCATGTATTCTGTCTGGTATCTTAATCTCAATATGTAAATCGTTAGTGCTGTTGTGAAGTGCGGATCTGGTGCAGTCCATTATCTCTGTAAATTGCTCTGATATTATTCGTGAAGCATAGACAGTTACTGAAGAACAGGTATAGAGTTCTCATAATTCTTCATGTGTATGAGGAGCTAACAAGGATAATGGCCCAGCAGAGCTTTCCTGCATTGAATCCATATCCGAATTTCCCAAGCTTATGACTTATGATCCTTTATCCAAGCTAATGTACCATCAGGCAGCAATTACAGACACTCTTCACCTATTTCCAGTTGTTCTTGAGGCAAGTTGTGTGATTTGGTAGGAAGGTGTCCAATGGATCTTGATGATCTCAGGGATTTCAGAGATGTAAAATGCGCCTACCAGTAGCACTTCAGATGACCTTCTAAAATCTCTATATTGATTGCCTGATGTACAGTGAAGGCAGAAAAGACAGTATGTAGCTTCCTAAGAGCCCTTATCTTTATAGGTTATATCAAGAAGGGCGTCCTATATAACATGAAACATGTGACAAGCAGGTTTGCAAATTAGATAGAGATGTGAAAAACAAGGAAATCTACGTTTCCTTCATGATATGAAAATGTATTATGTGTATTATGTTGGTTCTCTTTTTGAAGGCGGATTTGTTGAAAGGAAGCAATTGTCTGTATTTTCTTCAAATTTGTCCAACACTATGCATATGCTATCATTCTGGTTCTGGGGATGCAGAAACTATGTGCCCGTCATACTTAGTTACCCCTCCTATAAGGTATATGCATGAACTATGAATTTTTTTGTACTACATCATTTTGTGCAAGTATATTATTCTTAAAAAACAACTAGCCAATGACACTACCATCACAAATCAATAAGTGCAGCTCCAACATCATAGCCACATGGGCCAAGAATCAACGTGTAGAGCACCAGTTCGTATATATTCAAGCACCCCATCCTATCTTGCACCAACAGATTGATATCTTCATTTGCATGATCACACCTTAATTTGCATCTGTTCAAAATACAAGATATCATTTGCATGATCACACCTTAGATTTGCATCTGTTCAAAATACAATACTATATGGGCTACAACTTTCAATTTGATTAGGCTATATATGTGATAGGCAATTATTGCACAGGTACATGGGGTTGTGAATAATCCAAAATTCGATGTAGTAGTGTAACATAAAATAATTGAAATCAATAATTTACTTATGCAATGAAGCTTTTGTTATAGATTTAGAACAGTGGAATGTCTCATTTAAGACAATCCAAAGTCCAAAATTCGATGTAGTAGTGTAACATAAAACGATTGAAATCAATAATTTACCCATGCAACGAAACTTTTGTTATACATTTAGAACAGTGGAATGTCTCATTTAAGACAATCCAAAGGTGAGCCAAATTCAAATTGATTTCAACTATGGCTATGGCTTTGCATTCAAGCTTTATTCTTTTTAAATAAGCACACACCAAGGGCATGCTAAGAGAGGATGTTAGTAAAATTTGTTGTCCAATATCATATGTCCTTGAAGGGGATAAAAGAAGACCAATTATGCTTAAAAAGCAAATTGTGGGAAGCAAAGGTCTAACACAAATTGAACAAAAATCATACATGTTATATACATGGAAAAAAAAGGTGCCTTTGAGATTGCTTGGAGTTCTTCAAACCATTAGCTATATGCTGTAGCCTTTTTTCTTCTTTTGATAAAGATTTTATTTTGCAAGGAATGCTCTTTTTCAAGAGTTTGTTTTAAGAATAGAATAGAATAGAATAGAATAGAATAGAATTTTTATCGTCCACTGAGACCAATCGGCCTATGGGACCCAGAAGGAGCGCAGCAAACTTATTATCGTCCGGTTAAAAACCCCACCGGGCGGGTTTTTGGGAAAACCGCGGGCGAATAAGAATGTCACCAAACCGCATAAGTATACATCATCATGAAATAAATGTGTATGTACATGTCAAGCGCGTGCCCGAGGACATAGCTGATCTCGCATGTCCATGACCTCCTGAAGGTATGATCCTAGCACCCGTACGGATGCCGTGCTCAATGTCACATGTAGCGGCTGGCCGGGCCTGACCAACTCAGCATAGCGCATCCGGATTTGATCATATGCTGGGCAAGTTTGAAAGGTATGAGATTCATCCTCAATGACTCCCATTTGGCAGCATTGACAAAGCCTGTCCTGACGTGGCTCACCAATCCATCTGCCTGTCTCAATTCGAAGATGATGTGCCCCTGTGCGAATGGAGGCAATGAGTCTGCGTCTTTTCATGGACTAACATTATATATGCATGCTACTTTCGACCCTTTTTTTTATACTGCTAAGAAACCAAGAATTACACACATATCATTGACAATGTACTTAAAGCACATGTGCTTCACTCTAGGGTTGTGAATGTTTGAAATCTACAATTTATGATATGACGTCTTGCTCTTAATGCATAACAATAGCATTTACAATGTGCAATAGTTTGAGCTATTTTAAAAATTTTCCAACGGAAGCCCAGCAACGCTGGGCACTTTTTCTAGTTAGAGTATGTATGCAAAATAGGATACCATATCATTCAAAAATATATTGATAGCAGATCAGTGTCACCCTTTCACCTAAAAGCAACATGGCATGATCACCTAATAGTCCCAAACATTGATCACATTAATTTGGCACTTCTGCACTGCATCCAATTGCACCTAGAATGGCATGACATGAATTTCGAGAGATAAGAAATAAGAATCCTTTCAAAAAGTATGTATTGGATAAAATGCAATACCTTCACATTTTGTAATATGGTCTTCGCATTCCTTCGAGAAAACACTAAGTGCACTAGCCTTCTTCCTCTTCTTACGGCTCTCCACGAGAGGTATTGACCTAACAATGGTTTTCCCACTAAAGTCTTCAACCATGGCTAGACCAGGGGCCTTGGTGTTGTCAGTTTTGTTGTCACTTAGCCTTGCCAACTTATTGCTAAGTTCAGCCAAAAGGAACCTAGCTTCTGTCCTGTTGGGGTGGTCACCACTCACCACACTCGTCACCACTCACCACACTGGTCATCACACTCGTCACCACTCACCACTATTGAGGTGGTATAGGAGATTGTATACCGTATATGGAGGGAGATACGCACATGCACGTATGCATTGTGGAGCCATTAGGATCACAGTATTATCAGAGCAGAGAGAAGAGAGAGAGACGGTGTATTGAGAGGGAGTATTTTTGCTTGATCTAGCTATAGAGATGATGGATCTTTGTGTTGTGCATTGCCTTGATCTGATAGATTGAGCTTGGATTGTTGGGTTTTTCATCCTTCTTGCAAGGTTAGAGTTCAGGCTCTAACAATTTGGCGACCACGGTTCTCGACAGACCATTGATTGGCAAGAATTTCCATTGAAAAAGGAGTTGTTACCATTGGTATTGGTGATCGTCGGTAAAGAACGACACCATTGTGAAAGAAGCAATTTCTTGTGTGAAGGGGATTTTGCTGTAATTGATTTGTGGAGTGAAATTTGACAAGGGGAGCATAGTTTTATGCCCAAGAGAAGTAAGAAGGAGATCCCACTAAGCTCCATCGTAACAAGAAGGGGACCGGTGAGTCAATCTTTGGGCTCAAAATTGCATCAAGATTCAATTTCGTTTTCAGATTTGGGGAGCAGATCCGGGGTCTAATTCTCATCCGTGGAGGTTTTGATTCCATTTACCGATCTAGAAGGTAATCCAATTTCGTTTTTCAAATTGAAGGGAGATTCAATTTCGTTTTCCAATTTCAAGAAACCCAAGAAGAGGCGAGAGATGGTCTGTATTACCACCTATGGTATGGGGTTTTCGAGACAATGGGGATTCCAAAGTTTGATGATCCGTAGATCGGGATCCTTTGAAGCATATTGTGAAGTTTGAGAGGTATTGCCCGGCAATGTAAGTTACCGGCTGCTGATTATTTGCTTTGGTTTCATAGTTCTTTGCAAGATTCAAAGGAGGAATGGGCACAAACTTCGGCCGAATACCATGACATATCGAATTAAAGGAAGCTTTCATTGCCAATTATCAAGAAGTTCATGGTAAGGATAAGACTATGGAAAGGTGGACCAATTTCACACAAAGTAAGATGAATCAATTAGAGAGTATAATCGGAGGTATATTATGTTCTCAAAGTCGTGGTTCATTGGAAGATTGTCGAATGATGAAATGGATATTCAATGGTATGTGAAGGGGCTGAAACGAAGCTATTGCTCATAAGGTGAAGGCAAAACAGCCTACAACATTACTAGAGGCACAAAAGTACGCCTCAAGGCTGAAGATAATTGATACATTCATGAAGTTCTTGCTCCGCATAAAAAGGGATATTGCAGCCAAGATTTCTAAGCTTACAATCGGTGAGAAGCCAAGGGAGGTGCGGTTTTATTACTTGTGAGTATTGTGGGTCTATTGACATTCTAATACTACATGTAGATTGCTGAAATTCTACTCAAGATGCCAAATAAAGGGCCATAATGATCAAGGATGTAGGGAGAAGAGATTCTTTGAGAGGGCCAATCCGGTATTTGCTGTTATGCAACAAGCACCACCTATTCCTATTCAACCAATGGAGGCAGCACCTATCATACCACAAGTTCCAATAATGCCACAAGCTCCAATTGCTCAACAAGCTCCAATGAGTTCCACACAAATGGTGCAGCCAAAACAGGGATGGTATCCAAGTAAGGCTCATTTGTATTGCAAGTTATGTGATAAATTCAAGCATGATGAGACTACTTGTTGGAAAATCCATGGGAAATGGGAATGGGCAACCAACAAGTATCCACCAACGCAGCAAGTGTTTGAATCAATACCTCTTCCTAATAATGATGTTCGCATTCAAGATGCAAAGTACATTGATAATCCTCAAGTTAAGGCTCTTATTGAGGAGCTTAAGAAGCAAGAGAAGGCAAAATCAGTAGTAAATTGTGGATTCATTGAGGTGGAGAATGATCCATTTCAGCAAGAAGAAGAGATTGGAGAAGTAAATGCAGTTACAAGATCACAAAAGGTGGTTCACGAACCAAGAGTAGTACCAATTGCGGAGAAGACTAAGACCTCTTTTCCAAAGGCTTTGAAGGAACAAGCTTTGAAGGTGTCAGCACCTAAGAAGGTGCAATTCAATGTGCTGCCCACAGAACAATTTCAGTCTATAGAAGAAAATCAGCCCATAGTGATGCCTCCTATGGTGGATGAGGAAATTCAAAATGAAGATGATGTGATCAGCCAAGTTTTGGCCACTAAAGTTGCACTTACTCTTGAGTAATTGATGCATTATTATCCTACTTTCTTGCAAGAGTTAGAGAGAAGAAGAAAATCAGAAATTTCTGTCCAACAAATTCTATCAATAGAGCTACCAGCCCGGCAGTCCAAGGATCCAGGGCCATTTCTTTGCGATGTGAGTATCAACGGGTATTTAGTCGAAGGAGCAAACATAGATACGGGCAGCGGAGTGAATATAGATCATCCTCTAAAATCAAGCATGGATGGTACAAATCGAAATCAGGTAAATCTAATCACATCTCACATAGTTGAAGAGTGTGAGCATGTTCTTTTATGTGAAAATGATAAGTTTGAGGGAGAGAAAGCGAGGGTGGAGAAAAATGAACGTTGAGCGCCTTCAGGAGGGCGTCTTGCTTCTTGGTGTTCTCCCATACCCCGATGGATGAGGCTTTGTATGAAGCTGTTCTCCAGGGGTTGGGGATTACTAACATCCTGGAGGAAAACCAAGAATCTCTAGGAATTGTAGAAAACTTAATTAGATGGGTAATCGAAGTCTAGATCCGTGGGTTGGCTTCTCGCAGATTCGGTTCAATACCTTCTTCTTGTGCATCGTGGTGCTTTGACAGCAGCTGGATCTTTGAGAGTGGCTGCTCAAATTCCAGGCCCTATATTGGTCTTGGTAACGCTTCAACGCAATTTATTCAATGATGAGTGCACCCTTGGAATTTGGTGTTGAACCAATCTATTACATCGGCAGCCTTCTTTGATCCGCACCCCTCCCAAAGACTTGAGGGACTTAGATGTGGTGGTGTGGAGGTTCCTGGTAGCAAATTAGTATAGGCTAGAGGTCCTTGGGTCGGGTGGGGTTTTTCTTTTCAAGAGTCAGGGTCAGGTAGGGTCTTTTAGATTTTGTTCCTCTGGGATTTCCGAGGGTACGGAGTGTCGCCCCCTGTCATTCTCCTCGATGTTCTTCTTGGGCGGGGAAAATCTATCATTGGCGCTACTTCTTGAGGCGTAAGGATCTGAAGGGGGGCGTTTTCAGAATCGGGTAATGGCATCGGCTTTAGGTCCTCTGCAATTTTGTGACGCAGCTTAGCTTGCTCCCTTCCGGTTAGCCTCCGCTCAAGATGAGAACCAAGGCAAGCACATCCAAGTCTAGCAAAGAAGATGATGAATGGAACCAAATCTTCTGGATGGACAGCAGACAGGACAAAGGATGGAGTGTTTTGAAGGAATTATATATGGGTTTAGAGATTATCCCGACCGCCAGAAAAGCAAATGATTTTGCATGGGGTTCATGAGGAAGTCGGAATCTTGGCTTGCAAAGAAAGGCTAAGTGGCATAGATAAAGACTACATGGAAGGCAGGGCGAATGACAGGGACTGGGTCTGGAATACCTTTGGCTATGTTCAGGAAATGGACAATACTCTGTACAAACTCATAACAAAGGAAACACAAAATACCGAAACGGATCGGCCGCAGCTTGAAAAATAGCATCTTCGATCTTTCATGGATGAAAATGTCAAGCAAAGTGAAAAATCTGATTATCAAATGGGACGGATTGAAAGATAGCTCCAACGCTAGTATCGTTAATTAAGAGATGGGAAGAGGCGCATATAATGTTTATCGAGAGGCACAGAAAACTTTTAGACAAGGGCTGGCCGTGAATCAGCCCCTAGAGGGAGTTTCGACATCTCCGAGGTCTACCACCGAAGAAGGAAAAACAGCCAAAGCATGCAAGATCAAGGATTCCAATGGGTTCTTTAACCCGTGGAGGTGAGCTCGTGTGGATCAGCGAAAAATTGCGAGGGAGGTAAAAAAAATGCAGCTCAACATTACCAAAACGAAGGTGGGGGAAAACAAGATCACGAATACCATACCAGTGGTGGGCAAGAACGACAAGGTTAAAGGTCCGGATTCTCCCCTCTCCTATAAAAATATTTTAATGAAAGATGTGCCTGCTGTTCCCACTGTTCCTACTAACAATGTCAGACATGATTCTGGAAAGGGGTTCATCGATTTATTTGGGGTACCGCATAACTCTCAAAATTTGACATCTTCTCCAAGAAGGTTATTTTAGTCCATTTCCCGCGGAAATGCCCTTCTCAGGAGGAAGTCAAGAATTGGATCACTAAAACTCAGCACATTCCTATCCTCTCGATCCTCAAGCTTGACAATAAAACATTCCAGATTGTTTTCAGAGATGAAATCTGTGTTGGCTATATTCTCGAGAAAAAGTTAGACACGACATTGCCAATGCTCCCTTCTATTTGATGAGATGGAATTCGATTTCATTCCTGTATGGATAAGGATATCGATGACTACCGATATCCTTCTCCAATTTGCCCCCTGCTTTGGACCAAATCTCACCCATCGGCTCGTTCAACCCTTGGGGATGTGATTGAGATCAATATTCCCCAAACCAATTACCCGTCACCACAGGTTTCCAAAAGAATTATTTCCGATCAAATGAGTATAAAACAAGAGTCGTGGAGAATGAGTTTTGGATATCATGTTATCTTATTCTAAAAGGCCGGTCCCCGCTCTACTACAAAATAAAAGAGAACAATCCTCAAAAGAACATTAAGCGCATCCGGTCCCTAAAACTACAATCACGAGGACAAAGGTGAAGTTCGTAATCTCGAGCCTAAAGACTAATGTTCGTGACCGCATATGGAACAATTTACTCTAACCAGAGCTAAAGACCATGGTTATAATCAAGAGTTTCCTGAAATCGAGCTCAACAATAATATGGTCTTTTTGTTTAAAAATGCTAATTTGTCGGTGAAGATTGATACAGGGAACCTGGTCTTCACCCTAAAAGAAGACCCTAATCCTGAGTTTAATAAGGAAGAGGAAGAGATTCAGCACACTCTTGAAGAGGTCATGGATTTAGAGGACAATTGCTGGAAGATGGTTGACAAAAGAAGGGGCAGGGGTAAGAAAAAACTTTATATGGGTCCCAGCCGTGCTAGCCCCAGGAAACAATCCATCCTTGCCCGAGAGGATGTAGGTAAGTACAAAATCTAATGGATAGAGACCTTAGTCAGATCACCGAATCTCCGTGGGTTGAATAGTACTATCAAAAAAGGAAAAGGCTTAAGGTATGTCTTCATTCCCTCAAACCTGATTTTCTCTTTTATACAGAGCATAAGATTCATGACCTTGACCACAGTAATATTATCGTTAGGGACTCTCCCTTATGGTTTCAGCTTTATGGTCAATCCCACCAATGACTCCTCGTGGGGATTGCTATTGCTTGGAATAATCACTTGATATTTCCAATACTTATATGGTGAATGGGAGAAATGGTAGATGGCGATTCTTTTATGTACTTTATTTAAAATTAGAATAGCTCTTGTTAACATTTATGCATATAATGATCCGTGGGAGAGAGAGAAAATCTGAAATCGTGGTCAAGAATAGCTTAGATAATTTAGAGTTTGATGAATGTATTTTAGGTGGTGATATTAATATGGTTACTAACAGCTTTATGAAAAATAAGAATTACGTGACCTTTAGGTAAGAAGGAAAAAAAAGAGGCGTGGTCGAACCGATTGAGGGGAACAATCTTACGCTTTGCTAGAACCAAGGCAGATTCCTACAACCGGGACGGATAAAAGGGTGGATCCCACTGTGGTTTGCATGACATTTTTTATCTCCGAGAACTTATGGAATAACAAAGAATAGAGTGAACAACCTAGAGGGGGGGTACCCCCCGGCCCCACCACTATCCCCAGCAGCCTCGTGATCATGGCTAAGGACTCTATCAAAAGAAGGAAGACCTACTTCAAGCTCAACACTAGCCTTCGATCATGAGGAGTTTAGCACAAGATTTCAGCAGATCCTCCGGCAAATATCCCGCACTTTGGGAGGAACCGGGCCGGATGCACTCGGGGGTCAAGGTGGCCAAAGCCACCAAAAATTGGCTTAAAGTCCGGGTAGGATAGTGCACCTTGAGAAAACTATCCACCTTCGTAACCCTCGAGAGAGTCTTACAAACGCCTAAGAAGATAAGGAAGATATTAGTGCGTAAATTGAGAAGGAAGAGATTAGAATTGCAGAGGGTTGAGACTTAAGGCAAAAGTTAAGGAAATTAAAGAAGATGAAAGGGGTAGCTCCAAGTTCTTTTTGCCAAAGCCAAGGGAGGGTGAAAAGAAACCATATTTTCGAAATTAGAGCTGGAGAGGAGGACATCACCGAGGAGAATCGATTAAAACCGCAAAGAAAGGATCACTTCAAAAACATCATGGGAACTAACAGATGGTCAGCCCTGGATATGGACAGTTCATTAATATGCAAAGAAAGGTTTTCCAAGAGGAGAATTTGAGCATTGAGAAGCCTTTCTCCAAAGAAGAACTCTACTCTTTGCAAAGGAAATGGAAAAAGGCAAGAGCCCTGACCCGATGGGCTTCCCTCGGGAATTTTTATTAAGGTGTGGCCTATGATTGGGGAAGATATCACATGCCCGGCCAATGAATTTAGGGTCTCTAAATGCCTGGATGCAAGAATAAACACCAGTCTTATTACCCTCATTCCTAAAACAGATGTTCCTGCAACCTTTTCGGACTATAGACCAATCTCTTTGTCAAATGTGATTTACAAGCTAATATCAGGTACTATAGCCGAGAGACCAAGACAATCCTCGAAAGGATTATCAAGACGCCCCAAGCAAATTTTACCCAAGGACGATTCATTCTAGATAATGTTGTCACCGCTATATTGGGTCTTCATTGGGCCAAAGAATCTCACCAAGATGTCGCCTTTATCAAATTGGATATAACCAAGGCTTTCGACTCGCTAGTTGGAATTTTCTTTTCAAATGTTGCTATGCCTTAGGGTTCTCAAACGAGGTCATCCTTCTCTTCAAAGCCATTCTGTCTAACTCCAGGTCCTCGGTTTTGATTAATGGGGAGTGTGGCCCATTCTTTCCCCTTGAAAGAGGGGTAAAGCAAGGATGCCCCCTAGCCCCTTTTCTTTTTCTCATTATCATGGAAAGCCTCCATAGCAAATTGGAGGAAGCCAAGACTACTAACCCCATTCAAGGGCTTACCCCGCCAGAAGTGGGCAATTGGATCAGATTTTGAATGGACATTTTGCGTGATGACACATTCTTGCCGGTTTTCGATGGATAATAGATCTCCTCGATTAACACTCAAGCAATCCTGGAGGAGTTTGGGGAAGTATCGGGCTGCAAGATAAATCCTATGAAGTCGAAAATTGTAGCTAAGGATCAGGTAAAAGGGGAGCAAACGGCTGCTCTCATGGGCTGTAAGTACATTTTACCAACCAATTCATCTAAAATCTTGGGTATTCCGATGGTTATGAAGGGCAGCCCATCAGATATTTGGAATGATATAATTGAGAAGTTTCGTGAGGAAGGTGGACAGCCTTAATTCCAAGTATATTTCCAAGCGTGGACGGCAATTATAGCCAACTTTGTGATCTCCTCTTCTCATGTTTACCAAATCCCTCTATTTTAGCTCCAAAAAAGTTTCCTCCAAGCTTCAGAGTATTATAGGCAGATTTATCTCCTCCGGCCAAAACAAGAGATGCTGGATTCCTGTTGCTATGAAGGAATGCTGCAAGACCAAGAAAAATGGGGGGTTAGGTGTGATCAATATAGAGAAACAGGGTATAGCTCTTGCAGCCAAATATTTCTACAAGGTCGCCTACAACCCGATTAACCATCCTCAGATCTACTATTATCGTGCATTATCCGGGTAAGTGCACCTCTTATGGATGGAGGAATCTCGCAATTAATCTACCCCATTCTATCTATTTTCCTTCTTGGTCCCCAAATCCACCCCCGGCCCCGCTTAAGAAGTGGATCAAGGCCCTGGATCGATTAAAGGGATGTACACTTGAAAGAAGGGTTGTCTATGGATCAATCCATATTTTGGAACCCAGCCCTCCTTACTAACAATTCCTCTTTATGCCTTGCCGCCACTTCCCTGAACAAGCCGCATTCGACTTCCAAAGGCATCCGCAGACGATCGTGGACATGTTCAATGATCAAGGAATTATCCCCTACAGGGACTCAAAGCTCTCAGGAGAAGGGGATTCCGAAATGCTGTACAATAATATATGCTCAATGCTTACCCAAGGCATCTGGATAGAAGAGGCTAATAACTGGCAACATAAGGGGAAAGCTGACTTCAAAGTAAAAAATGCATACAGATTTCTTATGAAGGATCAGGCCATGACTTTGCATTTTAAATGGCAAATTGGGAAGGAAAGGTGTGCTAGGAATCTAAAGTTCTTGTGGTCCAGCCCTATCCCCCCCAAGATTAAATCATTCATGTGGCAGTTGTGGCATAGGGCTCTAGCTACAAACAAAGAAAAATATAGGGATTCGGATGACGTGATTCGGACATTTGTCCCGTGATGTTTGTCTCATAAGGAAGATGAGGACCATCTCTTTAGGAACTGCCTGTGGTCAGGATGGATCTTGGAGCTTGCTTCAAATTTGATAGGCACTGACCTTATCTCCCTAAGCTCTACAGATTTCTTTATGCCCGAGCAACCTACGGACTGGAGGGTTTATATTATCCTTTGGAGAATATGGAAAGGAAGGAATGAGTTCATCTTCAACGATGACATCATCCACCCGGAAGCTGTTATTAAACAAATTGAATATGACATTAGATGGATAAATGCAGCAGGTTAACTTTTCATGTAATGATCCTTATTAAATTTTGGTGTCGCGTGGGATTATATTCATGTTGCCGCGTAAACTTAAGTGGAAAAGGATGGACGAAAGCCAATAATGAATGGGTGAAGGTTTTGGGCCCTCCAAACCCTAAGAGCACAATATACTATGCTTCGGATGATGTTGTTGTGATCAAAATTATGATGCCCGCAGAGGCATGATCCGTGGAAGCCAAGGATAGCAAGTGGCGCTTTTAACATGGCGATGGCGGAATCCTCATCTGTATTTTCTCAGACTCTCTCAATGATGGTTAGAGGCGAGGTCGTAAAAGGGGAATCAATCTTAAATCCCACTTCTAGCTTCATTTATCTCATCCCCGACAATCTCCTATCACCGCTTGAACCTAAAGTATTTGGCTCGGCTTTTTTCTCCGATTATCCTTTTAAGCGAATAACTATAATGGGTTATACTTCCCCTCAGAAAAGTAGTTTTGTAATTATACTTCTATAATATACTTATAAAGCCTTCAATTAAAAAAAAAAAAGAAAATGATAAGTTTGAGCATTGTTATGAGAAAGAAAATGTTTTTGAGACTTTTCATACATATGAAACATTTTTGGATGATGATGAATCATTATTATGTGAATTAGAAGTGGAAAGCATGGATATTTCAGCATTTGAGCACTCTAAAGATATGTTACATGCTTTTGAATTTGGCGACAGTAATGACAACAGTCCTCTTTATGAGACTTTCAGATTTGAGACATGTATACCAGATGAGCAAGAACTTTATATGCCTCATTACTTGCTTTGATGGTTTGGCACTAAACCATGAGCTAGAATTGCAAATTTTTGATGCTTTGATGAATGAAGTGTACCTAGAATGGTTCAGACCTATGTTTCAAAGATTGTAGCACCTCGAAGAAGTCCGAGAATCAAGGAAAACTAGTTCCTTTCATGTTTGAGCATGGAAGTGTGGAAGAGGTGAGTAAATTTGAGCATGACTATGCGATAAAGGATGGGAAGTTGGACATGAGCAGCACTTTATCTCAATGTGTAGCAGCCAAAGAGGCTCCTAAAGGTTTGTTTGCACTATTTGAGACTAATCAGCTACCTGGAATATATCATTTTAGCAAGTTCTATTATATTACATCAGATTTGCCACATTGGTATGCTAGTGCAGTAATATTTGAGCAGGTTATTGGATTGTGGCTTATTCTTTGGCCACACTTTTTGTGGTTGTTACATGTTAACTTCATTTTCCTATTTGGAAGATGCTTACTTGATAGGGTTGGAGTTGGTCGATGAATCCAAAAGGGGAATTGTTGCTTAATCCCAGAAATGGAGAAGACCTCGGGCCTTATTTTGAAAGAGAAGTGCTATTCTAAGGGATTCAGATTTGGCATAGCTCCAATTACAGAGAATTTATGGAGAATTTTTGGGTTACAGCAGGTCGTTTTTTTGTAAAAACAGATGGTGATAGTTCCATAATACACTATCTATCCTACATCAAAAGATGTGTTTCGGCGATACGAATCCAATGAGCTATGGTGCAGGTCAAACGGAGTTCTGGAACTCAAGATATGAGCTTTCCAAGTTTGCCACAGTTACAGAGGCTCTGTTTTGTCACTTTTGGATCAGTTTGTTTGTATTAGTCATTTGGATTTGAGGAGGGTGTAAATGTGTCATTTGGGGACATGTCCCAAGGACCATATGAGTATGTTCTGTTATGGGTTCTCCGCCACGGAGTGGCACATTTTCCCACTGTGGTCGCCACTGTTGGGGTGGTCACCACTCACCACACTCGTCACCACTCACCACACTCATCACCACTCACCACACTTGTCACCACGCACCACTCACCACACTCACCACTATTGAGGTGGTAGTATACCGTATATGGAGTGATATACGCACATGCACGCGTGCAGGATTTTTGCACGTATGCATTATGGAGGTAGGATCATGACTGTATTATCAGAGCAGAGAGAAGAGAGAGAGACGGTGTATTGAGAGGGAGTATTTTTGCTTGATCTAGCTATGGAAATGATGGATCTTTGTGTTGTGCATTGCCTTGATCTGATAGATTGAGCTTGGATTGTTGGGTTTTTCATCCTTCTTGCAAGGTTAGAGTTCAGGCTCTAACATGTCCATAGTTGGGGCCTCCTAGCTATGGTCTCCTTTATAGCAAGCATTGTGTCATCTATGCTTGCTAGTACCTTAACCTTTGGGTTTTGACTCTAACAACCAGCAATGCTTTGGTCCATAATTTCTTCATCAAGTGCAAGACCATTGCATGGCCCTTCTTCTGAAGGAGGCAAGATGTCATCATATGCTTCGGCAAAGCGTCGTAAGTTCGACAAGCCGCCAGCCTGAGATCCATGTAATGTTCCACAAAACCTTAAAATATCTCCCTCGTTGTACTTGGCCATCATTCGGATCACCTTAACTTGGTGCTTGCACATATTCCCTTTCATACCCCATGGACAATCACAAGTGGACCAATGTTCATGTGCCACATCTACTAAATAAGGCAATGCCTCCCTGTTATCATCCCAAGTATCCATGTTCTGACTCCACACCTCGGCCCTGCCTTCCTTGAAATTCAGCCATCTAATAGCTTCATCAGGAATGTCCCTTGCACCTATAATGGCTGCCTCAACTATGTGCTCCCGTCTCTTGTTGGTTTTAAAACCCTCGTCCTCATGAACCTGTTATATGACATGTGGGTTTGTAATATGCTTGTCAGCATGTAAATCAGCCAATCAATTCGCCTTCCTCTCAAAGCATGCTTAGAGACCCCTAATCTTCTCTTCATGTGGCTATGGTAAGACTCTATGCCAGCATTTGTCTCTTGGTTGGCGTGAGGATACATCCTTGTCGCAATTATCCAATGTGTGATGTTATTGGTCCAAACCTTATTCATATACCTCACAACCCTTTTCCACACCTTGTACTTTTCCTTGAATTCATCCAGTTTTCTCAATACCTCTTTACGACAAGCCTCCACATAATCAGTCGTCCTTCTTGGATCATGTTCCACACAAGTGGCATACATAATATGCCCGAGGTCCTTAAACATTTCCCCTCTCACCTTCTTATTCTTGACGCTTCAAGAGCAACTTCATCCAAATTTCTTCTCACATGCCGATACACAACCGGCCCGAATATTGGTTCTAGGCCATACGTCCTGAGGGCATTTATCTCAAATTGCATCATCCACAATGAAACATGAAGGTTCCTGTGATGGGTCCTCTATGTATACTGTTCTTCATTGCCATCAGCCAAGGGTGGATGTCTTCCCCGGTGGCACTAGAGGTTAGAACCTCAAGCAACAGGGACACCATTTCCATGTGTGTCATATACTAGCAGGGTATACAAGCTGTAACAATGATCATTGGTCTTGAAGGTTGAGTCCATGGCTACATCATTCCCCCTTCCATGTTCCAACAAGATCTTCGTTTGAAAGGGGGTGATGATGCCCAAAATAAAAGGAACCTCCAGATACAAGAACACATCCTCCTGGTATAAGTCAACCCACATCCTCACACTTGTGGCCACATCCTTGTGTAGCATCCATGTGTCAGCAGCCACCTTGCGGGACAAGTTATACAGATCATCCATAGCCAGGAATTCATCTCTATTCTTGGGAGCATTGGGATGCATCCTATGCTTTGCTCCTGGTGTTGACGATAGACTTCCTGGGGAGTGTGGTTATGGAGCAACTGTTGGTATACCCAAGTCTTCTTACCCTTTGATAACCATGGAGCTATATCATGCCTTGTTCTAAAGCATTGGGGATCCTCCATTCCATGGCAGACCATGCCTTTACTATCAATATGTCTCATCTCATAGAATGTAATCTCACATATCTCGGGCTTCACATACAATTGTTTGACCTGAAAATGGCACCTGCAACCTCGCCTAATACTCATTCCTCTCCACCTCTTTGAGTAGGAAGGATCCTTCCTCTTAGCTTCAGCAATTGCAGCTCGGGATGTTTTATCTTTGATCTCACTTTAATTATTAACTTAAGCAAGGAAAAGTAGGGCCAAACTAATTGAAACTGATTTCCTTACTAACAAACTTGTGTATCTCAAACAATCAAACCAAATCAGACAGTCAGACAAGAAATGGCTTACTTGGTTATTTTCAAGTGTGCGTGCTGGTCAACTTTCTTCTTGGCTGATCCCTCTTCTCTCCCGCGAGATCCACGCTTCCGGAATGTGGTATTGCATCCTGGCAAATTCTACTCCCCTTCCACGAAATCCTGAACCTTGTTTGTGGGGATATAGCATACATGAACAAGAACAGATTGGTGTGGAGTGGTGGATTTGGCTACACAGGAATGATGCTCGATCTCCCATTCCAATTGCAAACTAGAAAATGGAGCAGAGGTTCTCACATCCTTATTGCACTATCTTTATTATTATTTTTTTTAAATTGGATCCGAGCATAGTTCCATGAAGGGTTGTGGAAGTTCCACATTAGACCCACGTATAAGTTTGTGCATCCCATACGCCTATTATACATATATACATACACGGTATACCTCAATCTATACACATAAAAAATGCACGAACACCATTGCATTGACAAAAGAGAGATAAGAAAAACGGAAAGTGAAGAGGTGGCATTTACTGAGAACGTGACATAGCACAAAGAGCACTGCAATTTTAGCAGAAAGTACATGCTTATCGAAACTCAGCAAACTAGGTTCACAAATTTCGTCGAAGATGAACTGCAACACACCTCCAACCGACCTGGCTTACCTTGTAGAGTCATGTCTATCCTGAGCCCCATCGCCAACAACGATCCCTGGAAACCATAGCCATAGCTGGAAACCGAGTAGCCATAGCTGGACCAGCCACAGCTAGAAACCGAGTATGCATCCAAACCCCAGGAAGCCAAGCTTTATGCAAAAAATCGGCCACAATTCCAGAGCCTATCTCTGCCTAATGTTTTACCTATCTACCTCTGTCTACTCGCCCAAACGAGGCAGAAGCTAGCTCCTCGTTGAATACAAGATACCCTATAGTTGAAATACAGTTCAAGAAGGCTGGATCACCTCATCGCCTCATCTGGCGAGGATCAACCGCCCACCATGCTCGAATGGCGGCTGCCACGAATTTGTAAAATTACCCAAGATAAAAAAAAAAATCTAACAAAACCCTAACCCCTATTTTCCGCCAAACCATAGTAAGAGATAATTTGCCAACCTTATACATCTAGGGTCAAAATGGGGGGCTTGTGTTTCCAAAGTGTCCATGAGGTACAAGTTGTAATGAGGCAAACAATGGGAGTAGTAAATTAAATCCAAGGTAGAACTTTATAACCTTGCTGCCAAATTGACATCAATAGGTCATGTAACAAAGTGGTCAGAGTCAACTTTAAGGCACCAGAAAAAACTCAAATCGTCGGTTACCAAGTTGTGTACGACTTACCATCAACTACTAAAATGCATTGCTTCTTTTATCCTGTATTTTTCCTCCGACTTGCTAGATGGTCCTTTATCAACGCAAGTAAAACATAGAATCCGAAACAAGATCCTAAGGACAGTTGCTCAGCAAGGTGGCGTACACAGTAAGACCAATCAATTTGACAGGATACAATCAACAACAAATTAATCAACTATCCTACAATGCAGAGTGCGGGAATGGCATGAAAGTAAAAGCAATTTGACCTTTTTGCCAGTTTAAGCAACTTAGCAATTAATTGACATGCGCCGGAGCCCTTGCTAGTTCTACATTAATTTGTGGTAACGACAGAGCCGGAAGAATATGAATTTTGACCTGCAATTTGGGATGGCCTGACAGTTGAGATAGCACCAGGTGGTGCCATTCCATTTTGTGCAAATGCATAAACAGAAGGCCTCTGCACTACAGTATTTGGCAAGCCGGTTGAGTTTCCTGCCATGTTTGTAGTCCCTACTATTGGTGGAGCCATAGGTCTAATGTTTAGACCAGTTGGAGGTATTGGTGGTCCTGTTATCCTACTATCTGGCCCAGTGGATGGAGTTCCAATACGGGATGCAACTAATCGGGCCCGCTCCTCATAATGTCTCTGTCTGGCACGCTCCACTTGTTCACCTTCCTTCTTTAGCATAAGTTCTAATTCGCCAAAGTGCTTTAGCTTGATTTCTAGTTTCTTTAACTGCAGGTTTAGAGCAGCTTCATATTAGATCTAGATATGGAAATCAATTAAATAGACAGAATTACTGGAGCTAAAATCAAGGATCTATGAGTCTGTAAAATGAATTCTGACCCCCATTCAAGCAGGTGGCGCAGGTTGCCAATTCTAATGGGATGGGGTCCCCCATATCCATTACACACAACACAATCAACTTCCTACTGGTGGACAACTTTTAAAAAGTGCCTATGGGAAGACAATCTATCAATGAAAAAGAAATGTACTTATACTGGTTGTCCTACTTTAGCATTCTTGCTTTAGCACACGGAGCACATGCCATATTTGTACTCCCATGCCATATTTGTACTCCCGAATGACCAGTTATTGAACTTTAATTTACAAAACGCATTTGCAAACCCAGCTACCACACGGCAAGGTAATAAGAAGGGACACGTTCAAAGGTTGTAATGAGCTTGTAATACTTAGTCCACTCAAGTCACCTTTGCATAAAAGTTCTGATGAGGCAGCTGTATAGATTGCCACGCATTTTATAGTTCCACTCCCCGCATATGCAGTCATGGGCTGTTTCCAGAGATATTCATGGCAAAAATGCATAGATGCCGCTTATATAGAATTACTCCCATTCTAGATTCTCAATAAGTCGGGCATTCCAAAATGCCGCAACGACCTCATTCGCCAGAGGTCAGCCAAGGCCAAATGAGGGAATTGCAGTAAAAAAATTGGACTGCCAGGGCACAGTAATTAGAGGGGATAATGAGCTTTGAAAGATGTTATACGGGCTGACACATGGCGAACTATCTACAGGTTAGGCCAGGCCAATGGGATCTTCAGCCTAATCCAACACAAACAAATAACTCTAAATCAAGTCAGTACCTGGTTCTCGATCACGCTGGCCACTAGGCGTTGAATATCCCGTTCCTCTTGGTCAGCCAGCAGTTTTGCCTTCACAGCGGCTGCAGCTAAAGCTGTAGCAGCCACATTCTTAACTCTTTCAGCAGATAGGATGTCTTCAGTCAAGTTTGCTCCTTTGCAATTGGCATCTTCTGTTTTAGATCGGCCTGCATCAAATATCATACATTATGTTAAAATTACACAAGAAAGAAGTCACCCAAACATGAGAGAGCAATCATTACCTAACTCATGCCCGACCTCAGATGATACAGCTGGCTTGTCACTCGTGTTTCCTTTGCTTATTTCTGATAGATGACCATTCTTGTCATCTAACTTTGATGCATCTACCCTGAAAGCTTTAACATAATCAATCAATTATGAACAGCATAATGGACAAACTTTTCCATTTGTCTTGCTTCATATGTCAAGTACATCATTGTTACCACCAAAGAAACCATACTCCAAATAATCTAAATTGACCAGACCTCATAAAACGTACCTCTCTGATCCACAATTTTTTGCAGTTTTTTTAAAGGAATCCTCCAGAATGAATGTATGCCTTGCAGCAAGTTGTGCACCAGGATCCTCTTCAGAAAGGGCCATCAATGCAGACTGTGCAGAAGCCGCAGCTACACGTGGCCCAACCATTGCCGCAAGGAAAGCAACCTGCAACTCAACATTTAGAAAATATAGTTTTTAACACCAGGAAGGGGAAAACGGGGAAAATAGATATAAATTATATGCTGAATAAACTTTTAGCTCTTTCTGCTGCCATGCAAGTGCAATTATACCTGTGCCATTACAGGATTGCCAGCATCCGCGCTTGATCAAGTCATTTGTTTCAGAAAGAACCTCTGCAGCTGCTGACGAGCTACAATCTCTTTTCCTACAGGATCTTCCTTTCTGCAAGATACATTGCTTGGTGTGCTGTGCCCATGAGCTACATTTTTAACGTTTCTCCAGGGTGCTCTGCTGAAGCTGGAGTAGATGACTCTTCAGAATGGACTCCAGCTGTTTTCGAATTTGTTATGGGGTGGTGCAGTGGTGACAGTGCTAACTGTCTCCATTTCCTCCAGGAATGAATCTTCAATGGGCATTCTAATGAAATGCATTATACACTGAGCTTTTGATTTGGTTGCTACATGTTCAGCAATCTCATTCCAGTTGTCTCCAAAAAGCTCCAAGGCTTCAAGGAGTAACAAGGTTTCCTGATCTGTCCAACCACCACCATCAGAGTTCACCGCCTTCGACAAAGCATCCATAATGGATGAAGTCTATGCTCGCCATTCCCGTCCAAATTTTCCATCATTATAGCAATCTGGACAGAGATCAAAATCAGCCTGAAAACTATGGTTAGTATAGACAATGATGCTATCATCTTCTTACATGCATAAATTAAAGCATACTATCTTTTGCTAAAAAGTTCCTCCATGAACAAGAGATGCAAGCTTTGGACAGACTATCTTCTATCTCAGCCAGTAAATATTAGCTGTAATATACCTGTTTCTGACAGTGATAGCGCCGTTTAGAACAGTCACCAGAGCATGAATTGCAATGATACTCGACTGAAGGTCCTTGAGCTGATGCAAGTGATTCTGAAGCTACTGTTTCAGCCAATGCAGTAACCGAGTCAAGAGGATGATTACCAGGAAATGAACCTTCAGCGTGAAGCACGCTGGAGCATCAAACTGATATAAGCTTTCTAAAGGGGATATTGAGTGAGGAACTGCCTGGAGCTCTCCTAAATCATTCTCCTCCAATGTTGGATTAACACCTTGCCAGATGGGATGTTTCGAAATGTCTGGTGCCTGATAATTTATAAGGCCCCAATGATCCAGAAACTCAATTATGTGGCGAACGGCATTTGGATCTCCAACCATCTGTCCTTGTACATCAGCAAGTGATATAAACCTTTTGGGGTTCTCTCTGTACTTCTGAATAATAAAATTCCGGTACTCAAGGTATAGCTCAGGGGTTTTCATGTTTGACTTTCCATTAAAAAATTCTGGAACACCACGGCGCTCTAAGGTATGGATTTTTTCCCAGGAAAACCATCCTGAAAAAAAAAGAAGATTGTTAAGTACAGAAATGCTGCAAATGTAAAGATAGAGCTTCATAGCGCAAGTTACCTGCATGATTAGGAACAACGTGACCTTGATGCTTCTTGAGGTGTGTATCCCCATTTTCTTTTGGTGGAGAACTTGGGGCTGCAAGATTTGTTGTCACAGCAAAGGCACAGGGCCCTGCTGAATCACTTGCATCAGGATCTTCCACTGAATTGGAGACAACTTGTTGTTGGCCATGGGATATATTTTCAATCTGAATTGCAGGAGATTCCAAATTCAGAACTCTGGGGGCTCCAGTCCATTTTGTGCTTGGGCTGCTTGATCAGCCTGTACAAGATTAGAAACTACAAAAATGTGGGCGCCCAATCTTCTGCTTTGCTACAGGTGGTTCCTTAGATAATTGCTCTGCCTTCCCAGGAATAACTTCCACAGGCTGCCCATTAGCACCTAGTGGAATAGGAGACTTGGCCCTGTTAGGCCGTTTGTTAGGAGCAGGAGAGACAGGCGAGGTAGCCTGCTTTCGCTTGAGCATTCTTTTTAGTTTGGATCAATGCCTCTGCACAGGCAGCAGAGGCAAAATTTTCTTTGTCCTGAAATTATGTATATGACGTGTAATATAAAGCATATATTAGAAAGATTATCCTCATCCAACTTTGCCAATATGAGATGGATGGCTCCAAAAATGCAAAGCTTTATTGTTGCTGGCTACTCCCAAAAACCCATTGGCAATAGACTGCTGCATTCACAGCTCATACTCATGAGATATAACTTCAAAGGCAGACTCAATAGTCTCAATTCCTGCTACTAGATTTGCCACTTCAACAGACTACTGAGAAAATAAAGCTGCAGCTTTCTTACTAGTCCAGCGGACCTAAGATAAGTATTGTGCAGTATCCCTAGGATCTCTATCAACACATTTTATGCCTCGTGTTCAAATACTTGTGCAGGTGAGTAGTAAAAACCTGTTTGAAGCCAGCACGAGCATCCATAGCTGGAACCCTAATACGACTGATGTGCAGTGACAAAACTATTCTTAAGCATAAATCCGACAATGGGCTCGTTCGATCTTTGAACTGATTTTACTGTAAGAGAGAGTGGACGCCATGGCCGCTGAGCTCCTCGAAGAAAGAGGAGGTCTTTCCGGTGAGGAATGGTCAGGTGAGTGTCCTTTCATCGGGTCCATTAATTTCATATCTTTTTTCCCCTTGTGGTAAACTACGCCTAAAAAGTGCGCATTGGTTCCGCGTACTCGTTAATGTGCATGTCTGGAATCATGCAAGGCTCGAAATTGGGTTCCTGCCCAGAATGTTTGATTGAAGTTAATTCTGGAAAAAGATTTGGGGAGTTTTTCTTCAGGGCAGTAATAGGTATGTTGTATTCCTAGTTTGGGTCCCATAGGCCATTTTGGCCTCCATGAAAAAACCTATTCTATTCTATGCTATATTCTTAAAAATCTAGTAATCTTAAAAATCTAGTAAGTGTCAAAATTTGAGGCCTTACCTATAGCATGATGCATGTTGTATTGCAAAAATGCTACCATTTAGAAATTTTTGAATCAAGTTTATGTTGTTTAACAACTTGTCAGCGTGCATACCATTATTCAACAATAGCCAACATCTTACGGCATGTCTCTAGAGTGGAGAACTTCAAAATCTATATTGCTGTCAAGTAGTAAGTAGGATTGGATACTGCTGACGAAAAATACCATTTTTAATATTATCTCTAGTAAGTAGTAAGTAGGATTGGATATTGCTTAAAATTTTCATTTTCAATGTCATAGCATTATTACCAAGATCATCCAATGAACAACCATATAGTAATGATTATCGCATTGTAATTCGAGAGGTGTGCATGCATGATGTTATGTGGAGCAGCAACAAGTCGATTCTTGCTGAGAATGGGAGCCTGCCCCCATTCCGCAGCAAGAATCCGACTTGTTGCCGCTCCACGACGTCAAGGAAAGCCAAGAACAAGCTGACTTGAGCAATTTTAGATGCAAGAACAGATTTGGCCAAGAACAGAGTGATTCGAAGGGATTTCAGGTGTAAGAAGAGAGATTAAGGCCAAGAACAGACGATTTATGGCAAAAAAAACTGAGAGTTTAGGGCTTCACGCTTTGGGCTCTGGTTTCGGCAGATGGTGCACATGCTTCAGATGCTTAAGTCGAGCTATGGTTTCAACGGATCATGCTTCAGGCTTGGAGTGCGATGGTGCAAGATGCTTCACGATCTTCAGAGTTAGGTACAGAAACGGGCTATAACAGGTGATCCGGAGAATGATTACCCATTTATCATTCTTGATTTGAATGGTCGCCACATGGCGGCCATTCATTGGTGAATAATCAAGAATGTGAATCCACTTTCCTTGACGTTAGGATATTCTTATCATACTTTGAACTCTTGTTGTTTGCCAAGTGCGATGATGCCAAATGCAAATACGAATGCATTCGTAAGATATGAAACCATGATTCATATGGTTTCATTTATAAAACCATATATAGTTTTGAGGTCTGAATCTACTACTTAAATTTGGCTTTGAAGTGTACAGCACTATGGGCATTGGACTCTCTAGTTCTACCATGTATAACTGCGTTTCTGTGGAAGGTTTTTCCCCATGGTATGGCAACCAAACTTCTTGGTATCCTTGTGGGTGTTCATATCTCATCTAGAGCTGCTTGGGAGGCAATTATTAAGGGCTTGAAAAAGCACCTTTTTTGGTGGTCCACAGCTAATCTCTCCATGGGGGGACGAATTGTTATGACTAAGTCAGTTTTGAGTAGCACCCATGTATATATGGCCTCATTCATCCAACTCATTATTAGGGTTTGTCGAACTTCATTTGGGTTTTTTTTTTGGGAGGGGGGGGACGAGGAGGGCACTAATGTCAAAGTCGGGCGGGGAAAAGTGCATGTTGCCAAAGCATTTTGGTGGTCTTGGGATGATCAATTTTCTTTTGTAGAATAAGGTGATGATTTCTAAGTTTATTTGGAGAGTTCTGAATAATGTGGTCGAGTCCCCAGGCTCCCGCCTTGTGTATCAGTCTTTGCAAATGTGCATCCCTTTTAAGTCTCCATCTGTTAGGCCACTTCTCCCTTGGGCTCTATTTCACCCACTCACAGCATACCCTAATGCTTCTCCATTTCTCAAAGGATTGCTTACTACATGGGAGATTGTACGATCTTTATTTCATTTTCACCATCCTGACATACTAGCACTACTGCAAGCTGTTGGTGGATTCCTTTAGGTGGTGGTCCTTTAATATCTTCGGTCCATCTGTTGACGCAGCGTCGATGGAAATTGTAAGTGTGCATATGATATTTGATTGGTATAATAACCAAATGCAGGTTGCTGACCTGGGAAGAGTTTAGAGCTAAGTTCCTCCTTTTAAGATGGGATTGTACTATTTGGCAGAAGATGTCTTCAGCTCTGCCTCCAATCACACAAGTGGATGCCACTCAGCTTTGAGTTGTATATGAGCTTGTCAAAGCAGATAAGTTGGTGAATTCCATGTATAAGATCTTGCTTGCTGCTGAAGTCATGCCTCCTTTAGCAAAGTGGCCTTTAATCATCCCTAGGGACCGGCAGAAAGCAGTATGAAAATGGGTATGAGATAAACTGCTCCATCCCAAAGTATCTGTTTGATGGTGGTAAATCATTCATCATTGTATGCGTGTTAATGTTGTGGTGCAAGATTTCGTCTAGATGTGTCTGCACTTTGTTCTATGTGCAGAGAGGGATGAGATGATTGAGCATTGCTTCTTCATTGCTTCTTCGTGTGTCAATATATCAGGCATGCTTGGATGTGGCCTCAAGGCCTTTTTCAGCCAGTAGGTGTTATTAGCAGTCTACCCAACCGGCTGGAAAAATTTTGGCAAAAAGTGTGACACCCATATGGGTATTCATATTATACGAATATTATACTCGTATATATAAAAGATGGTCGTCACACGAATGCAAATGGGTAATTGCACAAGACAAAGTTCAAACTTGCAATCTTCTAGTTGCAAGTCACGTACCTCTACCAAGTACGCTACCAATGTTTGTTGTAGGCATTCCTTCACGGCTTTCTCATATATGGGGCTGTTTCCAGGAGGTTCTAGAATATTTTAGAACCTACATGCATGCGTGACATTTGGCGTGATCTCATCCATTGGAGGGGCGCGATCCTGACTGTTGGCCTAAATATATACGGAGGCACCTCCTTCTTATTAAACCATTCTGGTTCAACGCCAGTCTTGAGCCTTTTAGACATCTGTGTCGTGTTCCTGCTTGCCTTCGGGCCATTGTACTCTTGATTTCTATTTATATGTCAGATTCTCCGCCGATCTTGACGTATTTCTTCTTTCTTTCTTGCGTATTTTCCACATATTTTCTTTGTTTTTGCATAGATTCATGACATTTTGAAACCGAATCCCTTACTGGTTCTTGTCTGCTCTGACCCAAAGCGTTTTTTTTTTTTTTGCTCATATTTAGTGATTTTATATCTATGGAAGAGGTTTTGACTTTATTACAGCAGGTCCAGCAGCTTGTCCAAAGTCTGCTAGAGAACTTTAATAGCACTCGGTCCAAGCTTCGTGGTTTTTCGAATCAGATCAGGCTTGTGATCCAGCTCCATCCTCATAGATATCCTACGGCCCAGGAATGAGTTGGGTTGATTGGTTCTCTCCTTAGAAGGCCAGTTCTAAGTTGGTTTGCTTTCTTATTGGAGAAAGGAGCTCCACAGTTGCAAGATTTTGCTGCTTTCACTGCAGAGCTCGAGGTATGCTTTGGAGACACCGATCGTCAACGCACGGCAGTCACAAAACTTTGCAATCTAAGGCAAGGCTCTCGCCCAACTTCATTATATGCATCAAAATTTCATCAAATTGTTGTAGATACATTTTGGGATAATGTTGCACTTCGAGATTGTTTCCGAAGGGGGTTACGTGAGGATGTCAAAGATATGATGTTATCTATAGAGGATCCTCAGACTTTGGAAGAAGCCATCAGATTTGCAGGTCATTGTGATAATCGGATATTCGAACGTAGGCAAGAGAGACGTAGTCATGTTTTTCCAATCACACAAGCGCCTATAGCTACGCTGCCCTGGTCTCATCTATAGAACCCAGGAGGTCCGGACCTGAGCCTATGCAGATTGATCGAGCAGTTCGAGGACCCTTATCTGCTGCCGAGAAGCAGCATTGGAGAGAGGCTAATCTTTGCCTATACTATGGACCGGAACTGGTCATATTGCTCGTGGATGCCTTGTGAAGCACTCAAATCAGTCAAAAAACTTCAGGGGCCGGTCGGAGTAGTAGGAGTCTCTCGTCGGCTGGCCGCCTTTTTTCAGACTCCTTCCACACTTCTTGACATGTTTATTCCATTGGATAAGGTCAGCAAGGCATTTTTCATCTCTATATCATTGGAATCAGAGGTTGGAAGCATTGGCGCAACTTGATTGCGGTGCAAATGCTTGCTTTATGGATAGTGCGTTCGCCAGTAAGCACGTTATCCCTAAAAGCAATATTGAGCATCCCAGTTCTGTCAGTGTGTTTGATGGACGGGAGATCTCCTCAAGTGCAGTCATAGAATGTACTGTGCCTCTTCAGATTTTGTTCGAGGGAGCTTCTTGTAGCATTTCCTTCAATCTCATCCCTAGGCCACATGTGCCAATAGTTTTGGGTCTGCCCTGGCACCCACAGATTGATTGGCGTACTAGGTCATTTTGATTTGCTGTTTCTAGCTCTAGTTCTAGTTCATCTGTAGTTCAGGCCTCTACACCTACATCGACTTCAGTCCATGCAGTATCGTGGTCTCCCGATTCCGTCTTTGTTGTTCCTGTTTATATTCCATATTTTGATTTGACACTTATCTCTGCTCCAGTTTATGCCCCAGATTCTGACCATATTCTTGATAATGTCGTAGCTTCAGCTTCTGCTCGCTGTTCCCT
Source organism: Isoetes taiwanensis (assembly GCA_021234155.1). NCBI lineage: Eukaryota > Viridiplantae > Streptophyta > Lycopodiopsida > Isoetales > Isoetaceae > Isoetes > Isoetes taiwanensis. The sequence goes on along the minus strand of JAJEKV010000158.1, from coordinate 949,741 downwards.
CTTGCTTCTCGCTTTTGCTCCAGCCCAGCCCTCGTGGAGCTGCTATGCTAGCGTAGCATTATTAGACCGAAAATTTGGCAAGTTGACAGTGATTAATCTTCTTTATGGTTGTCAAGTATATGGTTTTGATTTCAATCCAGATTATACATTGTGTGTTGAATTGAATTATGGACACAAGTATCACTTGTTCTGTTTTCAAGTTTGTATGGAGAACCTTCTTCGCATTGTTTGCAAGAGAGAAGTGCCTATAGAATTATATGTTGAGCTTGGCTACCTGGATTCCTTACCTAGCAACAAGAGTAAGGAAGAAACTCTTGCTCAGGAAGAAGAGGATGAAGACATAGAGGATGAACAACTATCTGAACCTGTGAAGGTTAAGAGATGTATAACAAGGTCTATAATATCACCCAAGAAAGGTTAGTATGTTGACTAATCTGTACATTGGTTTTTTGTTTTTCCTTACAGCCTTGTGTTTTTTACAGTTGCTGCTAAGAGGAAAAGGAAGGGAGAAGAACATGCTACACTTGTAGAGGACAACGAAGCTGCTAAGGATCAAATAAGCCCACGGATTTCTGAGGCTGAACCTGCACCAATAGTAGAGGAACCTGCACCAAATGTAATAGAATCCTTACCAATTGTAGAAGAGTTTGCTCAAAAGAAACTCCCTAATATTCGTAAAGGTAGGCCTAGTAAATGGAATGCACATGAGCATGTATCTGCAATTTCTGGTGAGTGTCATAGTTATAAAATAATGTTATATTTATTTGTATTTCTAACTTAGTTATATTATAGATAAGCCAAATAACGCAAAGAAGGCTGGACCAAAAAGTAAGCAGCCAATGGTTACCAAAAAATATTATAAGAAGAATACACCTGCCAAAGAAGTGCCAAAGAATTCTAAGAAGAACCCACAACAGGATGCTCCCACGGGTATGTGCTAAATTTGATTTCAAATATATATGTGCTTTCAATTTGCAACTATTGAACTTCATTGTCTTCTGTTAGATGATAGTTTAAGAAACCAAGCTAAGTCCTTCAACTCCAGCCAGATTGCAAATATATGGTTTGAACCAATAGAATCATCTACAATTGGTTCTGCATATGCAACTCCAATGTAGATATTTGCTAATGATCCCCCAGCACCACCTTTTCACAAGCCTTTGTAATAGCAGTACCTTTAGTTCCAGCACCTTCAGTTCCAGCACAGGTTGAAGCCACTGTACCTTTAGTGCAAACCCCTTCACTTCCATCTGATCATGTTCCTCTCAAAATTGCAACTTATTGATCATACAACTTCAGTAAGTAAGCTTGAATGTTCTGCAATGTAAATGAGTTGTCAACGAATGCAAATTTGAATACAACATTTATATTCAAATTTATAAACAGTCTTTTTCATTTATATGTGATTTGCAACAGGTTTGATGAGTTAAACTTTAAGGATTGGCCTTGTTGTTACATTGAGTTTACTTAAACACTTGGTTGACAATGGAATACTTGAGTATTTAGCAATTGGAATGTAAACAAAAATAAACACTTAACACAAGACACAAACAGAAGACACTTAAACACTATAAATATTGAAGTCAACACTCATTTGAACATGTAATCAAACACTCAATATTGAGAGCCAACACTTACTCTGAAACTCTTAAGTTACAAACACAAACAATACAATACAAGTAAACAAGTTATTGAACTCGAAATACTAAACAATATCATTTTTAATCTTGATACTTAACCATTATTAAACAACGACTGATCTAAGAAATGATAGGAAATGATGGACCTGTTTACTTGTTAGAACGTCATCCTTGATCACTTCATTATTAAACACTTGTTCCAAACACTTATTCCAAACACTAGTTCCAGACACTAGTTGCTAGTATAATTTAAACACTTGATATTGAAACACTTTAAACACTTGATAATGATAAATCCAGTATTCGTTGACAGACCAAAACCTGAGACATCAAGTATGGCATTGAAGTATGCAGTTATATTGAAACAACGATTGAAACAACACTTGAGCCATATGATTATGTTACTAGCTGCCTATATACATACAAAGTTCACCCTTTTGATAGAAGAAGCGGCTACAAAAGTTTACAATGTTATGTAACATGCATAGATGCAGAAGTCCGCAACATTGATTTGTCAATTTCAATGCATCAATCCTCCTCTATAGTAGGGCTGGCAGCAAGTGCCTCGGATGAAGGAGGAGGCACATATTCAATAATCTTTTGTATGCATCATCTGAGAGGCAGAACACACCCTTTTCACCATGTGCAGCCTGCAATTCAACCTTTGCACAAACTACAAGGTGTGTATAGCAGGTTACATCAGGCATGTTGTCTAACAGCTCATACTTACCATCTCCGATGAACTTGTAATACTTCCTTAACAAGACAACCTCCTGCCTGTTGAACTTAGACCCCCAATAGTCCTTAAATGGATGCCCCACTATATGTTTAGGTTCAGTGCACTTGATTATCCAAAATCCACATTCTCTTCATTTCCTTCTTCTGCTTCAACATCTGGCATATCAGTTTCAACATCGAATTTCAACTCTTTTGCTAGAAGTTCTGGATCTGCATCTCCAAACTTTGCTTGAGATTCAGTAGCACACTGCTCAACCAAATCCATCTCTTCTTGAAAAAAAAAGAGGGACAGCAAATGCAAACTGGAATTTGGAGGGATAGACACATTTTGGAAGGGATTCTTGGCGGACCAACGATCTCTCTTTAATTTGCTCGAGCTTTTTCAAGCTCGAGGCTGTTCGTCGTTAATGGACCCTAATTAGAAAAATAGGCATAAAGCACCCTCCCAGCATCCTATGTCGGCAACAAAAAAATTGCCCCCCAATATTGTGCTTAGACCCTAATGAGAGGGAAGCTTATGGCAAAAGCAAACAATACTATAGCAAATGAAAAAGGAATTAGAAATAAAAAAATCTTTGCAAGTAACTCCAGAGTTAGAGAAAGACATTGCTGAGCTTGAAACATCAGCAAGAAGGGATGAATTGCAGATGAACTTCATATGAAGGATGCTAACCTATCAATATCTAGCATAATAACAGGGGGTTTTCTTTATGTTTTTGTACGATTTTTACTAAGGTTTTTCTATGATTTTGGTGTTGTATTTGATGAGGTGTACTAAATAATATTTCTAGAGTGCGCCCTTTCTGGATCCTTGATTTTTGTGGCACTTTCAATGGTCACCTATGAATATTTAATATTATTCCAAATTTAAGCATGCAAGGGTCGAGTAATGTATTCTAGGGTTCTTTGCATTTGTGCCTCTCATTTAGGGTTCTATGGTACACCGCCCTGGATCTGTGCCAAGGAGGTCGCAAACAAACCAAGGAGGTGCACGGACCATAGCTCCTCTTCTTCAAATTCTTGGATATCCAATTGTTCAAAATTTGCAAAGAGTAGCTACGTAAAGCCAATGTATTAGAATATGGAGCCATGGTCGGGGCCTTGCACATACGTATAATAACTTATTGCTTTTGAACCTCGACGGCCCTTTTGTTGCTAGTTGGTGCAGAGCTTCGAAGCTTCGCAAGGAGCAAGGAAATAGGGTGTTTGAGATATTCCACATAACCATGCTTTTCCATCCCACCCGTGGTGCGCCAGATCTTTTTAGGGCAAGCGCTTTTCTCCGATGGAGTCGCTAACCACCGCCTCCTTGCGTGATTAGACCTGATTGCTCGGCCTTTCCACGTACCCCGTGGCTCCACACATTTAACCAAGTTCTAGCATGATTTTGCCCATTATATTCTTATTTGATGTTGCTGATTTCATGGGATCTCCTGGAGTGTCGAGCAATAAAACTTTCGGATCTAGTGATAGATGCCGACTCTTATGGAAGTGCATATCACGTAAATTTGATACTTCATCAATGAATTTTGAAACTTCGCTAGCTTGTTGAATCTATATGGAAAAATGTGGATTCAATACATTTTTGTTGTTGCCACCCGATGAGTAAGGGTCCTTAAAATGGGGAGAGGTGCCAAAGATTTATGATATGGGGGATCAAAAGTTTCACAAACATGGAGCCGGACAAAGGCCTACGTAACCTCCGTGAAATAATCGAATGACGAAAACATTTTTCCTAAGAAATTTGGGAATTTAAAAACCAACTCAAGTAAGCGGTCTTGGCAGACATTGTGAACAGTGGTTAAGCTCAAGGAGAGCCCTACGGTATGACCCTAACTAAACATCTACTTGAACCTATACGTGTATAAAGAGGCCCAGCTTGAAGTGAATGCAATGGAGTAAAAAATCATACGTGTCAACTTTCACATTCATATCCGGGCCGATAAATGAAATGCTTGTTCACGAATAGAAAAGAGTTTGATAATGTTTCCACATTGTTGATGAGCAAATGAATAAGGGTTTCATATCTAACTTCGACAAGAAGTTTGGGCTTGTTGTTAGTACCTCCATTTACCACTAAGCTAAAATGCCCCGATTTATGAATTGATGCAGAGCGCTGGGATGAATGTTCGAAGTTAAGACAAGATGCAAGCGACCTACGGGAATATTCAAATGCAAAAGTAGCAAGAGTGACACGTTACTTAGAGTCCTTATGAGAAAGCACGCAAATTAGGTGAATTGTTATTTGGCCTGCTAAGTTAGTTTATCGAGATAGTTCTTTATCCCATGATTTGTGTCTCTTCTAGCTGCTAGGTTATTATGAATGCCCTACATTTATCTTCCGGGCGCTCTTCCCTCTTCCTCTCTTCAAAGCATGCACCTTTCCCATGTTACTTTCATAATGTATGATCCAATCAACGTAAAAGTGACCTTTTAGCAATGTGCTATGAAAACCCTCGCGATAACCTCGTAAACTCCAATGGAATTATCCAAATTAATCATGTGTTCTCTCGTTGTTTAAAGCTATACTTTTCTTAGTATAATCAAATAAAAACCTTAGTTTCGCTAAAAAAAAATGATCCGCAACTCTTGTGGACCAGCTATTTAGAATTAGTTCACCCGCTATAATTTCTTATGTACATATCCCATGCATTATGGCACACCGTGGAGTTGGGTGATGCCAAGGGTTGGAGATAAGTAGCTTGGAAAGTTGCATGTTCCTTTCCCAGGTATAACATTTTTATACTCACCGTGCTCAATTTCCCTTTGAGTAGTAACGGCACATGTGCCATGCCAATATCCATGTTCTTCATCCTTATAGCACTTTGGTTTTGCATATCGCCATTAACTCTTTGGGGAGGATATTTTGGGGTTAAAAGCGAAACCTATCCATTATCCTGTGAGGACTAACTGCATCCCTAGGGAAATTCCACCTAAAGATATCCTTCTTGGTTGCTTGTTTTTTAGGAGCCGGAACTCGCGCTTTTGGGGACCCTCTTCATTGAGCTTTTCTTCATTATGTCCAAGATATGGATGGGCCGTGTATACTATGTCTTTGGATTTCTTCTTGTGGTGTTCATCTTGCTCGTCATGGTCTCAAGGCAGGGTTTCTGTTGTTCCGATATATGCATCTTTGTATTAAAGACTGGGATGGTGGTGGAAAGCATTCTTTTCTTCGTGGATTTGTGGGGCTTTACGTTTTCTCTATTCCTGAACTATTTAGTTTTTTTGATCTACACAATGCCTTAAGTGGGCCTTTGTCTACTTTCTTCTCTATGTTGGATACTCCCTCATGATGGTATTTGCCCTAATGCTTGCAACAAACTATTTCAGGTAAAAATGCATTGTATTAAATGAAAATGTAATGTAATGTCCTTGATGTTTTATACAATCTCTTGAATTAATAATTAATATTTACGCCCTTAAAGTTTCTCTATTTTTTCTTTTTTGTTAGGGCCGAAGGGCCCAAATTTTTTTTGATATAACAACCAATATATAATTACCATTAACATTATTAACACAAACCATTGCATTCAATGCATTTAAATTAAAAATCCCCAAAACCCCTTTGGTTTGGGTGCATATTCACACGGGGTTACGAGGGGCTTACGAGCCCCTGAAAACTTACAATACATGTACAAAATTAACACCATTAAGTACATTCCTTTAAACCTTATAGTATTTTGCAAACCTCAATATACAATACACAAAAACTTGTACAGGCATACCCCACAAACGAGGATCGCTATGTACGATCCAGGTCGAGGAATAAACGTCAAATATGCTCATCCAACAGTTCTGGATGCCCAGAGTAACCCCCCGTGTGAATATGCACCCAAACCAAAGGGGGTGTCAGGGGGATTTTAATTTAAATGCATTGAATGCAATGGTTTGTGTTAATAATGTTAATGGTAATTATATATTGGTTGTTATATCAAAAAAAAAATTGGGCCCTTCGGACCCTAACAAAAGGAAAAATAGAGAAACTTTAAACCTCAAAGACCTGGAAGAACTGAAAGATATGAAAACTTTACCAATTACAGTCAATGTAGTTAGTAGAAACATGCATGTGCTTTTTGAGGACGCTTGTGGTGCATGTGGATTAGCATTCCCTAGTGATTACAGGTTATCTGTGAAACTCAAATGTGATCATGAGTATCACTTACTCTGCACAACTTTGTTGTCTAAAGATAAATGCATTGTTTGCAATTCCTCTATTAGTTCTGCTTTATTTTTAGAGCTTGGTATGACAGTGCCTATGGACAAAAAGCTTGAAAATACAGGATCATCTTCCACTGTACATGATAGGAACATTAACTCGTGAAAATCTTGCTCTGCTACCCTCAAACTCAAGACCTCCTTATAAGATTGGAGCAAATAATGTTATATTAACACATGATGAGGGTGAAGCTGCTACAGGAAATCTTGGGAATGTTGTTGGGGGAAAGAAAATTCAGAGTCACATGGAGAAAGTGATACAGAAAAGGAAAATTTGAAGAAAGGGAAAATTTCACCCAAATCAAAAGTGCAGGTTGCAAAGAAACAAAAAAAGCAAAGATAAAGCAAGCAGGAAAGGAGAAGCAACCAAGAAGGTTCAAGAAAAAAATATGAAGGGGACATATCCATTTAAGAGCAAGAGGATTGATAAAAAAGATGCAGTAGAGGCTGATGTACAGACAAGTTTAGAGGTGCAGCAAACAACAGATGAAGCGCTTATAACACTTAATAATACTTCTATTTGAGAAAGCATCATCACGACAACTTAATCTGCTGCCACTAACATTGTTGAAGAAGAAGATCAGGCCCCAACTCCAAAAGAAGATAATCTATTTCATTTTAGTGAGGCTGATCTTTTCAGTGTTATTAAACAATTAATTTTCAAGGTAAGTGTTTACTATGACTTGGCTATATGGTCATCTATGACTTCTTTCAATACAAAGGAAGTGTTAGAGAAGTTGTGTCCATTATTCATACACAGGTTTGTTTTTATATGGGGACAAGAGTTTTGTGGCAAAATGCCTTTCACATTTCCTGGACATGCTGACAAACTAGTGTTCATGAAGCCCTTGGAAAAGATATACTGCCAGTTTCCTCAATACACTGAAAGATGTATTTTGGTTGATGACTCAGTTTATAAGATATTCTTGTCTCTACCTTATACAACTTTAATTGCAGCAAGCATGAGGATTGAAGAATTTAAGTGGTTGATGACTCAATTTATAAGACATTCTTGTCTCTACCTTATACAACTTTAATTGCAGCAAGCATGGGGATTGAAGAATTTAAGTTAAGTGCAAGTTTGCTTGTGGATTCCATATTTCCATTGTTGTGGTCACTTGAAGTCAGTGATGACTGGAAGCAATTATTGACGAGAGCACAACATGCGGAGTTCTTTGATCTGGAGGTCGTGGACATTATTGAGAGGTTAGATATAGCAAAGTTAATAGTTACCTCAACAGGTTTCTTTTGATCTCTACTACTCTATATTTGTGAAGTGGCTGACTGAACAGGGAGATAGCAAGTTCATCAACAACTCTGATTTGCAGCACTTGAAACGATTTGTAAATAATTAGCTGAAACAAATTATAAATAGTCAACTGATAGCCAGCCAATTTTGTTGTTCATGTAGGCTGGCCAAATATGTATACAAATTGATATATACTTTGGATCTGGATATACTTATTAAGTTATCAATGAATATTTTAGATTCTTTTTGTACAATTGTTGCTTCATTTGCACGGATGATATGATTTTGATATGTACAGGCAATTTAATCACTATTTTTCTAATTGTTAGCAACTTGTAGGCAGGCTGCTCATTATTTGTTGGCGTGTCTGCTCATCCAAGTTGTCGTTAACCAAAGTCATGTCAAATTTGCAAAGTCTAGCGAGATAGCTGTACATTATAGCCAACTTAATTCTCCTTTCAATTGTTTGTAATAATATCCAGAAAGTATGCCTCACCAATTCCAAAAATATTGCCCCAGCCATCTTCATAATCATCTAGTAATGTGTTCTTTGGCTCATAACATTTCAGGACATAAAAGTCTACACCCTCACCATTGCCTTCTTCTGCATTTAAATTGTCCCCTACTTCTACATTAGAACTGATTAGTTCATGGTCACCATCATCTTCACTATCTGTTTACTTGTCTTCAGACTCAGCCTCATTCTCAGGAATTTCCTGCAGCTGCGCTTTTTTCAGGACCAACTCATTTGTCTCCCAAACTCCTATACAAGATTTAGCACTACAGTATCCCACTTCCCTCGCTGGCAAGATATACAAAAACATGACAAAGGTCTATGTGCAAGTTTCAAAGGATTTTCTCTATCAAAAGGCCTGATGCAATGAATTTGAGTTGTTCCTTTGATAGTGAGCATCATACCTTTCTGATCTATCTCTATTCTATTCTATTCTATTATCTATACTATGAGGACAAATGAGGATCGATTTTCCAAAAGAACCTGCATGCAACAATTGTTTAAGTGTTGGATGTGCTTAAGTGCTATAAGTGTTGTACAGATAAGTGAATATTTCAACAACAATAAAAGAGATAAAGTTCAAAATGTTATATATGTATATAAATGGAATTCAATATGTACAAAACTATAAAATTGTCACAAAACATATGTATAAATCATGCAAAATAAGTACTATAAAATATAGGTATAAGTGCTTTAAGTACTTATAAGTGACAGTACTTATCTATGTATATCAGAATCAGATGAGTTGTTGGTAAAGAACTCATTTAGAAATCGAACGACATCTGCAGCACACTAGAGTTTTCTCCCATTATACTTCAGTTGTTCCTTTGTGAGAAATCTTTTTACCACTGCTTCTTGGCCATCATATTCACATTTTCCATGTGAGTTACCAAAAAAATTCCAAATAATCTCCTTTCCAAAATCTCTATACCATCTACCCAAGAAATAGAATGGTCTTGAAGACTTAAATTGAGATGAACAACCATCTGACCATACATAATGCTTGGAATATTGAATACCATTTGCTCCAATCAAGTGGCATATTTTAAGAGGCAATGCTATACAAATTCAGTGCCATGAGACCTCATTCGAAATATAGAAGTGGCACTGTTTTATAATTTCTTTGTTATCATCTTTTTGCTTCATATGTTTTCTTTTCTTCTTGATGTCATTGCCATCCACCCCTTGTCTTTCATCACTTATGTGTTTCCTTCCAAGCATGTAAGTGATATGAACTAAAATGGATACCTGGTCAGTGTGCCAGTGACATGATTGCGCTTCCTGCTGAATTTTGACCATAGTTTTCTGCAAAGTCAATTACAGAAACTATTGTGTCTTCTCCAAAACTTCCTAAACATTGTCTGAATAGTTTTGTTTACCAATGAGCCTTATAGTTGAGTAGCACAAATGAGGCCATTGTTTTTCTTGCATGTTCCTAAAATTCAAAAGCTATACCAGTCTTGTAGGTCAATCTTATAACTTTAATTTTTTCTTCTTTGGGTTTCTCTTAGAAACAACTTCTTGCTGCAAGTAGTAGAATCAATAAATTAGTGTAAATGATGTGAGCCTTCTAACACTAACTCAACACTAACTTTTCCAAAAACTTCACAATCCACCAGGTGTTTAATGATTTACTGCTCTCCCTTGGACAATTTGGCATCCTGTATAAAGTGGAGTAGAGAAAGTATTGTAAGAGACTATTGAAGCTACATATCATAGAATTGAAGAGTTAAACAATATATGAGATATATTAATCGATTACCTCTTGAGACCACATTTCTTGCAGGTCTGCATCAAACATGCGTGTTTGTGCCATTCATCTGCTTCTACTTTGGGTCATACCACGTTTCTCTAATACTCACTTGTAGATTTGAAAAGATTGTCCTTAGCATTGCATGTTGGACCTGGACCACATATCCTGCATGGGCATTTGCAATCTTTGTGCACACCATAAGGATCAGACCTCGTGTTATTAATTGCCTGCATGACAAAATCAAGGTGCATGTGGTACTGGCAGCCAAGTCTCTTTTTCTTGCAATCTTCTAATATAGCTGGGTTTAAGCTTCTAAAACGTTTGCTGACATATATTGAACTTAGGATACACTTTTCTAAATTGAAGATAAAATTACAACTGATCATAATACAGATTTAGCAATAATATCATGCAAAATATAGAAAGAAAAGATGCAAAAAGTGCTTAATTGTGTCACCTCTAGCAAATGAATAGGATGGACAATTTTTTCACCTCTTTCACTAACATGTTTTTTATATGGTGAGATCCTAGTATTCTCATCCCAAAATTTCTTTATCTTACCTATTGCTTCATCTGAAAGTGCATCAGACCTTTTTCTCCTCTGAAACATTGACCAAGGATCTACTTCAAATTTCGCATACACATGTCTCTGAAATGTTGTTGCCATAGTCATTCTTGATAGAAGCCTTGCCATTACAGATGGATTCACTCCCTTTGTTGAAGATGCAGCCATTTGCAGTGTACTCCTTTTTGCTTGACGAACATCAGTATTTCTATCATATTTTTGAGCTTGAAAAGTATCCAAAATTAAATCCCTCATAAGGGCATTTTCCTTTGGACTTGCTACATCAACATCGAGCGGATCTGCTAACTTCCTTTTGTTTATCTTGAAGATAAAATTATTTGTAATTTCATTGAAATAATCTTCTAAATTCTTTGACAATTCCTGCAATCTTCTTTTCAACACACTACAATCTTTGGTATTGGCAGAAGAATTGTTTGCCTTCTCTCTCTGTCTCTTTCTTTCTCGGGATTTTCTTCTATTTTCAGCTTGAATTTGCAAGAAAGTCCTTCTTCTAGTTGAATCATTGCTTTCAGGGAAGCTTTCCATTGAAATCACTAGACAGATTTCACAAATTGAATTACAATTACAAATTGAGAATTCAATTGGAACAATAAAACATTGCCATTCTTCAATTGCAATTCTGAATTCTGATTTCTCCTGCCCATCACTAAAGGAAACTCCATCGATCTCCTCCTCGCCAACGGAGTTTCCCCGTCTTTAGAGATCCTAGTCAGCGATCCCTACCATTCCAGAATTGCATATACTATTCTTGGTACATGCCAAACTCGGTTGGACGTCACAAGTCCGGGAGGTACTAAGCACTTTCAGCACATAAAGCAAATGACCGGACAATACTTTCTATATACCACTATAGAATTTACACTTAGAAATGCTAACCATGCTTGAGTTGCTTTGTGAATTCCACATATGCAATCTCAATGCACCTGTGCCATATCTTATTGACAAGGTTCCAGATTGGAAAGGTTTCATAGGGTACATTCCTCTAACTTTTATGTTCGCGATGAATGGTGAATGGCCTGTCATGTACCACAAGGCCCGTCCTACTTTCTGGATTGGTTACCTGCTGCAGGAATAAGAATATAGAAAGAAGGAGAGGATGGTAGACTCTTAATGCCAGTTGGAAATCCAAAGATGTTAGCACCCTGGTGAAAGCACTCGGTCTGCTCCAAAACAGTATCCATAAGCATATCCTGCATTGGGTTGCATGCTCGACAAATAAGAAGGGTGCTCCAGAGACGGCCAGTTTATATCGACAATTGAATATTGGATGGGGCTCTTGCAACAACTAGATAAGATCATTAGTACTGAAGGTGCTTATGAGGACTTATGGCCGCGCATTAGGCAAGGACGAGCCGGCATACCTGTTGTGGTAGCAGTGGTGGAACCAATTGCAAGCATCACTCCTGCTTATGTTGGTCCCTGAAAGGACAAACCCATACTAGAATTCAATCCATTCACGGATTTGAAGAAGAGCATGTTTATAGATATAATGGCGTTGTCTAATGATATCCTGTTTTTCTCGCAAATGCTTGGGAAATTTAGCATATTGCTTGGGATGGTTGGAATTGGCAAAGCAAATATTTAATTCTTGTACAGATGGCGGAGCCGCTGCGTCTCTGGCAACATACATTAGCAGGACAAGACATTGCAACTCTCGGACTCTAGAGGTAGAAGCACTTCTGGCCGTGGGGTCCTGGTAGGATATTCGTCTACTTTGCCGTAGAGGGACTCCGGAAAGCCTTCTTTCTCCATCTCTTTGCGTCCTTCTGCCCATCCACTGATACTGCTGGCGAACATAAGCATTAAATTCTCCGTGAATATGGGATGAGCTAGCCTCAAGGCAGCCATGTCTTGAAATGGTAATTTTTTTACTTCCTTCAGGTATCTGACAAGTGCCCGCTCCATTGTTCCAATCTTCTTCAGCTCTAGGGCTCTGACTTTCATGGTACGTCTTCCAGTATAATCCTTGCTCCCTTTCAGGAATGTGGTGCCATCCTTGATCTCCTTCATCAGCCTCTGCAGATCTAGAGGATGCATGGACTTCAATGGGCGACAGGAATTGTTGGTGAAAAGTCTGAGCCTATCTTTCACTTCAATTTTTTCTCCCTTCTCATCCTTCAAATGGTCTTCATAAAATAACTGGGCAACTTCAGTGCACATTGACCACGTTTCATCATTCAGGTATACAAAGTAGTCGTAGTCACGCATAGTTGCCTTTTTAATTGTTTGCAGCGTCACAGCCACCCAATCCTACATGACACAGAAGGCATTAGATAAGGCCCATACACATTAGCCAAATGCGGCGGGTGCCCAATTTGCCAAATTGGGCTGGCGCCCAATTTACTGAGCAACGAAAGCCAAATTGGGCCCGCCCTTTGGCCCTGTTCAGTGAAATTGGCGCCAATTTCATTGATGTCAAATTGGGCGGGCACCCAATTTAGCACTGCGGGATAGCACGAAGTATCAAAAACAAAGGTTGAAGAGCACTCAGAGAATAAGCTCCACCGACGGAGTGCCCACGTTTCCCCTTCCTAGGCTTCCCGTAGAATGCCCACTGGTTGCGAAGCTGCTGAATTTCTTCGAAGCATACTTCTTCATGAATAGTCTTCTTTGTTATGTCATTATTCTCACGGCCGACCTGAACGTGCTCAATTCTTTGTGAGATTTCCGTCACATTCGGCATTTCCTTTTGGCATAAAAAGAACATCGGGTTACGCCAAGTGCTTTCTTTTCGAGGAGGCCATGCCAAAGCTTGTGTGACAAGCGGTTGAAAACCGTGGTCGATAGTTCCCATTGACAATCCAAAATTCTGCATTTTGTGGTCTCCTTGCCTTCTTCCACTTAATTGCTCGCCATGTCCGTGGATCGAATGGTACGACATCAGCGCAGGGAGGGTGCATCTGATGGCTGATAAACGATTCATACAAAGTGTCCAAGTGCTCTGGACTTATGACCCTACAAGTCATATTTGCCGGGGGGCTTTGTGCATCTTGAACACATCGATTTCAATCTCGAAGCCCACCCCCAGAGGGTAGATTCTCTCCCTGTGCTTGATGTTTACAATGGCACTCTGTGACAACTCATGTCGCTCCTGCGGTGGCGCCGCCACCGGAGGAGTGAATTTTACGATCTGTAGGCTAGTCTCCCATTCTTGATCGAAGAAGCGCGACAAAGACTCCCTCTGCGAATCATTTGGGCTCTCGGTGAGATGTCCCACATGCCTCTTGGAGGGGCGGACCAGCTACATGTTGTCCTCTGCAAGGCTTCTGGGGTTCCTCTTCGGACGATTGTTCCTCTTCAGACCGACACGGGGCGACCTTCGTGTTCGACATTCCACCCAATATAAGTTTAGGGCAGACTTTTATCGAATAGCCGGCGGTGTCCTCACCTTCTTTACTCTTTTGGGTTTGTCTCCATGGGCGCTGCGCTTGTGTCGCCTCTCACCCTTCTTTGCAACTGTATCTGAGACCTAAGCCACTTAATATCATATACTTTGGGTTGGTTTTGCCTTGATACTCAGTAAACAATGCTTTCGACCCGTTACGTTTGTGTTCAAATATCCACTGCCCCGGCCAAAAGAAGTCATCCAAGATACCGGTTCTTGATTTGATGCCCGAAATCTAAAATTTCATATGAGTCTAGCACCCATCCTCTATGTGCGCAAGATTGTGGGCTTTCGCTTATACTTGCCTCATCATCACGTGGCTCATAGCTAGAAAGGGAAAGCTTATAACGGACGAAAGCCGATCTATGGTGTCTTCAACATCGATCTGGAAGTCATCATTGTTATCAGGTGAGACCTCCATGTCGATGATGATACCCACTGAGTGCATTTTCCGTGTCCCTTTCTCGCCAAAATAAAGCAAAAGATCCTTGAGGTGGTTTGTGCGACCCACGGTGAATATTCCCTATCTCCATGCACCGGTCCATTCCTCAAAGAACCAAAAAACTTCATGGGGCACTACAAAGGATGCCGAAATAGTTCTTTCTCTTCTTCCGTTTTTGCTTCCTCTCTTGCTACAACCTCTGCAAATCTCTACGAGGGACCGTAAACTCGAAAGCGATGCTTTGTTCAAGGCCATAATTCCTACACAAAAAGATGTGTTAGAACACCTAATTCCAACAAAATTTCCTGAAATTTAGATTCTGAAGCTGAAATTGGGGCCCCCAATTTCCCTGGGCCATGGTGAAACTATTAACACTCTATTCGGAGGGAGACTTGAGGTCTGAAGAAATGGTTGCATCATAGAGGCCAAATTGGCCAGCCCAATTTGACCTGAGGGGATCCCTTTTCGTACCAAATTGGTATGCGCAGCCCCATTTGCTCCTAAGTCTTGGTCGAAGGAAGTCCAACTCTCCTTTGAATAAATTGGGCACCTGCCCAATTTGTCTTTGGGAGAAGAGAGCAATGAAGATCTCATCACGGAGAAATTAGGCGCCCAATTGCCCAATTGCCCATGAGGGAAGTTGAAAGTAGTTAGGATACCCCTCTCGAATAAATTGGGCGGGTGCCCAATTTATTGAAGGTAGCCTATACGGAGAAAAAAGGACAATGTTGTGCAAAAATCGGGCCCGAGGGAAGCAATTGGGCTCATGAAATTTCACACCACGAGATATGCATTTGTGGGGACCAGTGAGGCATCTAGAAGAGGTTAATGCAGAGGTTAATGCATAATTTGTTAGCCACGACCCAATTTCCTCAAAGCAAAGGTGGGATACCCTAAGGTTTATGATATGGCAGTCTCAATCAGGCAGGCGCTCAGAGATACTGCCAAGTTTATATTAAGAAAGTAGTCCAGTTTACCTTTGCCTCCTATGGTGGGGCGAGATGCCATCAACTGGTAAGATTCTTGGTGTATAGGGGTTCGAAGGCGATAGGACAATCAACAGAGGAAGGCGCCAACAGGAAGGCGACAAGCGGCGGAGAAATACCAGGCGCCAAGTGCTCGATCCGAAGCCGACAGCTGGTTCAGGAGTATAGGGTGCCGACAGGATAGGGACGAGAAGGAGTTTGATGGATAAAAAATATGAAGGCGACAGTGTTAAGCTGAGCAGAAAGCGCCAAGGCAACACAGAATTTTCTAAAACTACAGTCGAGGAGGATGAAGGGCTTTTAAGGGGGTATGGACCATTCATGCACGCATGACAAGTGTCGTGCATGTAAGAAATGGACTTTTTCAAATAAAAATGGACCATTTACGGGTTCGAGCGCGAGGAATTAATTGTGGACCTCGTTATTAAATGCACGGAGATTTTGAATTTCAAATCTGTCATTTAAAGCCCGCCCAATTTTAATTTTAATCATGCACGTGTCGACGATTTTAGGGAAGGAATATATGTTTAAAAGTTGGGGTCGGACATATTACTTCGAAATTAGGGGGACATTTAACTTCGAAAATAGGGGAAATTACATTCAAATTTTGGGGAATTTGGGTTTAAATGTAAATGCACATCAAACCTTTTGATTTTCCTCGAACTACTCGTTTGGCTACTCTCTTTTCTTCAAGACGCAAAACATCTTCGACTTCATACTCATGGCGACTAAATCTTCAAAGGTTTGTGCTCCTCCATTGGTTTGTACTTCGCCATAGCTCGGATGTGTAATTGCCATGAAACTAATCGAAAGGATGTGTGTGTCCTCTTCATTCACGCCTCTTCATTCATTCGCCTTTTATGGCGTTGATTCACTCCTCTTCATTCACGCTTTTACAAAATTTTGGCTGGTAACCAAGGAGAACTGGGGTGGTAATTCGGTCACAGTTATGGAGTTTGGACTTTGACAGCTACTGTCACATTTACATATACTCTAAGTTTCGATGCAGTCCTTCCTTTTCCTGAAATTGGTGTGCAGGGAATGTGTGCATGCTATTTTCTCCATTCTTATTTGTTTGTCCCCAAGAACCTCCATAATAACTCCACCCTTGTTTGCAGTCAGGCCCTTCCAGTGCTCGATTGTTTTTGTCCTGGTAGCTCAATGATAATTCCACTGAGGTGTGCAGTCTAGCTCTCTCCCCCTTCAAAAATTTGGGGGGCAAGATGTTCTTTCAAGTTCCGCCTTCGCTCGTGTTCATCTACACGAGGGACAAATTAAGGCCTCCCGTTTGTTCCCCATGAAGACAAGCCCGAAAGGTGAAATTGGTAGGGTGGACAAACCGCTCTCAAGTTGAGCCAAAGCCCTTTACCGACGTTGAAACAAGCTCCCAACGTGGGCAAATTGGGCGGGTCCCCAACTCGTTCTACTAGTCTATGTCACTCGAATGTGCTTTCTGCATGAATGCCTATATTTCTGTTCGGAGTTCCCGCAAATTAAATTGGTGGCCCGAACATGACGTTCCCAATCTCTACCCTCTTTAAAGTTCTTCTACAACCACGGCAAATTGGGCGGGTGCCAAATTTGTCCACATCATGGCATGTTCGAATCCAGAACTTTTTGTTGTACCCAAAGTAGACAATCGACCGCATCAATAATCGACGTTATACAAAGCGCCTCATTAGGTTCAAATTGGGCCCTACCAATTTGCAACGAGGGGAATCTAAGGGCCTCATATGTAAAATGGGCACCGCTTCAATTTCATTGTCCGTGTAACCATTGAATGGCCATCCCCCATGTCCTTTGCATTGCTTTCTGTCTTCCTTATTCCGGTTTTAACACTACCAAATCGCTTGTGCGCTTGTGTATCTCTTCCTTAATGAACATCTAGTAGCAAAAGGAGTGTGGGGCAAATGACACAATGCCACTTCAAGGAAATATCGAATGGAGTAGTGAGTGTTGGTGTGGAGGAAGTGATCGAGGGCCACCATACCCTTCCTTGGTCGACTCCGATGATGCAAACACACATAGCGAAGCCAAGGGCTCATTCGCTTCCCCTGAGAAGTGAAGATGCCCGCGGAGTCGCCTGCACTATTGACGCCCCTGCAAAAAGACAAATGGGATGAGGTGGGAAAGAAGGCACAACCGTGACAAGATATACCCTTCTTGAAAAGGATTGTGAGATATGGCACTCTTGCACTCCATTATCGCCGGAAAGAGATTCATATCATTCACGGCCCCCGATGATGCGCTTTGTGACCGTTTCGGGTTTTAAATTTGTGGGAGACTGCTAATCGGTTGGTTCTCCCCTTTCCGGTGAACATCCGCTGTTGGGGGGTTGCTTGCGTCCGAAACCGGATGCTCGTGGAGATGGAACAATGACCTGGTCCGTGTTGATGGAATGAAGGTCTCGAGATATTGACCGCAAAGACCACAACAGAAAGGTGATATAGTGTCCAAAAGGCATTTCGAGCATCGTGGCACCCAAATTATGAGAAACGACACTTGCGCTTTTCATTCCCCATAGCCCAGAAAGATTGTAAGGCCACCAAAGTTTGTTCGTCTCACCACTCAGAATGCTATCCTCAGTTATAGGAGGACCTTGTGCTGCAAAAATAGGTGTTGCGTCAAGTTCTCTACGAATCAAGTTGTTAACATACGAAAGGAATTCCTTGCCATGAAATCTAGTGATAGGGTTATTTTTGTTTATGTCATGTTCGGCAACAACATGAAAGGTCGAAGAGTGGGACGACTAGTGCTGCAAGGAAATCTCGTTTGTGAGAGGGCGTGGTACCTTGGTCTCGGGATCTCAAAGTCGGCATATCTGAAATGGAAGGCCCAATTTGAGGGTGCACGCAAGGCCGAACATGGTAACTGCGGCCTGGATTCACACCACGCTAGAATATTAATGTAATGTTGGTTATAAGGGAACCACCCCATCTATCTACATGAATAAACGAACATCTCCAACAGCTCTAACAAACCCAACAACTTCTCTACTTCTTCTCGCACCAAGAACCAACGAGTACACGAGTAAGAACCGTGGCACCCAACCGTGCTCACATCCAAACCCCGAGTACAAAGAAATGTCAACTCCATGACCCTATCCATTCAAGATACGTGAAGGATTCGAAGTCTCATGCACGTAACTCACCTAGATAATGACATGGATTAACTCTCACTATACGTACACCAGATCAGAGATTATGATATTCTAAGAGGTAAAACAGTAAATAAACTCTAAGGCCCTATCCATTCATAGACATTGGCATGTAAGGCCGTGTCTTCCATGTTTGTGAGGGAAAATCGTGAATCTTTGCCCCACCGCAAATAGGAGAAACGAGGAGGATAAGAGAGAACGCCGAGAAGCCGCCTCGCAATGTTTACGAAGTCCAAAGATTCTAGAAGAGGTTAATGCAGAGGTTGTGGCATTGACTAGCAATAAGGTATCAAACCGGTGTTTTCATAGAACATGGAGGCGAACTTCGATGTCAAGATCGCTAAAGAAAATTGCATTCTCCAAATGCGATCGCGTATGCGGTGATCCGTACAAAGTTCTGCCAAGACCAAGGATGAAGGAGAGAGGAGGATGCCGCATGATGAAAGAAGAGCTTATAGACTAGAGCGAACCTCGTCGCATTACACAAGATCGGGTCGTGGGAGATTATACTCCCACTGGTATCTGCCCAATATCTTTGTATTATTCACGACAAAAATGGATCAAGCGAAAAATAATGATTCGAAATTGCAACAATGGCGAAGTCTCTCACGGAGACTTAACAAGCTCAAAACGTCATTGACTGGTGCACTGACTCATGGTCATGGAAATGGAAGCTATGGAAACTTTGCCCTAGACTTATGGCCAGATGACTCTAACTTCCATGTAGGTTCTTTGAATAGCATCTTGAAGAGATTAGAGATGGTGCACGCAGTATCGCGAGGAGGCCACCGTCGTGAATCATCTGCTCCAAAATGGGTGTCCTCCTTGGAGACACCATGGCCTTGAGTCAAAAGTTGTCACTATCCAATAGTAGCATACCCGCTAATTTGCCACACAGTAGAGGGACCATCATTGAAGCCTTCCGCCCAAGATACTTTATTTGCGGTACCGACAACGATCCGACGAGAACAAGAATAGGTATGTCTTCTCCTATCTTTCTTACCTAGTATATCTTGGTGTGTTTGAAGAGATTGAGCTAGGGTTCATGATGCCCGGTCATATACATGATGATATCGATGCCTTGTTTGGTAACTTCTCCACATCTTTAAAGAAGGCTGAGGTGCTCACAATGCCGAATCCATCGTATGAATTCCACAAATGCAACTTGAATACACCTCGTTGCCTATGTTGTTGACAAAGTTCCTGGATTGGAAGGTTTTATAGAAGGCTACATACGGATGGGGATGATAGATTGACAGTCACACCACCCCTCTAACTTTCAGATTAAGCTATGAATGGTGATTGGCGGTCATGTATTACAAAACTTCGACCCACTTACGTTGGATTGGTTTTGCTATTTGGTGGAATAAAGATGTGGAAAGAAAAAGACGACGGAAGCCCATGATGCCGCTTGTATATCCTAAGATGCTTCCTCCCAAGAAATCGGTGAAGGACATTGGCCCTGCCGCCAAAACAAGATCCACAAGTATATATTGCATTGGGTTGCTTGTTCAACCAGTAACAAGGATGCTCGAAAACAAACCAAGTACTCGGACGACAGTTCCACGCCCACAATTGAATATTGTATGAAACTCTACAAAGAACGGGGAACATCGGCCAGCGACGAAGGCACTTATTATGACTTCTGGCCACGTACTAGGCAAGCGTGAGCTCCACCTGATGTAGCTATAGTGGTGGAGCCCATTGCTACTATCACTCCTCCTTATGTCGGTCCGTGGAAGGACAAATCTATACCGAAATTCAATCCATACTAAGATTTGAAGAAAGGTATGTTTGTTATAGCACGGCCTGATGATGTGTTGTGCCCAACTTGGGTGGGCCTAGCTACCGAGGAGCCACAAATGGATGATAAGAAGGAGAACTTTGAGACTATTACGGTGACTTGGTGGGGAGCCAATCCCTTGTGAGGAATCAAGTCTACCCGACTAATTATGCCAATTCTTTGGAAGAAGAGATGGAGGCCAACGATTTGCAAGTGACCACATAGAACTGGAGACTATCGACTACGCTTGGGAGCCATCAAACAAGAAGAAGATACCTAATACTATTAAGATACCCATGCATGCTGCTGAGGCATATGCAACACTCGCAGGGGATGTCAATTAGTGTATGAAAAAGAGTCATTCATGCAAGTGTACTAAAAAATGGTCCATAAATTCATGTATTGTCCATAATTAATGAAATTGTGCTTCAAGGGTTTTCGAGGGTTAGTAGTAATAAGTATGCTGGCATGCTGTACAATTGGATAGGACAGTTTAATACTGTGCCAAATGACACAACTGAGTCCGTGCATCAGTAACCTCCTGGAGGTATGACCTCAACAAACCCACTGACGTCGTATTCAATAACTCATGCAACGGTTGGCCAGGCACTAGTAATCGAACGTATCGCTCTTGGATATGGGCAAATGCTGGACAGATCTGGAGGGCATGACATTCATCCTCAATGGCGCCCTGGTGACAACACTGGCAAAGCCTTTCCTCCCGTGCTTCTCGAGCCCAACGTCCTGTCTCAATGCGTATTGGACTATATGCACCGATGAATGGAAGCTACAAATCTACGGCTTCTTCATGGGCAAATGGGTGTACAAAATCTTGGTGTGGGGCCTCTCGTGAGCCTAGGATTGACTTCTTTGCGATAGTGTGCCGTTTAACGTCGTCCAAAGCATCGGTGATCCCAAAACTTGCGAAGGAAAGTAGCATCTAGGTACAACTTGAGTGCCTTGTGATCTTGCTTTGTCCTTACATATACCCCCCAGCGTGAGAACCACTGAGCTTGCTTGTCCTTCCAGCAGGCTTTGTGGCGTTGGGGACCCATCGCCATGGTCAAAGCAAGGTTGGGCAAACATGTATCACCCATAGCGACCACCTTCTGGAAGTAAATGATATGGCATTCCAATGCAGCCCGTTGAAGGGGTAGAAAACCTGTCTCCTGGAGTAGGATCTGGTATGCAACGAAACTAGATCTTATAAAGGAACAATGCAAATATAGTAGAGGGATGAAACCACTATGAGAAACCACTCGAATACTCTAGGATAGCAAAACCATGCTTTAAGAAGGGAGGCCATGGGGCAAGCAACAGAATAAAAAAAAAATAAAAAACAAGGGAGAAAATCCGATAAAAGAACAAGACCATAGAGGCCACCAATAATGGAAAATTATAAAAACAACAGAAAAAATTAAAAGAGGGGTACTGACACCCAGTATCCCACCCTCAAGCAACTGCGGCTGAAGCGGTTGCTAGCCCCCGCCAGGGAAGAATCTGCCAGGGATTATGATGGAAACAGAGGCTAGATCTACGAGATCGGATCGGGATGGAGTGGATGTGAGCAGACTTGGACAACTGAAAAAACAACAGGGACCTGGCTATGGAGGCAAAAAGCAAGACATGGAAGCAAGCAAATCCAAAAAACATAAACGAGATAAGGGATCAGATTCCAGGAAGCAGACCACTTTAAGAAAACTGAAGAAAACCTTCACGAGAACGATGCAAAGAAAAGTAGAAGCTTAGCCCTTCTGCCAGAGCATCTTGTGGAGGACAACGCCGAAAAGAGATAATTCCAGAGCAAAAAAGCATGAAGAAGCCCGAACTAAAAACGGAAAGAGAAACTAGAGAGGCTACATCCAGGAAGGGCGGTTTACCTTAGGCAAAGGAAGGCACAAAAAGAAAGAGGGCAGGGAAGGAAAGTCAAAGCCGCCACAAACCACCACAAAGAAACCATTGGGATCCATATGCATCCATGCAACCGAAAAAACAAGGAAAGGGATCCAGATGCATCCCAAAAATACCAGAAAAAGAGATCCATTGAGAAAGAGATCCAGAGGCGTCGAATTAATTGAATACCAGAGAAAGAAATTTAGAGGCATCCAACAACCAAATACCAGTGAAAGAAATTAAGAGGCATCCACGCAACTGACAAAACCAAAGAAAGAATAGAATAGAAACCGACCGACTCACAGATCTTCAGAACTAGCTGTAGTCTATTGTAACTCATGAAACCTGTAAACCACATACACCAGAGCCAACAACCGTCCTGCAACAATCCAACTGGTAGGAAATAGACATGAGTGTGGATGTAAGTAGTGGCACGGTGAGCATGGGAAGCTGAATAGAGCCAAAGCATGAACAATAGGAAAGCTCAAGAGAACACAGATAAGGAACAAGGAGGAAAAAATGGGTATAAATAGGAGGGCATGATGAT
The DNA here is from genome assembly GCA_021234155.1 of Isoetes taiwanensis. NCBI lineage: Eukaryota > Viridiplantae > Streptophyta > Lycopodiopsida > Isoetales > Isoetaceae > Isoetes > Isoetes taiwanensis. Next base: position 926,847 of record JAJEKV010000158.1, on the reverse strand, counting down.
GGACATCCTCATCTAAGGAATCTCGGTTCTATTGCGATAGTGGCATTCTTTATCTAGAAATTTGAATACTGTTGGCATGCATATTTTCTGGGTTGTTCGATCCTGTGCCATTTTTTCAACTACATGCATGCAGCAAAAGCTAAGTGGAAGCACAAGTGCTCGCTTACATATTTCAGTTTGATTTTGCATTTATCCAATAAATGTTTGGCTGGGGCTGCATTGTAAGAAGTAACATCCCCCTATCACTGCATCACTGCTAGTAACCTGAAGGGATATGTTTTGCCCATTTAAAAAGTCATTGCCTTGCCCCATTTTCTTGTCATAACTTTCTATCCAGTGTAGATCACTTGCTCCATACTGATTGCAGGTCACGGGTGCTAGTCACACTAAAGATGAGAACAATACAATATACATTGACATGTTATTATTGGAATATGTTATGCAACATACATTAATATGTTTTTAACGTAAAGTGAGAGTCCTTGTTCTTTAGTTATCACTATTGGTGCAGGTTGATAACTAGTTATCATTACTGGTGGAGTATTGATAACTAGTTATTAGTACTATTCCACCCATATAAGTCCAATAAGGTGGTTATCGATTTTTACCTTGGCTGATAGCCAAAAAAGCATGAACGGGGCTGTATATCTGAGACCAGATATTTGGCAAGAAGATTCTAGAAGATATAGATGCTAATGTATAGATACCAAAATGTTCACTCTTAAAGAAAAAGCTCAAATTTGTGCGTCTAATGTCAAATGGGTTTTACAAGTTTTTTGCTGGGGGGAAAAAGGTTTATTCAAAACTAGAGTTTTGGGTGCGTGCGGAACCATTGATAGTTCATATAAATATAGAGAAAAATATATAGCTAAAAATGAAAAGGAAAATAAAAAAGCCTTTATTATTCTAAGGGATTAATTCATTTTATTGGTTTATCTCGTTAAGGGCTTGTGATTCTTAAACCTAACAAACTTTAAGAACTTTTTTGTTTTATCTTTTTAAGACCTTATTATTTCGAAACCCATAAATGCGAAGGCAGCTAAGAGTTTTTGTTGGGCAGTGGCTTGCATGACGGAGGATGCCCAGATGGGTTGGGCAGCCTGCCTCACCCGGCAGACTATTGCAGGGGTTGACGTAATTCATGGATTCATGAGTTTTCTTGATCTTAATAATCTTGAGCTTCTTTGTACTTGAGCTTGAGCTTGTGCTTGGTTCTGGAACATAAATTTTGATGCTCCACCTGGCAAATTGTGTTGAATTGGCCATAAATTAATTTTATCTGGCTTTCTAGATGTATGCATGGTAGAATTTAGGGTCGTTTTTGAATTCATGCAGTAGAACAGGAAAGAATATCAAGTGTTACTTGTCTCGAAACCTATGTGTCTCCATGACAAGCTAACGCAGATACTTCCAAGTACTTTGCTTTTGGTTCTTTAAGCACTTAGTCCCTTGCATCCTTTTTTTACTGCTGCTCTAATCTCGCTTGCAGCAACTTTCGCTAAGTGCACCTCAGCTCCTTTAACGGCCTTCATAATTGTATTTTCAAAGGATTACGAAAAACTTCTCTAGATAATCCAAACTCGACAATAATTTAATTGTGTACTGTGAGCAATCTCCAGGATAGCACATAGATTTTCTTTGATCATAATATACTAGGCACATTGAACTTTCCATGGATAAGATACTCCTTTTGACTGCAGTTTGTTGCAATCAAAATTCAAAGTTCTTATGTTTCCCATAGCTAGTCTCCAATTCATCCATCATAGTAAGAACTAGTAGTAACTCTTGCGGCACATACCTACAAAAGACTGCTTTTGGTAGTCTTGGGATTTTCTATCACCACAGCCCTGACTTCGTTAATTCAGCTAAGAAAACAAATAATTCTAAATCCTCAGATAGACTAGTTGCCCATCGATTCTAGAAGAATCACAACCCTCTCCTCTGATACCAATTGATATGATTCTTCATATGGGGGATGTTTATATGATCGTGAAACAATATTTGACTGATGAACAATTGAAGAACAAGATCAACTTGGATTTTTATTTCATCAAAATTGTTTGGAGCACACAATTTACCACTCTACTGGATCCTCTGGGTTATGTCAAATACATCTAGCTTATCAAAATTGACTTGCTACTCCACGTAGCCTTTGACTTCAAAGAATAATAACTGTCTTAAGGATTTAAAAAGGAAATTCTGAGTCAAAATCTGAAGCAGAAAGCAGATCTTGAAAGGGCCAATGAATTGCCTTTAAAAATAAATTTATCCTCCATAAGAATAATAGCTGACTCTATAGAAGATTTGAAAATTAAGATTGGTCGCGTCTAACATGTAAGAGAATCTGGATTTCAGATTGGGCAATCCCTGAGACTGGCCACAGAGCCTGAATTCCATTACAAAACTGTTAGTCTTCATTTGATTCCATTGCTACAGTATTTTATGGTCTGCTACAGTAACTAGTAGTCAGACAATCTGCCCGACTTGTCGCCTGGGCTGCCAAACTGGTTGCAATAGTCAATACTCATTCTTATAGTTTCAAAAGCAATTATTGGCTAGTCCATTGGTTAGCAATTAAGAGTTCAAGTCCCTGGGGTCTGGTCTCCTCATGGATGCTGTTAATAGGGATTCGATCTCCTCATGGATGCTGCTAATGTGGCGTGACGTAAAAATACTATCTATCTATTTATCTATCTATCTTGTTAACCTTGCCTTTTTTGAGAAGACCCAACTATAATTTAATAATACGAAGGGCCATGTTAACCTTAGATATTTTATATAGATATAATATCCTACTAGTAATGGTGCCCAGCGTTGCTGGGTATAAGTTGGAACCTGTAAATAAAAGGCTAGCAATGCTCCCAACTCGGAAGTCGTCCCTACTTGTCCTCTATCTAAGAATTTTTCTTGAACTGACTTTTAAGGCTACATGCTTTTTATCTCTCAGACCTAATTGTTATGTAGATATCCTTCCATAAATCCAAGTTCCTTCAATTGATGAAATCATGTTTTGATATAGCAAATTGATTATTTACTTGTAAACAACATATTATTTAACAACAAAAGAATTTGCTTACTAAGTTATCGGTTTGAATCATCCAAATTTTATGTTTCTTTGCTAGAGTCATAAACACATCAAGCATAGCCTTAAAAATTGATCCTTATCGTCTTCCAAATTTTATGCTTCTTTGACAAAGTTATAAATGCACCCTTAAGCTCAAGCATAGCTTTTAAAATTGACCTTATCATAGACGGAGCACAAAAGTCTACAATGGATTTAAAAAGCAAACAATGCGCATCGAACTTTTGATATTTTCTAATATTTTACTTCTTTAGTCGTACATTAAAAAAAACTATTGTAGATCAGAGAAGCACCATGTAATTTATGCCATTGTTATAGATTTTATGGCCATAGATGTAAAATAAAAGATGTTTTTTATCAATTCTCAATGATGTGGGATGACATATAGATGGGCTAGAAAATTCAAAGATTGCTCAGTTGGCTCCTTCTTATCAATTCTCGATAATGTGACATGACATATAGGTGGGCTAGAAAATTCAGAGAATGCTAGGTTGGCCTCAATCTATCAATTGTTTTTTATCAATTCTCGATGATGTGATGATGTGGCATGACACGAGATGGCTAGAAAATGCAAAAATGCTTGGTTGGCTCCTTCTGAGGCAGGGAGTTTCCATGCCCACACATCACATGTTGGTTGCTTCATCATTAAAAAAACTCATGACTCATTCTTTACTTTGTACACATATCAAATCTATGCATCCACACATTCCAAGAAAACTGATACTGCTACTTTGACTGAGATGTTTTACAACCATGGACCATATCTCAGATATTTGTGGCTCAAAGATGCCCCCCGCTTATGATACATAAACTTACTTTTCAAAATTAATGATTTGAGCATCAATCAGATAGCCAAATAAAAATTAGAAGTGTGTCACCTCAAACTGGCCAATGTAGTAAGTCTCAAAAATGATTTATCATTTGCAGGCAAATCATAGGTGGCAAGGCCAGTCCCACTAATCCACCCATTGTGTGTTGAGCTCCATTTTGTGCCTCTTAGATTACCAATCTAGACATCATAATCTTGATCTGCTAGGATGAATCCAAATAAATTTTCTACTGGACTGTATATCCAGTTATCTCCATCCTGCTCAAGAGATTAAGTTGTACTTATAAATTTTTGAAAAATTGTTTTATGAAATATTTAACAGCATGTTCATGCCATGCATGCCATGTCGTATTAATTCATTGCAAACTTAAATGCATAGCATTTTAGTATTTACAAAGAGATGCATGCATGCATACCATATTACCAGGTAATCAAAGATGTAATTTGGATGAATTAAGGATACTTAAGGTTCCTTATCCAAATTATCTAGAAGAAAACCAAATATCCGAAAGCAAAAGCGATGATGTCAGCCAAGAGATACATGAGCACGCAATTCTGCAAGAGAATAGGGTCCTGAATATGGCAGATTGATCCTCAGCATCACCAACATCTGTAGCACCATATTAGTATGACCTTCCAAAATGTGCAGGCATATTACAATAAACAGAAACATCTGCAGATTTTTCTACTCTACATATACTTCTATTGTGATTGAACAATACCTCTCTATCTATCTATATCAAGACCACAAAGCATGGTAAATCTTGATGTTTTCATGCTCAGAAGCAAATCCATTGAGTGAAGTTTTGTCTTTTATAAAAAAGAAGCAATAGGAGCCTAATATTCTGTGTGGAGCAAAGAATAGAAGCATACATTCAATGTTGTACCTGGAAGAGAAAACAAAGTCGCTTCCATTTCGTATTTCGCCTGAACTATGAAGCAAGGCGAATCTAAAAACAGTAGCTTATGGCAAGGATCTGATACTGCTTATCGATCCTAAAACTGGATGCCAGTTTCGTGAGAGCGGGTCGAGATGCTGAGATGCCTGTTATTAAGATAAATGAGACATTGGCTTTTCCACGTACAGGGATAAGTCTTGGTTATCCAAAAACAAAGTATAAGAGATGGGAATAGCCTGTATTCCAAAAAAGCATCTCTCCACATCAACGATGGCATCATTCTTGCGCTAGTTTTAGGGCAGCTTTGGCATCCGAAGCGGCTTCCAGCCCTAACCAAGAAGAGCTCCCACGGTTTCTTTGCCTCTAGCCGTCCGTGGTTTTCTTTTATTTTTCAATGACAAACCTATGCAAAGAAACTTAAGAAAGGTGAACGAAGAAAAAAAACTAAACCATGATTGAATTATAGCCTTGGATCGATGTAAAACAACTTGAACCGTCCGATTTAGGGCTGGGTCCAACACTTACTGAAAAACTTTATAATATAATAAGATGCCCCTTCTTTATATACACTTGGAGAAAGCATTAGGATTAACATGTGTATATAATATTTGCCATATTTACATAATGCATTTGTCTTGGACCCCCCTCCCCTTTTTTTAAGGATGACAAGCTTTATTCACCAACTAAAAACTAGAACAACATAAAATGCAAAGACATGATTATAACCCCAAAGGGACAAACCGACCTAACCGAAAGCACAACCACCGCCTATGCAAAAGAATGAATCAAGGTAAGTATGCCAGATCGAGATTTCTTCTCTTGATCAAGAGAAGAACAATTGTAAACCATAACAATTTTATTTTTCTTCCAATCAAGAACAATCTCATCCGCATTATCTAAGCCCTTAAAGATAAACAACCTCCTTCTCTTCCAGATTGACCATAACAAAACCGACCCACACGCTGAGATGAAAAGCTTCGTTTCCCTAGTTTGGGCCAAGCATCGGGATAGATAGCAAGCAAAATTCTTTGGCTAGATCGAGACGTGCCAAATAGGGTCAACAACCAAGACCATGCCTGCCGAAGCCGCTCACACAAGAAAAAACAATGCTCAATACTCTCAACCCTTTGCTGGCATAAAGGACAGAGAGAGACCTGACAGTGTCCCAAGCAGCAAGCAACCCCTTTAGAAAGGGAGAAGCATTAGGATACGGATGCATATGATAAAGCAAAGCCCAAGGAAGGAGGGGCTTAATGGTGGCCTTGTGAAATGGGAGAGATATCTTTGAATCGACCGCACCAACAACCTCAGGCCAGGAGAATCATCCTTACCAATGAAAATCCTCCAAATAAACTTTGATATCATCACCTTGCTTTGGAGGTGAAAATCCAACATACCAAGACCACCACCGGCTTTAGGTCTAATGCATTTAAGCCAAGCTACCTTGACCACCGCCTCTAGCTCATTTCCACCCCAAATAAAATTTCTCGACGATACGCACAATCTCCTCCATCTTACTGAAAGCTGCGGAGCTAATAGAGCCGACGCCATGTAGACATGAGTATTATACTAAGAACGATTTAGCCACCGATTCTAAGGGCATGGACCGGTTTAGCTATATTCCACCAAAACAAGTGCTTTTGCAACCCACTAATGATTTCATCCCAAGCATCCGGGCGAGAGATCCAATTCCAACCGGGATACCAAGCAACTTTGTGGTATTGCCATGCGAAGAATCTTCCATGGATAGTCCAAAATACAGGGAGGGATGAGGACCGTCCAACGTCCACAAAGCAGTACATTTTTTGCCACCTTACAAGAACTCCCCGATGCTAAGGAGAATGTGTCTAATAATAGCTTAGCATTACGAAGATTCTCAAATGCCTCTGACATTAGGAACAAAAAGTGTCATCGATATCTTTTGGTTACATACCTCTTGAGACCCATCGTCCATTGGGAGGCCTTGAATAACGCCATCTTGGGTAGCCACAGAGAAGAGCCGGGATAATACTTCGCCACAATTGTGAAAAGCAATGGTGCTAAGGGACAACCTTGCCAAATCCTCTCTACCCACTACAAAACATCGGATGGCTTCATACGGAAAAGGACGATGATCCGGCCGATGTATGGAGCTTCATGACATTCCTTGTGAATGACTCCCCAAACCCAAGTGCAAGAAGACACTTCTCCAAGAAACCCCAATCAACACTATCATAAGCTTTAGCAAAATCAAGCTTAAGATACACTGCTCTATGACCCTGTAACCGGGCCCAATATATTCCCTCATAGGCAGCAACCACGTTGTTGAGAATACAATGACGAGGGAGAAAGCCAGATTGTGTTGACGAGATAGCGTCAGCCAAGATGTCTCGGACTCTTTCTGCCAATGTCTTAGCAAAGATCTTGTACACAGAGGAAAGCAATGTAATAGGTCGCCAGTCAGAAATAGTCTTGGGTTCCTTGCTATTTGGAATGAGAGAGATACAACATGTATTCAAAATCTTATCAAGGCTCCTAAATTTCTGAAACTCACAAAAGGCATCATATATGTCATCCTCCAATCAGTCCCATCACTTCTGAAAGGGCGGCATTTATGCTCTTGAAGGCAACAAAAGGTCGTAGAAAACTTAGACAGGTAAAGAGACAACCTGCTTCTTTTACTTGGGGAAGAAGCCACTCCCCTCACATTCCAAGACAACAGGTTCATGTGGCCAAAATATTATGTTCCACCTCCATACCAATAGAGCCCGAGATCAACCATGTCCATCTCGCATGGTTCTCAAGGGAGGTCAGCCCACCTCGCCACGGAAATTGGCAAGGGGAGCCTCCTCTCTGCTCCACCCTTCCGTTGTTTTGTTCAAAGACTTGGTGAGGGAGAGCCTCCCTCTCGCTCTAACCCCCCCCCCCATTATTTTGTTGGTGGCGGCAGGGAGAGCCTCCTCTCTCCTCCACCCTTCCATGTAAATTATCGAGAATCGCTCATGATATGAGACACATATTGACTAGCCTTATTAGCGTGCTCTTTTCCAATTAACATTTGTCCATACACGTTGGGCATTTTCATGATGCTCTTGAACATTTTCATGCAGCTCTTGCAATTCTGGATCTTCAGTAACTTAGCCCTAGCATCCTCTTCAAAAGCGGGAGTATGCACAATCTTACGTGGGATAGTGGTCTTAGCGGCCGAGATGGAATAGCAACAAATGAGGTAGCATTGGGTATTGGCGAAGGGACAACAGAGGGTAAAGGGGACTCAAATGTGAGGTAGGATGTATAGAGGAAGAAAGGTCCATTGCAGGCGTCTCTCTTAGCACAAAAAATTTGCAAATAAAGCAAGTTGAGGGAAATAAATCAGCAAAGCCGAGGGCCATTGAGCAAATCGCAAAGCATACTTCAAAGATAGGGCCACTTTTCGAAACCACAATTGAGAAGATCTGCGACCCGAAGGAAGAGAGACACAAATTTTAGCACCATCAACAATAGAATGGGCGGATGAGTACCCGCACCATTAGCAATACCGATAAGAAACTCCGCACTAAGAGATCGGGGAGGAAGATTAGGAATAGAAAACCAACATGGCATCCTAAGAGCACGAAGTCGAACCAGGGAGAAAATCCAAAGGCAGTAAGGCTGGTACAAAATATAATCACTCCACATTGGGTCCACACCACGTGCACGAAGTTGCTCCACGACCACAACATCATAAAAAGCGATCAAAAGAAGTTCTTATCCAAAGCATCTTTAAAGTAATGCGATAAGGTGGCAACCCTAATCTCCGAAGATGACCAAATAACCAATAGCCCGGCTTCCTAGTGTAAAGAAATGCTCCAAAGATATTGACCAACCACACTAAAGGACAACAAGTTACTAATACACTTCTTGTGTGTAGTTCATGATCAATCTCGACCACATTGTACCCAGACGTTTGAAGAGTATTCTTACACATTTTAGGCTGATATAAAACTTCAACAGGAGGTAACTGAAGCTCCAACTGAGTCTCCTTTGCTCACAACTCGCCCAAAAGATTACTGAGATCTCTTTTATTATCCTGAATCATCACATCAATAGTCAGAAGTAATACGCATGCCAGATGTAGTTGATGACAAGTCCTTCTTGATCCAATCACTAAAGCGCCCCTCGCTAGCATTTACTCCAGAAGTTGAGGACCTCCAAGGAAGTGGACGGGACTGATCTTTGTTAGAATTGGCACCAGTTGGCGGCGAGGCACCATCCACAGAAGCATTACCGCTATTCAAAACACTTGTACTCTTCGGTGCACCAGCCGAGGGTGCCAATGCAGGAAAATCACCAACTTGCAAAACATTCTCACTATAAGCCAGAGGGTTAACATGCAATGCCAAATTTGGCCTCTGCACCAGCATGGATACAGGAGGTTTTGCAGGCAGCTTGGAAGTTGACGCCATAGAGCCGAAACTGTCAGGGCCGAAAAGGCTATCAGCCGAAATCTAAAACCTGCGATGCTACACACCTTGGAAAGAGCTCTGAATCAGCTTTTCAACGAGCCAAAAACACCGTAATCCGAAGTCTGTAGCTCAAGATATGAACAAAAATGGTAAAGCGACCTCCCGTAAAACCCTAGGGCGCATCCATCCAACTCATTATTCGCCCATCTCCTTCTGGACCACTCCCCCTTGCTTGCTCTATATCACCTCATATCCAGAAGAAGAGTACCTAGCTTCATGCTCGAAGAAACTCCTACAAACCTGACACTCTACTCTGTTAGTTCATGTCATATTCCGGCAGACTATGGGTAGGGAAGCCGAAGTTCAACAATCTGCCCAGACTCCTCATTATCAATCTCTTCATGGCGTTAACTTCAGTCCACTGACATATCAATTAGAAACAAAATTGGAAAGCCACCTTTCAGTTTGTCTTAGCACTACACAAGATCTCAGCCTTCAGAAGATATGTTTCTCAATATCCTCCTTTCTTAGCGCCCTCCTTCCCAGCGCCTTCCTTCGAAGCGCGCCGCCTTCCTCTCTCTAAAGTTTTGCCCTCTTTCTCTACTAGGGTTTTACCCAAGACACCCTAATTTTTGCCCTAAAAAGTTGCACGAAGAATGTTTTGGATTCCCTGTCTTGGAATTTAAGCATCCAAAACATGCTTCAAACAACTTTTCTTGCCCTGCCCTATAATCTTTGTTTGCCCAAAAAAGTTGCAGTAAGGATATTTTCAAGACCCTCTTTTGGATTTCAAGCATCCAAATGGCGCTTCGAGCAACTTTTCTAGCCCAGCCTAAATTTCTGCCCCTAATTTCTATTTGTCCTCAAAAGTTCCACAAAGGACATTATAGAGCAGCAGCCGATATTAGAGTTGGATAACTTAGGCCCTTTTTCCACGGCTGACTTAAAATATGGCTGTCTTATAATTATAAGACAGCATTTTAGGTGCCACGTCATTTTTGTGGCATGTCTTAAAAAAATTAGTTTTCCATGGCTTGAATATAAGAGGTGTCTTATAATATAAGACATGTCTCATAAATTTGATTTTCCACTACTCAGGTTTTTGTTGTTCCACCTGTTTAGAGGCTTAAAATAGTCTATGCGGCTTAAAATAGCCTCTTGCCATGATAACGATACAATGCTAGCACATGCTTGAAGAAGGCTAATGAAGGTGACATAATCTGGAATCATCCCTTCAAATTGCATTTTTTCTAACAATTCAAGAGCTTCTTCTCCACAATCACTTCTTGGGGCATATCTTGATATAACGAATTCCATAAGACAACATCCCTTTGTTTTAACCCTTCAAACAACCCCGCGATGTCGGGCTAAATTTGAAAAGTTTTTGCCTGCCAAATCTCTCTGCCAAATCTTTGAATTGAAATTTTTTTTGTTAGGGCAAAATCTCTCGCTTTTCGGTTAGGGCAAAATCATTTTTCATGTTGAGGGCAAAATCTCTCTGTTAACCTTAAAAATTTGGCGCAGATTCGAGCGAGAGATTTGCTCAAATTCGTCTGTTTTTGACTAACATGTAATTGAAAAGCAGAGAACTGAAAGAACAGAAAGGAAAAATTTGGAACTAAAGCTACAGTTTCGACCAGACCAAGAAGTTTCAAAAACCCATTTTCTCTACCCAGCGACATCTTCTTCTACCTATTTCGTGTTCAGCCGATTCCAGTGATGCTTCGATTCCGCCCAGCCTCACGGCGATTCAAAAAGCTCCATTCGTCTGGCGAAAAACGGCAACGTTTCTTCTCCCGCTCCATTTTTGGGACATCCTAACTATACGGCAAAGACGGACTCTGATTGGTTAGATTTTGTTGTCTTATTTTGTGGCGGGGGGTTTCCCCCGGAAGAAAATAAGACTCCCATGTTGTACGGATGTGATATGCGACATGTCTTAAAAGTGTTAGTGGAAAAACCACCATGTCTTATATGCTTAGGTGGCCCAATCATATCTCTATAAATATATAAGACATTAGTGTCATGGAAAAAGGGCCTTAGACCCAAAGTGTGATAACGGGCAACCCATAGTGCAAAAGCACATTGATCGTTTAGAACAATACAAATCCCAAAAGGTTCGCGTTTTAGGACCAGGGGAAAAAAGAAAAAGAAAAAGCGACATTTCACCCTAAGCACCAAATTTGCAAGCATTTGATGCAAAGCGATCATGGCAGGCGCTAGGGAGCGAACACCCCTCAGGACGGATTCCCCTCTTTGCCGCCTTATCGCCCGGTCCTTCGTTGATTTTCTTGGATCCGGTAAGCTCCCTTCCCAGTTCTTTTTATTCTGTGGCCAGATTCAGCTCATTTTAATCAATGCGGTCACAAGAGTTTAGAAGCTCTTTATCCTTATATTTTATGACATGTACCCGAAGACAGAAATAACACGTTTGGATCTGTTGTTTTCATCATTAAAATCGAGGAGCTAAGTATTTTATCATGCTCTTGTCACAGTCACATCTAAGAGGTGTTTTATTATGCGTGAAAAAAGAAGTGGAAGCTAAAGTTGGTTATCATGATACAATCTGAATCGTACTTTGTTTTCTATGTGGCAAAACAAATATGCACGGCCATTTAAAGTGGCTTAATTGCTTCACCTTTTCTTTGTGTCTGCAGTGGATGTTGCGCCTGGTGTGGATAGAGAGGGACTGGAAGTTGCCAAACAATGCTTGGTAGAAGCATTTCGACTTAATGAACGGCCTAGGAATGAGCAGTCTTATCCATATTTACTACCAGAGCTTTTCTTATCTAATGGCCTCGGTTTTAGAAGCGTACAAACAAGTAGAGCTTTTGCACAACCAAATTTAGTAGCACCATCTAATGCGCCCACAAATCCTATTAATGTTCATCAGTCTTCGGATCAATCTGCCTATTCCGGTCTTACTGTAAGTATTTATGGCCTAGTTGTGCCAAAAGTCATCAGTCTCTAACAGGACTTTTCATTTTGTCATCACAGGAAGCAAGATCGAACAGACCATCAAGTTCAGAAGGCAAATTTTTGTTTCATTCTGACCATTTGTTCTTTGACGGGTTAAATATTTGGATGCAGTTCTAAAGAAGGAGGTCTAATGCAGTTTTTGGACTTATTACAGCTGGTAGGAGCTCAATAGAGGCAGCATTGCTTGAACAGTTCATGGAAGGTCTGGAAAATTCTGGTTACTTTGATGTTCCAAAGGACAGCAATGCTACTCGCCAAGTTCAGGCAAAGAACACATTTGATTCTGCTTTAAAGGTCGCTAATTGACTGTTTGTGCATTTTTTCTTGCTATTCCGCAAAATTTACTGGGGAAGTTTCATCTGACAGAAGTACAAGAAGCAAACAGAATTAACAGAAGAAGACACGTCTGATGTTCTTGCTGAAGCATTCAAGGTGCAAGGTAGTCAAACTCCTGCCATTCTAAGGAAAGTTTTCAAGTTGGTTGTACATTCTAAACAGTTGTTTTTGTGTGCACAGGTAACCTTGCCATGTGAGCCAAACGTCACATTGAAGCGATAGAGTTATACACTTTGGCCATTTCAATATGTGGTTACAATGCTATATTTTATGCTAACAGGTAGTACATTGATGAATTTTTTGTTATCTTGTAATTAATATGCTGTCATTAAACATATGAAAAATTATGTTTTTAGGGCAGCTGCTCACACTGGGAACTATGATGCAGCAATTGGGGATTGTAAGAAAGCACTTGATCTCAACCCTCGATATAGCAAGGCATATAGCCGTCTGGGTATTGTGTATTATGCACAAGGCCATTACCTCGATGCTATAGAAAAGGGCTTCAAGAAAGGTGTTTGTTTATCCCCCTTTTTTTGTACTTTTATAGACTCATCTGCTAAAAAGTGTCATGTTACAAGAACCTAGATTCTGATTATAGAGTCTATTCATTTGTTTTTCCTTGGTTTGGTGCCTGTGCAATATGGTACCTGTAAGCACAATAGACAAGGTTTTTTGGCTGTATTAATGCTTTATGTTGCTTTTAATTGTCTCCAAATATGGAGGAAGCGGTTACAGCTGCTCTCGTAATGAAAGTGAAAGACTTTTGTTTTTTTGCAGCACTGGAGCTGGACCCAACAAACAGTGCTGTTAAAGAGAGCATGCAGGTAGATTATTGCACAGAAATTTTATATGGATCATATTAATAGAAGGAATTCATCCAGGCAGCTCAGAAGAAGCTTGAGGAATCAATAAGAAGCAGGGCACAGACGCATGCACAGCCAGCAAATGGGCAGGTAAGATTCTCTAGGTACAAGGCTTATGCACTATGCCAATGGGGTATCATTCGAAGGAAAGGAAGAAATTATTTATATCTGTTGGCGACTGCATAGAGAACATATGCAGACTTTTTGCCTCCTTTTCATTGGAAGTGGTAATAATAATAAACAGAAGTCAGGTCTCTTCCTGGACCATATAAATCTGATCCCAAGAGGGGTAACCATGAAAGTGTCAAGAAGAAGAAAGCGGGCAGTAAAGGAGTCCCTTAAAAGAGAAAACGAGTCTGACATCACTTCATACTTCGTGCCAGTGGCCAGGAAGAAGACAAAAGTTTTCTGATTTCCTTGTTTTAATTTTTCTTTTTCTATTTTTATGTAACATCTCTAGGAGGCTGCAAATGCGCCCCTAGCTGTGCACGATTGCTGTACAAATGGTCTGATAGATCCAAGTGGTCTCTTGTAGACGTTAATATAATCTTTGTTTCTCTCTTTTCTGTTTAATCAGACTTTGCTCCTGAGCTATTTTGCTGTAGTTATCTTTCTTGTTAACTTCCAATCTGTTCTCTGGATCTATAATGTTACACATTTGGGGTCTTTAACCTGACTAGGTGAGATAATGATGTGCTATATTGACAATTGAACAAGCTTCATATCTTATAGAACCGTGTGTAGAAAAGGGAGTTCAACCATCATATATGTACCAGAAATTCTACTTTCTGTCTGCGCAGTTTGCTCGATTTATGTTTTTGGCCAAACTATCCTTAGTTTGGAAGTAGTTCTTGCTTTCTTTCCTGCCAGTTTTGGAACTTGAGAAACTTTTATTAATTATAACTAGTTGTGCAGGATGCTGGTATACCATCAGCCGTCAATGGAACCTTCTCATCAAATCTTGGAAATTTTTTCAATTTAGTAAGTCAATGGCATGATACGCCAGATGATGTGAGAAACAGCACTGGTTCAGATGATAGCAATTCTGGAGGAGTACCTGATGGAATGCCGGAAGTTAGGATTGATGGCAACATCAATATGTTATTTGATGGGGAAGAATTACCTTCACAGTACATGCATCCAATCTTCAACATGTTTGGTGGCACACAAAGTCAAAGAGATAATGAAGGTAGACATGAAGCTCAAAGACAAGCTAATGAGGCTCCTTCAGAGTCTCAGGATGCACCCCAATTTCAGCAAGTGCCATCTCAGGTTGCAGGAATTGCAGACTCAGTAATGCAAATGTTTGCTCAAGCACAAAATCAGCAAGGTAATGCTAGTTTTGCGACATCAGGAAGCACACCTGGCGCACAAGATGGGCCAAGGCAATTGCCTCCAGAGTTTGCCTCTTTCATGCAATCTGCATTGCAAATGTTTGGTGGGTTTCAACATCAGACACAAGGCAGTGGAGAAAATGCACCTGACAGCACTCGTGATACTCAGTCTGATGTGGATCCAGAAAGTCAAAGATGAAAATGATTTAGAATTTAATGTAAAATGCCTGGGTGAGTTATTGTATCTGATGTGTTTTCCATGACGGGGCCATCCAATATTATGTCTTTGGTTTGTAAAATAAAGCTGGCATGACAATTCAACTTGGAGACTGGAATCAGTAAAGAAACGTATGCATACTGTTGAAAAGATGAACGTAAAACTGATTAATACCTCTTTAGAGACACCTGTGGCTCATTATCATTACGAAGACAGGTTCTTTTTGGGCCTATGTAATAAGGACACCCCCTTTGTATCTTTGGTGGTGGTGTCTCCTATGTACTTTTTTATTAACAGTCATTCTTTAAGGGGAATAACGAGTCTGCCCAAGGTTTTAATGGCCTTGGTGATGTAAATGCAACATCAAAACAAGGTGCTGACGCACAAGGTGTTGCCCTCATGAATGGGAAGTAGATCCTTGTAGAATTGAACATTGTTGCTTGTGTGAATTAAATATGCCTGCATAATATTGCATACAGAAAAGTAAACGCAATTTGTAGAACAAATAGTAGAATGCATTATAGGTACAAGAAACTTATCGCCGGAACGTTCTTCGCCGCTTCGCTTTCAATCTCATCTATACGGTAGAGAACATGCGAGATTTGAACCTACACTTTTTTTTTTTTTGTTCGGCCACCGCATACGATAGAAGGATGCTAACCATAACGATGGTCAATATTTAAGACGTTCGTGCAATTGTGTATTGCAATTCATATAAACTTTGTAAAAATATCTTGGAAAATGGATTGAAGTTAAATTTTCCTTCTCCAATACAAACGGCTTAGAAGTACTAAAATTTTCCACTGCTCGAGGGAAAAAGGAAGAGTAAAAAACTATCGGTCCAAGGAAAGCTTTCTTATATTATAGATACAATTTGCAACCTCTTGCAAGGATTATTTCATCTGTTTATTATCTAAGAAGCACATCCCGATATTCTTGGAAAGACAAATGGTGTTGTAGATGGACCGATCTCATCTTAATCGACCATGCAAATAACCATAGCATGTCATATTTTTTGAAGGCGATGTGACTTTCACATACATCGTGAGAAAAGATTTAATGGCAAAGTCGGCCATGTTCCTTCAAATCGGAGGAATTTCTAGTCCCACGAAATCGACAAAAGAATAGATGGTTTCCAAATGCCGCCTTCTTAAGCAAAAGGACAAAGGCTTTTCTCGTTCCAAAGGCGTAGCCCACATGTTAGCACGGACATGCAATTCTTCTATAACCTATGGTATATTCCCCATCAATTGTAAATTGCTTCCGATCAATGGCTTGTTATTTAGCCTATATCTAACTTTGTAGACCTTGTATCGACACTATTTTTTTCTAATTGCTTCATATCAACTTAGTTTTGGGCGGAGGTGCAATTTCAACCACACCTTGTGGAGGGACCGTGGGCTTCAAAAAAAAAATGGCCGAATGTCGCTACCTTTTAGTTTGAAAACCATCTCTCGGTGGATTAAACTTCAATCACTTTCGCTGTTGCAAGGAAAGTGGCAATGCATGGTCATCCATTGTCTCAATAAAGAAATGCCTTATCTTTTGTAATTTCCCTCTGTCCGGTGAGTTTGTCCAATATGGATGAAAATGGAACAGGTTTCATTGCTATAGTTGCCAAGGCTACAACCTGCCAAAAAACAAAAAGCCTTTCAATAAGCAAACTTTGGCTTCGTTTTTAAAAGGACCCATACCCATTTATATCCATTTGCTCAAGTGGGTGAAGTAAACCATCGTAATTGTGTGAGGCCTAGTCTCTAAAAGTGAAAAAAAAAATCAAGCAAGCCTTGCCCAATACTCAATAAATCAATGGAATGAACTTATGAACTACTATAACAAAACTCTACGATTGTTTACGGCTGCAATAAGAAATAAAGAGAACTTCATTCACCTTTGCAGACTCGGTTGAAAAATAGCTCCCTCGATGAGGCCCTTGTCAAACTCCGGGCTGTGGGGCGCTTTGAATTTCCATTCGGTACACAAATCTCGGGCCTTGAGTAACAAATCATCCGCAATTATCACACCGCAATCCCTCTACATAGTCAATCTTTCACTTCTCATGAACATAGTCGATTATTCACAACACCCCAACCAGCCCAAATGGTGTTTTCAAAGGGTTGCTAAGTTACTTATTCCAACTTAAACCTAATTCTAGAGGGCATTCTTAATTACCTACGCTGAGAAGAAGTCGAATGCTCTTTGTCCATCGATACCATGGCGGCAGTTATAAACCACGACCTTTGCAATCTTTTTAGGAAATTTAATCTTTCACCTTCCGGCTTGAGATTGAAGGGGCAAACCTTTTGCTCAAGCGGAGATGTTGCTCCTTTTCAAACTCTCGAGTTGTTGCAAACATGGCATGTTGGACCTCATCAAAAGCTTCATCACGTAGGAAAATTTAGAAACATCGAGTCCAACAACGAAAAGGAAGTCTTTTAACACAAATCGGAAAAAAATAGACATTTTCATGGGTTCCGACAACATTTATAAGGTATTGGTTCCAAATTATATGGTTATGATGAAAAACTTGACGACATAGGGATATAATTAATACCGCTGTTTGCTTTCGTGGACAAATAGATTGAAAAAAAAACATAACATATAAGAGGTACAGAGTACCATTCGGAGTTTGAAAAAGATTGAAGGCTTACCTTCAGAGGAATGGTGGAGCATATGTAGAGAACAAATACACAAGTAAGTAGAATAACAACTCTGCCTTCATCTTCCATTGAAGCTTCTCTACCTTATTCAGATCCTCTGTATCCCCTTTTCATCTCCGTATCTGAGAAATCCAAGGGGAAGAATTAGGTTTGCCTCTGGAAGACGTTCTAAGAGAAGCCATGTCTCCTTGAACCGAGCTACGTGGATGCCATAGCCGGCTTAGAAACTTGCAAAGAACTGCGCCCACACCGGTTGCATCTATTGCAATTTCAATCAAATTTCAAATTTACACAAAAATGCCTCAATTCAAGGCCAAATCTGCGGCTGCCCCCCCATTACAAAAAACCCTCACGGTTCTTGAGAAGAAACGCCAAAACATCTGGAAAGTCTTGGATTTTGGTGCCGACGGGAAGCAAAAACGTATTTAAACGGATAACGAAAAAGAAATAACTATCTTTTAATCTTTATGAGTGGTCGTGAGCTTCAACTCCATCCGCCATAGCCGAAGCTTCACAAGCCAGGAGCTCCATCTGCCATAGCCGAAGCTTCACAAGCCAAGGAGCCGTTTACGTGCTATAAAATCATGGGCTTATAAGAATTACCTCAGAACCGCTTGAGAATATATTTCGAGCTTGCTTGAAAGCTTATGCAACCCTGATTGATTGCGTAAGAAGAAAGGGTCGTAATAAAGCAAAACACCGGAGCCATAAATAGGCTTGCTTGCAGTAAAGCAAAACACCTCAAAAATATACTTTTTTTTTTCAGGGACACGTGTCGAACCCAGGTTTTCAGGGACACGTGTCGAACCCAGGGTTTTTTTTCATCAAAGAAAATAAGAGGGGAACATGCTTTATATATGGTTTGATAAGATTGAAGGTGAAATAGAATGTAGAATTGTAGGTATAAGGTTAAAGGTGAAATAAGTGGGACATAAAAGGAACAAGGTGTTGCGGACGACGTGTTGCCCGAGAGTGTGTTTTCATTTTTTTGTTTCGTTCCATGTTTCTTGTTGGGTCTTATTAATGGTTTGAACGGGGCGTTTTGTTTCGTTTTGTTTTGTTTATGAATTGTACATGGACCAAGAAGAGGCTTGCAAAGCTCAGTGACTAGACCAATTGGGATTGACGTGATCATGTTCTTTATCTAAAACACATTAACCATTCATGAAGAATGTTTTGTGTAGTTATATTAGTAATGGAAATTGTACAGGGCCTGTATGAATACATGATTTTATTTTCTTAGTGAATGCATATAAATTTTAAGAATAGAATACCTAATGGTAAAAAAGAACTAATTTCTGTTTTGCTAATATAACAATCCCATTTTGAATATGGGCGTTTAAGTTGATTGGTGTCAGTTAATATTGATCTGATTCCTCGACTCAGGTACAAGCTATTTCAAAGCTTTCTGGTGTTCCCGGGATTAGTAGAGCGGAAGTTTGCCATTTGGCGGGACTTCTTGGGTGTTGTAGATGGTGATGGTCGGTTTGTACAGCAGTAGAGTTGCAGTTTTTCTGTGAGTTTGTTGTGGAGTGTCGAGGTATCGCTGTCTCTTTGGGGCAGTTCTCCTTCCTCCTCACTTGCTTTGTGACATTACCATTCTTTTAATATATTGATAACACAGTTCTTCAAAAAAAAAAAAAAAAAAAAAATTGAGTACAAACCATCAGGAAATCTAACTAACATATTAGATTCTTGGTCTAAAAAAGCAACACATGATAGTATAAACATTTGAAGCAAAGTCATCGTCTAACTCATACAATTTCTATAGGCAAGATGCTTTTCAACTTTAATAATATTCATATTATGGCTAATCCTCTATAATCGCTAATCCTGACCATCGAAAAAGGGCATATTCCCAATGATATGCCATCTCCCTAAACCAGAGCCATCCAATCCAAGTCAAGATGGGGTCAAAACCCCATTTCCACGTCACCCTAAGGTGCATGAGGATGTATTCGATTGGAGTCAACTATGTACATACACAGAAGCACAACACAAGTAAACCTGTCTTGCACACATACACAGAAGCACAACACAAGTAAACCTATCTTGCACACATACAGTTAAAGCACAACGAAACTTACAACGAAACTTACAGAAACTCACTCTGTTCACAAACTGCAGAGCAACTGCAGAGCTACAGCAGCTCCATTCCACCCGATAATTAAGCTTCCCAGTAGCGCCTGTCGTGCTGCCCACAAGAACAAACAAACAAACAACCGCCCACAAAACCCCTCGCCCCCTCGATGCTTCCCTTAAGCAAGATGAAGGAACCTAAAAATACACCCAATAAAAGAGCGTAAGAGGGCGGGACAAAACAAGGGAAATGCATGCAAGAATGGGGATTTGAACCCCAATCGATCAAATCGGTATTTGTTCTTTTGATGAATGAAGCTTCGACTTACCATCGCCCATTACACCAACAATGTAAGAAGCCCGCATACACCGTGCAAGAAGCGTAATAGGCAAGAACAAAAGAAGAAATTGCATGCACATGCTTTTTGGCTATGGGCGTAAGGAAGAATCCAAAAATCTCCCCTTCACAAGAAGAAAACCGCAGATGCCATAGCCCCGGTTCCGGATTCTCCATCATCCGTGCCCCATCAGTCTCATCACATGCCCTCCCAAATTAAATCCATATTTGCTTGCTGCCGGATTAATGTCTAAGAATCGATTTGAAGGCGTCGGTTGCCTCACGAACCCCGCCCGAAATAACTCCGCCATCGCCAAGCGGCGGCCCATAGAAGAACTCCGCCATGCCCCACCTTCAAATTCCACACGAACCCCACTTTCCTAATACGGGGCGGGAACAAAAATGGCGGGACTCCGTTGTAAAAATTAGGCCTTCCCAAAAAAAAAAGTACAACCCATTCGACCATTGCCAAACCAAACCCAAATTTGTGAGTCAGCAAAATACCATTTTTAGATACGAATACATGCCTTAACCTTGCAAAATCTTATGTTACACGACCCCCCAAACAACATTTTGGGAACCTAATAGTGACACGTGGTGGGGAAAAAATAGCAGCAGTTTAACAAAAAAAAGAAAGAAAATGTCCGAGGTCAGAATAATCCGCGCCATAGCCACCGTAATACGCAGGCGTTGTCGGAGCTCTTCTTCATCTCCAGACTCTAAAACCTGGCTAGATCTGCGAATGTTTTTGCCTTGAGACCTTTTTGCATTGGAGCAAAGAATAGACATCATAAAAAGAAGAGGCATTTTTGCAGAAGAATTCGGTGGTTTGGCGGCGGTGGGTTAACTATCGTAGAAGAATTGAGAGAAGAAGAATTGGCAGTGGACAGAAGAATCGGTAGGAGGTGGCCAACACTTATTTTTTATCTCGAGAACTCTGAGTCTATTCAATGCTGGCTTCAGGTTTTTCAAATCAGACTCAACTTTTGTGTTTTTTAGGGATTACTTAAATTCACCCTATAATCTCGCTCCACGGCCTTCACAACAACATGGAAATCGGGGCCCGGTTCCGCCCTAGGAATGGAAAGCGGCATGATGATTCCGGCGGTAAGGAGAGGTAAATTTGAAGTCGCGACCCGGTTACCATGTTGTGGCGGCTCGAACCGGGTCGCCGATTCCCAGACCGCTCCAGGCTCCAGCGGTCGGAGACTCCACGGAATCCGCCCGCCCATTCCATGCCGCCATCTGAAATTAATCACACGAATAACTTTTAACCGATCAAAACCTCTATATTCATTATCAGAGCTCGCTTTGTTAATCCAGACAACGATTAACCAATGCTCCACCATTAATCTGCAGCTTAGAATTTGATCATCCCCCTGCAGCCAAACTAACATCGGCATAGCCAAACATATGATTTCCATTATCGACAGTGTGTTATAAATGCTGCCACAAATCTATGTTATAAAATAGAATTCTGCGGAAAATTGTATATATTCAGAGTTAATCTAAATAGCGGCATGGATCGATGATGTGTACAAGCACAAACTGAAAGCACAAACTGATTTGTGTTTGTTCAGGGAGATTAATCACTTATTTATTACTGTTAATACTCCCCTTTAATCTTCATGAACAAACCTTCAAATAGTCTTCTTCTTGAGACTTTGTGGCGGCTTCATATCTTGGAGTCTTCATTGCTCCTTTCCATACTTGCAGCTTCATCAATATAAACATTACCAGCATAATGTGGTCTTCACTAATATGGGTGCCATCAAATGTGGTCTTATTCCCAAATATACAAGTTAGATGCCACTAGGGTTGTGGACTTACCCTTAACTTCGTAAGCTGCAATACTTGAACTTATCCAAGTCTTTGGAAATTTACAAGATCAAACTTCCAGAATAACTCCAACTACTCCTCTTATGAAATGGGTGCCATTTGCATATGACTTCTCCCTAACTTCTCCCCCTTTTGATCTTGGGAGCTTCCAACAAGATCTAGGTTGAGAGTACTGGGCCTTGAATGAACGTCTTCATGTTCAATGATCCAAAAGGGTTAATTACCTATGGAGTACCGCAATGTGGCTTTGGATGTCCTTTATTGCTTTGCAGAATTGAACAACTTAACTGGAGTTCGATGACTTCGGATACTCTTGAGCGCCTGATGTGGCTGCTTCTATAAGTTGGCGATATTCTTCATCAGTTGCCAACAAAAAATCATCTTCTTCAGAATTGTGAGTGCTTATGCTTGAGCAATCTGTAAGGTGCTCATAATAATGATATGGAGATCTTTCAAGATCAGAAATATCACCTTCATAAGACTCGGCTGTCAGAATAGAGGAATCACTTGAAATTTCAATAATAGAAATAGGAGATGCATGCAACACTCGCATTATTTCCAATGGGAATTGGAGTGTTCTCCTCTGAAGTGATCTCAATAGGACTCTCATAGATCCATTCAAGGAACAAGATTCCTTGGTATCTCCCCCTGGATGATGTAAAATGTACACCGGTTGCTGAAGCTCTTGTTGATGCTTGAAGCAACAATATGAGTTTAAATCCATATTAGGACTATGAGAATTTAATTCACAATCCATTATTTTAACTCTTTTACTGGGAATATTTAAGAGATCTGGCATTATGGCAAATAAATTGTGCGAATACTTCACCGCTCATTTTGGAGGAGGTGACTGTCTTGAATGTCCTTCAGAGTTCGAATGTTAGTAGGATCCGGTCTCTTTTGGCAGGTCTTTTGCCTGTGCAGGATTCCATTAAGATTAGCACCAAGCGGGAATTGTATTTGTAATGAGTATCTTGCGTTGTGAAATGGCAATAGGCTCCAAACTTGTCTTCTTTTTCAAAGATGTAACATGTTGATTCTAGAAGTAATCAAGTTCGTCATGAATTATCATTGTAAGAAAGATTGCTTTGTTAAAAGCAAAAAAATTTGTATGAGACAGTTTGGAGGAGCCGGGGCTGGAGGAAACGCAGGTGCATCTGTTGAGGCGCAGGTCCGTCTGTTAAGGCGCAGATGTCGCCTACATGGATGCCACTTGGCATATGTTTTCCAAAAAAAAATTATCTGTAACCAAAAAAAAAAAAAAAACGGCGTGCCTACGTTTAGCCGCGACCGCTTCTCGGTCGGCCAGATCACGGATGAGGCAAATGAGGCTTTTGCTTCCTTCAGCTGCCATTGTTCAAGAGGAGTGGCGAAATTTGTTGCCCTCTAGAGATAGATCCAAGAAGCCAGACTTGCATCTTTTTCAATTTCCTTTGCATAGAGAAATGGTCTGTGGCTTTGTATGAGACAAATTGGATCGCTGCAATACACCTAATCAGTCCATAATTTCGGATTTGCCTCCATGTGTTAATATGTGGCTTGATTAAATCCTGAAATTTGGCTAAGGCGTTGCTTCTCTGCGACTTGGTTTGGATCGGAATGTAAGTTGGGTCCGGTTGCTTCATGGATCTCTGCAATTTCCTTCTGCAATTTCCTGCTACGGCATGATGGGCATCTCGCTTGCAGATTTTCATGCAATTTGATGCATGGTCTTCAGTATTTTGTTCACTGGAATACGAGCTGAGCATCATTTGGTTGCTTCAGCATAACTTACGGTCTACACAGCCTTCATTGCTGGGACCTCAACCTGAATTTGGCTGGGGTGTGGCCATATCAAAAATCTTGTATAGAAGCCTTACTAATTTGCTTCAATGAGCAATATGATGGCAGCATGATATCGCTGCTCCATGCGTGCTTGTTTAAGATTTAGAGAAAAAATTTAAGATTTGAGTAAACCTTAATTTCTTCTGCATTGTTGTGTCCAGGATCGTTTGCTTCCATTGCTTGGATTGCTTGGTTGCTTGAGTTGCTCTACAAGGCAGCCCTCAACGTCTTTAGCCTTTTAATGAGGCTCTAATACCATGTTATAAAATAGAATTATGCGAAAAATTGTATATATTCAGAGTTAATCCAAATAGCCTGGATTATGGCTTTACATAGTATGTGAAGAGATGTGAATAACATCTCTTCATGAATGGACACATTCCACATCATCATATCCTTCGGCATGGATCGATGATGTGTACAAGCACAAACTGATTTGTGTTTGTTCAGGAAGATTAATCACTTATTTATTACTATTAATAATCTATGCTCCAAAATTTCCCCCTGCGGTGCCCAACTCACCACCATCCCCTATTTTTTGCCTTCTTCCCTGTACCAATTCAAAAAGCTCTTCGGCATTTTTTATTCCTTTTCTACCTCCGGATCCGCCTGAATCTCCATAAAAATGGTTGTTTGCTTAATTCCAACCCAATTGCTAGATCTTCCAATCGATCTACGATGTCTGTACATTTCTGTTTTCAGACAGCGATCTGTTGTGACCCCTTCTCTGTTGCGGTTCCATCTCCTTTTGGGCAATTGAAGGCTTGGTTTTTTTTTTCCCACAGTAGAAAAATTAGAGCATGATTTTGCTCATTCCCATAACTCCTGCTACTTTTTTCTGCATTTGGTCTGATCGTGACAGATTGAGCACTAGCAAAATGGTTTGTAGGTTTGGTTTTGTTTTTGTGCAGTAGCAAATTGCAGCATGATCTTGCTCATTCCCAGAGCTGCTGCTAGTTTTTTTCGAGAATTCCAAGAGGTCATGGGGTTTTGCTAGAAGTTAATTTCAAGAGCTTTGCCACGTCTTCTGCAGAGAACCATGCATGTCAACAGGCCACAGTTGGTTCCTCTTTTTCTTTGTAATGCACTTTCTTCTTAACAAATGTAAAACAATATTCAATAAAAGTTGGGGACCCACGACAACTGTCAGGTCAAGACTCTAAAAAGCACCCTTCACATTATCAAGATTGGGATAAATGCTTCAAGGGATTATCCATTGGAAGTTCCACCAGCTCCTCCTGCTAGTCTTTCCCTCCTATCATAGATTGTGGAGCTCAAATTCATTGTAAAGTTCTTATTTAAATTTCTGCAAAGTCATTGATCTGGATAAATATGGAAGTCTAGATTGTCCAAACTTAGACACAGTTAGTTCAACTTTTGCAGATTCAAAACTGAGATCCTTTCGACTTTATAGAAAACATCTTCTGTAGCATATGGGACAAAAGAAATGTTGGCGGCGGCCTTGGCCTCTGCGATAAATTTCTTGTACAAGTAATTAAAGAATATATAGCTACTTCTACATGCTGAAAGCACTTAACATATCAATGAAAAACCAAATGCTATTGTTACAATATAATTTTCCATGGTTGGTGGCCTCTATGGTTTTGTTCTTTTATCGGATTTTCTCCCTTGTTTTTTATTTTTTTTTATTCTGTTGCTTGCCCCATGGCCTCCCTTCTTAAAGCATGGTTTTGCTATCCTAGAGTATTCGAGTGGTTTCTCATAGTGGTTTCATCCCTCTACTATATTTGCATTGTTCCTTTATAAGATCTAGTTTCGTTGCATACCAGATCCTACTCCATGAGACAGGTTTTCTACCCCTTCAACGGGCTGCATTGGAATGCCATATCATTTACTTCCAGAAGGTGGTCGCTATGGGTGATACATGTTTGCCCAACCTTGCTTTGACCATGGCGATGGATCCCCAACGCCGCAAAGCCTGCTAGAAGGACAAGCAAGCTCAGTGGTTCTCACGCTGGGGGGTACATGTAAGGACAAAGAAAGATCACAAGGCACTCAAGCTGTACCTAGATGCTACTTTCCTTCGCAAGTTTTTGGGATGCAGATACTCTGACGCACGTTAACCTGGCACACTATCAGCAACAAGTCAATTCTAGGCTCACGAGAGACCCACATCAGTACTTGTACACCCATTTGCCCATGAAGAAGTGCAGATTTATAGCTTCCATTCGCATGGGTGCACATCGTTTCTGCATTGAGACAGGACGTTGGGCTCGAGAAGCACGGGAGGAAAGGCTTTGCCAGTGTTGCGGGCGCCATTGAGGATGAATGTCATGCCCTCCAGATCTGCCCAGCGTTTGCCCATATCCGAGAGCAATACGTTCGATTACTAGTGCCTGGCCAACCGTTGCATGAGTTATTGAATCTCGGCGTCGATAGGGTTTGTTGAGGTCATACCTCCGGGGAGGTTCTGGATGCGGACTCGGTTATTGTCGCCGGGACCGATATTGAACTGTCATCGTATCCAATTGTACAGCATGCCAGCATACTTATTACTACTAAGGTTTTTCCCTCGAAAACCCTTCGGGGCGGGGGTTTTTTAATCCTGACAGTAATACGCTTGCTGTTCTCTTTTTGTTTGGGTCCCATAGGCCAATCAGTCTCCGTGGACGATAACAAATCTATTCTATTCTATTCTATTGTTTGGCATTTTAAAGTTTTGTGTTTCATAATGTAACGGGTTTCCATTTTAAAGTTAATTTGTTTCTTGAAGTTTGGTAGGATAGAGTTCCTTTTGCTCTGTTGTTTTCCATGTTTTTGATGCTTAACCAGTGGCCGTATCTTTCTCATGCTTGTTCGTTGTGGGCATTAGTAACAGAGGTCCTTTGCACCTCTGTTGCTAATATTTGTGGCTTGTTCATTGTTCTGTGGTTTGGATGGAAAGTTTTTTAGGGGTATCACCTACATATCCTAACTTCGTTGGTTCTATGTTGTACATTTATTTTCCACCTAGCTTGGTAGGTGACCTTTAGGCCGGAACAAGGGACATTTAGTCGGGGGTTCGCTCGAGTTACTTTCCACAAGGGACATATATCTTGAGGTTCTGTCGTTTGATTCTGCTGGAGCGTGGACCTAGTTTATGTTGTCAGTGGAACGTTGGAACTTGGTTGCGACAGCCATGGTATTTGGATTGATTACATTCATCTAAAAGAGTCGTTTGTTATTGAAGCAGTGCTTTGGGTTCGAGTTCAGGTTCGTGCTCAGGAAAGCGAGACTCTACACTTCATTTGCACTACGATTGCGATGGCGACACCAAAAGATACTTGGTAGATCATTGGGCTATGTGCTACAACTTCAATTCTTCGCTAGTGCACCCGTACTTTCATTTTTGAAATTTTAAGTTCTTTCTTTTTCCTTTTCGATGGTGCTTCCTTATCCATATTTGTAGTTCAATTGCCCTTTCTCAGTGGTTCATTTTTGTCTTCTTCAATGCATACCTTATCGTCTTTTCCTTCTCCAAAGTTCATTTTTTCTCCTATTCATTTGAGCCCGCATCTTTTTGATACGTGCATGTTGGATTTAATGTTTTGTCTGTCCAATAATCATCATTGTTTAGGGTCGCATACATATTTTCATTGCCATAAGTTCGTTTTCCCCTATCTACTTTCTCTATATCGCTTTCTCATATTCATAAGGATGCATTTAGGTGGTGCTCCACTAGTCACTTCTTTCCTAAGTTCATTCTCTCATATTCGCCGAGTTTCCTATTTGATGC
The DNA here is from genome assembly GCA_021234155.1 of Isoetes taiwanensis. Classification (NCBI taxonomy): domain Eukaryota; kingdom Viridiplantae; phylum Streptophyta; class Lycopodiopsida; order Isoetales; family Isoetaceae; genus Isoetes; species Isoetes taiwanensis. The sequence continues at coordinate 899,406 of JAJEKV010000158.1, read as the reverse complement.
GTGCATTCATATCCATTTTTGTAGGTCATTTTTGGTTTTTCCAAGTTCAATGGTACTTTTCGATGTGCGCATGCGTAGGGTCATTTTTTTATAGTTCATTTTTCTCATTTTTTTAGTTTCAGTTTACCAAGGGATCATCAGGTTTTGATATGGACGCATGTATATTTTTCATGTCCATAGGTTCATTTTCCCCTATCTTTTTTGGGTCTCTATTTACGTTTTACTGCTTCTAACTCATATTATTTATCTGGGGTGATTCCGATTTTCAAACCTTGTCAGTTTTGTGGAGGCATTTAGTATTGACGCTTGGCATGTTAATTAATCTGATGGCCTGCATCGTCATATAGGAAATCGTTTCTTCATATTTTGCGTATTCTTATAGAGTTCGTGCGTTTAGTTGAGTGAGTTGATCGACAAAGTGCTAGTAGAGGGCTTAGGTGCTCTGTATGATTTCATTTTTATAGTTGCTTTGATCTACAACATTCTTCATGATATGTTTGATGCACATTTGGTCATATACATTTGCTCTAGTTGCTTCACTCAACTTAACCTTTACATCCCATTGCTACGTTTAGTCCCTTAATGGCAGTTGTTCTTTTGCTCTATGTTGCTCCATTTTGTTTCTTGATGCCACCACTCAGTTACTTTGTATACTATGAATTCCGTTTCTTTTTAGTTCGTCTGAGTATTTTGCCAAGTACTTTGTGACTTTATTTTCGTTACTCTTTTTCGTCGGTATTTTGTAGCTAATTTCATTGCTCTCCATTTTCCTATTTGTTTCAACCGATTTGTTCCTAGCTCTCCCATGTCTGGCATCAATTTAGTTATGTTGTTGCCTTTAGCTCGAGTGGTCCTCTTGCTTTACTCCGCCTACTCTCATTTGTTCCTTTTACACCTTTTGTTCTTTGTTGATGCTACATGGAGGCTATGCTGGGGTTTTCTTGATGCTTGGCTAGCACATTATGTTCAGCATGATTATTATGTCTCACATAATTGGTGTCCCTTATTCTCTAGGATTATAGAGTTCACATTACTAGTCTAGGTTTTGCAAATATTGGTTCGCTTCCTCTTCTTTCATAACGGTTTTTTCTTTCTCTATTCTGCGTATTTTTGAAGTTCTTGTATTTTCCATCTACCTCATGGTTTTCTTTCCTTTCCATTTTTTCATTCCCTTTGACTTGCTTCACTGGTTCCATCATTATTTTTGCAGTGTGCCATCAATCGTCTATGCTTAAAGGATTTTGCCTTTCTACCCCATAGCAGATTTTTTGCGCTGACGTATTTCACATTGCCACTTGTAGGTCTTCCCATTTTTTCATCAGGTTTGGTAGATGTTTTGACTTAGGTACAATTTGTATAGTTGTTTGGCTCTATGTTTGAACGTGTCGTTTTGTCTTGTTGGGGATAGTATTGTTGTAGGCAATGGTATATTGGTTCCATCCTAGGAGGTGGTTCCCCTTTATGTGGCTCATTTGTTATCGTTTGTATTTGGTCCCATTCTTTATAGTTACATATTGGTCCTCTATTGCATGGGTCACTTGTGGTGCTTGCTTCACATGGTTCATATAATCTGTTCCATGTTTCACTATTTGATGCATAGTCTATAGATAGAATGCATGGGGCCATGTTTTATCTTGCAGAGCTCTTTCTCTTTGTCTGCATCAATTTGACAGATTCCTCAATGTCACATACGATTTATGTTTTCTTCAACCTGCATTTGATATATTCGTGGACTTTGGGATTCATTAATTACTATTTGTTCTTACTTTGTTTCTATCGACTGTTTTATGTTGTGTCTATTTTTTCTTCTATTATTTCCTCTATTCCATCTTTTACTTCGGTGTTCTAGTTGTCCGCTTCGTTTGCTGCTACCATTATTTCTTTATTCTGGCATTCTTTACGGCCTATTTGTTGTCATTTTATCCATTTGCTCGTCTAACCTATGCCTTTTTTTCTTTTCCTTCGATCTACTTCATTTTGGCTCTTTTGCCTCAATGGCTCTTCGTCTAGTCTTCTTGCATTCCTTATGCTACTTCTTTCTACTCGAATTGACCTGTTTTTATCCATTGTCCCTTTATTCTTGATACACTCTGCATTGTTGTTTTTGAGCTCTCTATCTGGTCTTGCCTACATCTTATTCTCTTTCACATCGTTGTTCTTGATGTATTCATTGTTGTGCATATTATGTGGTGGTTCCAGTGTTCAGTACTTTAATTCAGGTTTATAGGTTGTCATATGAGTCCCTTTATATTATTGTTGTGTGTAGTCAGTTGTTCCCTTTACTCCATGTCGTCATCCAGTTCCTTCAGTTCCTTCTGTTCATAGTTGTACCATTGAGTCCATTATTCCCGTTAGCCTATCTGAGACCGCATGTTTTCTCCAGTTCACGCCTATTACTTTATTTATCACAATTCTTCAATTATTCATTGTTTCTATGTGTTGCATTCATCTCAGCCCTTGCATTACGTGTTACTTTTGCCCTTCTAGTCTCATCTAGCTCATTTCTTGTTGTCTAGGATTTTTTCTTACCTCTGTATGCATGGTTCCATTGTTAGTTTTTTTTGGCTCTGTTCTCCTCGTCCTCTTGCCTCTTCATTTGGCTCCTACTTGTGTGCTCCTTGACTTCTATCACTGCATTTTCTTGCTTTCCTCCTAGTTATTCACTTGCCTCTTGATTTATTACTCCTTGGTTTATTTGTTATGTATTGGAATTCCTTTCGCATTGCTCCATCCTTAGTCACCCCCTTCTTTAGTTTGCTTTGTCTTCCATCCCAGTTTCTCTTTATTGGTCTCTTGACCTTAGTGGCTTTCGTTCTCCTACTCTGCTTGATCTATGCTGCTCTTGTGTTCTTTTCCTTTTTGGGCCGCTTTGTTCCATTTGGCTCTGTCACCCGCTTTTTTGCTCCTTTAGCTCCATCCTTTTCATTATATCTCGCCACTTTGATGTTGAGATAGGTTCCTCTTCTATCGGCCACTTGATTGTATCTCAAGACCCATCCTAGGAATGCCACGGTCCTATTGCGATATAATTCCATAATTGTGCAAATAGGACAACTCTGCAAAATAGCAGTATCGAATAAAAGAAAAGAATTGACGGCATAAAAATTTAAAGAATTTGTAATGCTTGAGTAGATTAAGAATGCAAGTTTGCTTTTTATTGTGTCCCATTTTTGCTCCATGAATATTCTTGAGCACAAACAATAAAGTGTCCATGAAATTAGGAAGCCTATATGACCAAGTGCCGGGGACAAATTGTTGCATCCTTTATAAATGATTTTTGCTGAAAAAATTATATGAAGACAAAGATATGAGCACACAAAGATGGCCATCTGCAGATCCTAGGTGAAGAACAATAATGGAAATAAGTATGATGGTTGCTAGATATAGAAGCTATTGCATGATGGCAAAGATATTAATACACAAATATTGCGCATAGTTAGGAAATTTAAACAACTCAAATAATACCACTATACCAAGTTACGTAGAATGCTCTTGTGTGACAAAGAAAATATATTAGAAGGAAAACAAATTATAAAGTTGTAGTTGTTACCTGGACAAAAACGTAGAAAAATCAGCGGCATAAGCAACCACTATATTGATTACTTGCATGACATGCTTTTGAAAAGTCCCAAATATATTAATCCATATAAGCATATATCCTAGGATGGGTCCTGAGATACAATCAAGTGGAATTGAAGTGGTGTTCTCATTGAGCTTTTTGTAAAATCTTTGAGTACATATTGTTCCTCTACTAGGGGTGGAAAATATGAAAAGCTTGAAAATTGAACATGCTCTGAAACTAGACATCGGGATGAAAAACCCCACCCTTTCAGGTTTTCGAGGAAAACTCTAATGAGCAACGTTCACCAATGCTTTCGTTGAAGGTCACTAGCGTACGTTAGCCAAAAATGAGTTGATGCAAACATGATGGCACTGCCAACTGAGAAAAGTGCAAAAAGGACCTGCAATGGAAAGTCTAAAAATGAGAATGACTCGTTAAAAAGTTAGGAACTTTAAGCATGGGCACGTGCCAAACTGTAATCATACAGAAAGAATATGATAGCACTTTCGGGGCTCGGGACCATGGGGAAGAAACAACGACCGACCAATCGAGAGCCAAAAAAGTCAGAGAATGACCATCAGCGAGGGAAAAAACATCCGATTGGTCTGCCTCCCGGAGGCTCTGGCGCCACACCCAGAGTGAATGAAAAAGAAGATTACCTCGGAGGCTACAGTGCCATGCCGAGAAAGAAAGAAATAAGTATTCCTCGGAGGCTATAGTGCTTCCTCCGAGGAATACTTATTTCTTTCTTTCTGATGACACCGTAGCCTCCGAGGTCCTTCATTCATTCACTCGCCTGGCCAGACCCTCCGAGGGCATGGAATCATATGTTTTTCCTTTCGATGGTCATTCCTGACGGTTCTCGATTGGTCGGCCGTTGTTTCTTCCTTGGCGTGGGTCCCCGAGCCTCCGAGTGCTATCATATTCTTTTTCTCAGATTTACAGCTTTGGCACGTGCCATGCTTAAAGTTCCTAACTTTTTAACGAGTCATTCTCATTTTTAGACTTTCCATTGCAGGTCCTTTTTGCACTTTTCTCAGTTGGCAGTGCCATCATGTTTGCATCAACTCATTTTTGGCTAACGTACGCTAGTGACCTTCAACGAGAGCATAGGTGAACGTTGCTCATTAGAGTTTTCCTCAAAACCCTCCGTGGGGTTTTTCATCCCGATGTCTAGTTTTCGCGTATAGCATGTTCAATTTTCAAGCTTTTCATATTTTCCACCCCTAGTAGAGGAACAATATGTACTCAAAGATTTTACAAAAAGCTCAATGAGAACACCACTTCAATTCCACTTGATTGTATCTCAGGACCCATCCTAGGATATATGCTTATATGGATTAATATATTTGGGACTTTTCAAAAGCATGTCATGCAAGTAATCAATATAGTGGTTGCTTATGCCGCTGATTTTTCTACGTTTTTGTCCAGGTAACAACTACAACTTTATAATTTGTTTTCCTTCTAATATATTTTCTTTGTCACACAAGAGCATTCTACGTAACTTGGTATAGTGGTATTATTTGAGTTGTTTAAATTTCCTAACTATGCGCAATATTTGTGTATTAATATCTTTGCCATCAGCTTCTATATCTAGCAACCATCAGACTTATTTCCATTATTGTTCTTCACCTAGGATCTGCAGATGGCCATCTTTGTGTGCTCATATCTTTGTCTTCATATAATTTTTTCAGCAAAAATCATTTATAAAGGATGCAACAATTTGTCCCCGGCACTTGGTCATATAGGCTTCCTAATTTCATGGACACTTTATTGTTTGTGCTCAAGAATATTCATGGAGCAAAAATGGGACACAATAAAAAGCAAACTTGCATTCTTAATCTACTCAAGCATTACAAATTCTTTAAATTATTATGCCGTCAATTCTTTTCTTTTATTCGATACTGCTATTTTGCAGAGTTGTCCTATTTGCACAATTATGCTAATTCCAGTGGGTAATCCATCTGTATACTTTAAACATGTGCATGCATCTAAGAATGGTACATATATAAACAAGAAATTTAACACGTCCTACGGTGCATTGTTCCAGTTTTAGCATGTCCTTATATTCCCTTTAATTCTCCTGGACTCCCTTACATTCTAGAAATTTCTAGAACATTTTAGAACTATCTGGAACATTTTGAAACTTTCAAAACATCCTTCTTATTTTATCTTAATTAGAATATTACCCTTAAGTATATTTAAAAAATAAATTATTTATAGAATTAATGCTTGGTCTAGTGGTTAGAGTGGGGGGTTTGGGGGGTTGAGGACCAGGGTTCGAATCCCCCCAATAACATAAAAAATTTTAAATACCTTTCCTTAAGAAACGAGCATTCAATATGAGCCTTAGGATCTTAGACTTGATCAACGATCAAGATCTCACCATATAAAAGCAATACGAGCCGTAGGATCTATTACATATAATTCCCAAAGCCACGTGGACCGTAGGATGTGTCCCCAAGCCACGTGAGCCGTCGGATCTCGGACCGACGGTCAGGATCAGATCAATCTGGACCGTAGGACCACGGTACACATATTATATGTAAACTCCCAGGCCATCTGGGCCGTAGGATACGTCCCAAATCCATGTGAGCCGTCGGATCTCGAACGGACGGTCGGATAAGCGCGAAACATAAGAACATATATAGATCAGATCAGATATGGCCATCAATGGTATATTTAAACCATTTAGCTTTCTAAGTCTTGCATAAATCTCCATTCTCTGGATCACAATCATGCTGTTGTGCCAAACACAGCAAAGGTGTCTGCATAGATTGTCTCCTATTGCTTCGTCTAGTTTGGCAACAATGCAACATTGCATAAGAATGAATAGAATAGAATAGACTATATAGTAGACCATAACAATATAAAAAAATGAATCAATAGTTGTTTGCAACCATCCATTACTCCTTGCAACTGCTAAAGAAAGGCACAACTTAAGACTCAAATGCATAGCTTGCTGCTTATTGCAAAGTAATAGCAGCATTTATTGCATTTAGGGTATTTGACGATGCATCAATTGCATTGACTTTCTGACTTGATCAAATTTTATATCAAATATTCTCAAATTTGATATTGACTTTCAAGTCAAGTATTTCTCACCGTATGCAGTAACTCGCTTGGACTGCCAACAAAATTGCTAGAAGATGATAAACGGTTGTCATGAACCTAGAACTGGGCCTGGTATTGTCATGAACCTAGAACTAGTTGTTAGATTTTGTTCTTGATTAGAAGGATAATAGCAACATGTATAGCAAACTAAACATGTTGAATATCTAGCATAATAACAGGGTTTTTTTTTTGTAGTTTTATACGCTTTTTGGCATGGTTTTCCTATGATTTTGGTGTTGTATTCATTGGGACGTACTAAATAGTATTTCTAGAGTGCGTCATTTTTGGACCGTTGATTTCGACTAGTTTAAACAATCTAACACGTGTTGTTACCAATATTGCATTCATATGCATCAAACCCCAAAACTTTTGTCCTCTGGATTCTTGTCTTCTCGATTTTTCTTGCTGGCAGAGTCCATTGTTGCTAATATCGGTATGAGATCATAGCTTTTGTTATGCTCTTCATTCTTGTCTTTTGGTTTTGTTTAGCACAATGATTTCTTTTTGAGGGGAAGGAAAATTATTAGGCATCAAAATGCCGGATACCTAACTCTGCTCTTTCTTCTTTACTCTGCTTTTGTTTCTCGTTTCCTATTCATCTTGCTTGCTTCTTATTGCTTTGTCTTCACATCGAAACGACCAGCTCTTTGGCGATGCTTCAGCCACTATCTCTACTTCTGCCATGCTTCAGCGAAACCAGCGAACCCTAAGGGAAAAGAAAAACACTTCCGTTGCTTTGCCTCTGGGCCTCGCTCCTACCATATGCATCTCTGTTTCTGCCTTGCTTCAGCAAAATCGGCCTATCCTTCATGCTATCCAAACTCACAAAAGCCCATCTTGTATGATCTTCTGCTGTTCATTCATACCCATTAATGCTGGCTTCGATTTGAATATGCTGGAAGATCTCAAGAAGTCCCAACCATTGGAGTGTGGAGCCGTGGAGTTATGAGCCAACTGGTATTATTGCAACATGTATTTTATTCGATTGTCTGTGTACATGTCAGTGCTCTGCAATGATGAACTCATGAAGGATATGGGCCAGAAAATTTACTCTTACCATGAACGGTATTGATATTCTAGTGGGTTTGCATGAGTTTGTTGTTAATTCCAAGAAATTGTGCTAAAGCATATTTTTCATTCATCTTTGGTTTGACTTTTTTACAGATTACTTTTTCAATGACAGTATTACTCAAGTTCAAGCAAAGAAGAAGGCCAGGCTGAATTACTATGCATAAGGCATGTTACATCCTCATTCTTGCTAATACTTTTGTACAGCATGAAGGTGAATTCTCCATTTCAGTGTCAGTGACCAAAGCCTTTGTATAATAATACCCTCTATTGCCTTAAAATCAAGAAGCACAACCACCTTTTAGTTCTGTACGAACTTTATCTTCATAAAGATAGACCTTTCTTTAACTCATTCCCAGCATACACATACAGGTCCATTGCATATTATCTGAATTGCAGCATATGGTGATTGTTTTTAAACATGTCAGTGTTCTGCAGTTTTGAATAAAGAATGAAGAACTCATGAAACACATACAGGTCTATTGCATATTATTTGAAATGCAGCATATGGTGATTGTCTTTTTTAAAAATATGATAACTTGGCAAATAAGTCAGCAGCTATTATTTATCTGATTGGTCTCCTGTTATCTTAACCATCATGTTCAATTCATTTGCAGCTTGCTTGCAGTGCATTCAACTCATACCATGATGCAGAATTGTGAAGCAAAGGTGTCACTATGTAATGCTGCCTATGACGATATGGCAGCGCACCAAAATGAAGGAAATTCTCATTGCTTTTTTGCACGTGTCATCGAATCTCCAAGTGAATTATAAAGACGTAGAGTAACATAGAGTACAGGAATGAAGGTTCAGTCCTCCATTTTGGTGCAGATGTCCTTTGAAAGTTCTTGTATCCATATTTCGCAGAATGTTACATGATTTGGAATTATGAGGGCATTGTATTATCAAGGCATCCTAAATGCAGCAATGAAGCTTAAAGTACTCTATTTTGCTTCAATCGACCAGCCTGTTATCTTATACAACATATTCAACTCATTCTCAGCTTGTTTGAGTTCAAAGCAATGTATTCAACTCATACCATGATGTGTAAACTCTGGGCAGTCATAATATGTATTGCAGTTTGAAGTTTTTCATATGGTGATATACAAACTGCATGTTTGTCTGCAAAACCTTTTTGAATGAGTCATTATGAGGTTTTCAATGCTGATCCTAAATGCAGCAATGAAGCGACCAGCCTATTATCTTATACAGCATATTCAACTGATTCCCAGCTTGTTTGAGTTCTTTGCAGCGTATTCAACTCGTACCATGATGTGTAAACTCTGGGCAGTCATAATATGTATTGCAGTTTGAAGTTTCTCATATGCTGATATACAAACTGCATGTTTGTCTGCAAAACCTTTTTGAATGAGTCATTATGAGGCTTTCAATGCTGAAGCCTCATTTGAGGTGAATCTCTTACATGTTCTTTAGAATTAAACGTGCGTTCTAGATTCTATACTTCTTGTCGCTTCAAGATTATATGTTCAAACTACAACACGATGGTTCCAAATCTCAATTGTTGTTGCTTCACGTATTAATTTATCTTTTTATGGTTATACTATGACATATTGTATCTTCTTCTTCGAGCTTCTAAACATGTCCAAGATGTGCTTATACATGTTGATTGTATGGTCACTAACACATGTGTATAGCAGTCTATAAGTTGAAGATATCCTCGTTACATATTCCATATTGTGAGCCCTATTAGGTGTTTTTATAAGTTGAAGATATCCTCGTTACATATTCCATATTGTGAGCCCTATTAGGTGTTTTTATTGTCGAGGCCCCGAAGGGGCCAAAAAAAATTTAGATTTAACATAAACCATTACATTTAACACTTTAAAATTAAATTCCCCCTTAAACCCCCTTTGGTTTGGGTGCATATTCACACGGGGGACGGCGTCTGCGGGCGAGAGCCCCTAAAATTATACTATGCATATATAAAATCAACACCATATAGTACATTGCCTCAAATCTTATAGTATTTTGCAATGTGTTTCTTCCAGCCGTTTCTATCTTCAATCACGATCTCCGCTTCCTTTCCCGCTTCTATCTTTTTCCGTTGCTATCTTCTGATCTTCCCTCCTCACCGGGTTGGAAAGCCTTGAGGGAATGCCCCCGCACAACCGGGGAGCGATTTCGGAAGCATCATCGCGCAAAGGAATCTTTGTTTTGCTTCGCTTACCTCTGCTGATTCTTTGCCTTAGCATCTCCTTTCCTCACCTCTTTGTCTGATTGGTAATGCCAGTTGCTCATCTCTCAAGGGGAAGGCACAAGCCGGGGCCTGTTCTTGCCCGACCACGTCTTCTAGCTACTCGATATTAAAAACATGGCTTTGCCATAGTTCGTCTGTAAAAAGGCCTCCGTTCAAATCTGTTTTCCAGAGGACACAAGGGGCGAGTTACTCCAAAGGCAAAGGGATTTTTGATTCTTGCGACGCAGAAGAAAAATCAGCAAGCTAATCGGGTTATCTCAAAAAGAGAAGTTCTACAAACCACATTTGAGCTTGTCTATTAAAGGTGCTTAGAAAATCATCCAGTGGGCTGAAGCAGAAGGGCAAGTGGAAAGTATTCTATTGTTTTGATTTGCAGGAAAAGTGCCACTTTTTTCATAGGAATATTGGCTCTATCATCCCTAGTGAATGAATGCCCTATGGCCAATCATGACCCGGTTTATAATAATGCAAAAGGCTACTCGTAAAGCCTTGTTTAAAAAGTTGCTTCACCGGGTTATCGGCCCGAATCATCCTTGGTGGGATGAGATTCCACATGGAAAGAAGGCAAGGATTGCATAATCCCGAAATGAACAATTTGATACTTGTTGGTCATTTATCTCTGGTCAATTAACATAGAAGAATTGAAAACGGGTGAATCACGAAGCTATGATGTTCAAATACCCATGCAATTGCTATCTTTACAAATTTTGTTTGGCGCTCTTGTGCATTTTTCGGTTCCTTGAAATCTATGGTTAATGCCTTACTCCTTTTGTTATTGCCTCGGTTTACAATTTGTTATACAAGTCAAGGTCCGCAAAGGTAAACTTTATCTGTTCCCCTTTCTAGTTGGAAAGGCATTTACCTAAGATATCTTCGTGTATCAATGCGGTAGCGACAATGAAATGGTTATGGGCAAGGATGAGGAATTGAACAGTGTTTATCTGCCACAGGAGTTCCAGAAATTATTGACATTGCTACTTTCATACTTATCTTCACCCGAGGAAACAAACGCTTCACGCTATGGTTAGGATTAGCTACACGGCCTATGGTTGTATTATGCATAGATCATACTCCGACTCGTGATTAATCCATAAATGCCAATATAGGATAGGAAATCATTTGTGATACTGCAATAGTGTCTCGTCAGGGCTTCCTTAAGCGGCTTATTGACTATTTTGAAAAAAATGGGGAATATCTGAATGCCATGTATAACTGTTTTGAGAAAAATGGGTAATACTTGAATGCCATGTATATAAGAATGCATACATGCAATCATCAATTGAATCCATTTGCCATGGAAATAATTTGTTTGTGTTCGTGTTATTGTTCTTTTTAGTAATTAATATTTAGGCCCATAAAGTTTACCTATGTTTGCTTTAGTTAGGGCCTGAAGAGCCCAAATTTTTTTTTTAATATAATCAACACACAACTACCATTAACATTATTAACATAAACCATTGCATTTAACACATCTAGATTAAAATCCCCCTTAAAACCCCTTTGGTTTGGGTGCATATTCACACAGGGGGTTACATAGGGCAGCGAGAGCCCTTAAAATATATTCACAATACATGTACAAAATTAACACCATTAAGTACATTCTCTCAAACCTTATAGTATTTTGTAAACCTTAATATACAGTATAGAAAACTTGTACATGCATATCCCACAAACGAGGATCGCTATGTACGGTCCAGATCTTGGAATAAAGGGCAAATATGCCCATCGGACAGCTCTCGTTGCCCAGAGTAACCCCCCGTGTGAATATGCACCCAAACCAGAGGGGGTTTAAGGGGGATTTTAATCTAGATGTGTTAAATGCAATGGTTTATGTTAATAATATTAATGGTGGTTGTGTGTTGTTGTGTGTTGAATATCACAAAAAATAGTTCGTTTTTAATTAATTGAAAGACGTCATTAGATTCATCAATCACATCATGAATCCATTCTACATCACTTTATTCTATATTTCACATCGAAGCCAAGGCGCGATATGCTAGGAGCTGTTTTCATGTGATTATCGAGTACATATAACAAGTTTAAGGTCTCTATCACATAAGCTAATGTATTAACTAGGTGCAATGTGCTAAGAGCTGCTTTGCATGTGATTATCAAGTACATATGGCAAGTTTAAGGTCTATATCACAGGACCCATTGGTCGTACTTGAACCTGTGACCTTGGGGCAATGAATTTTTAAGGTCCCCATTACTAGATCAATATTGGCCAGGTTTGAACCCGTGGCCTCGGGTGTGGCAATTTAAGGTTCTCCCACTAGACCATGCGTTGAAGGGATACTTTATAAAGTTGCCTTCGACTCTAAATATGTCTCAATGGCCTGAGAGGCCATGGTGTATTTTTAAGGTATTTGAAGCTGCAAGGCAACCTATCAGAGAAGAAGGTGTGCTCAACTAGGGATATTTACACTTTCTTGTGTTCTACAATATATGTTATCCCATGTTCGTTGATGTATTAATATTATTTCATATCCCGTGTTCCATTTCCCATGTAGTTCCATTGCAACATTTTTCTAAGTATGGAGCTCATGTTATACAGAACCACCCCTAAGCCCCGAAGGGGCTAAAAGTTTTCTTAGACCAATGCCCACCTACATTATATATAAATATGTATTATAACAATCTATTAATACTGCATATTAAATCATTGTGCATGACATCTCACATATTAGGAAATTAAACCATTGGATAGGCATATTCACCCATTATTCCTTAATCTACATCGTACACAAAATTCCTCGTTTGTGGGGTATGGATGTATGGAAATTATGATACTGTATAACAAAATTTGAAAAATACTATAAGATTTCAAGTAACATACTATATAGTGTTAATTTTGTACGTGCAAAACATAATTATAGGGGCTCTCGCTGCCCTACGTCACCCCCCGTGTGAATATGCACCCAAACAAAAGGGGGTTTAAGGGGGAATTTAATTTTAAGGTGTGTAATGTAATGGTTTGTGTTATAACTTTAAAAAAATTTTGCCCCTTCGGGGCAAAAATCAAACAACATTATATCACACTTAGAAACATTAGATGTAATGGTTTGTGTTAGATTAAAAAAATTTTGGCCCCTTCAAGGCCTTGCCTAAAACAATATAGCCGTGAAGAGCACTTAAACCATGTGCTTTGACATGGCACCTATGTTGTCGTATATTTAAAAAATGCCATCTTGGATACGGGGAATAATAAACATCTCCACAAGTGAATCGAGTTAAGATTTGGTAAACGTGAGATCATCATATTTCTACAATTCTCAACCAATATTTGCCTTGCATAGGGTGTTATAGAATTGCAAGGCAACTTAAATGGATGGGCATAAACTCTGAAATGAACTGCAAATGGAGCTGTAAACAGGGCCGGCATACCTGATTTGTTGATGAATAAAATAGAGCGAGAATCCACCATCTGGGATCCAAACACACACACACAATCCTACCATGAATTGTGCATCTTGTCCGTTCACAAAGGAATGTCACAATTTTGTCATAGGTTCTATTCCATAAGGAGATATCTCTCAAGTATTTGATCTCCTACGCCATGCTATCTTCTTCTCGTTCTAATGCATTTAGTGTCTCTCTTGTTCGTTCTTGATCTTCCAAAATCCTAGCGTCTTGCTGTTCTAAATCAGCTAGAATTTCAAGTTCTTGGTACCAGGTTTTGAAGTAGAACCAACGTATCTCTCCATTTTTTAATTTTGGTCTCCATTTCTTTTGAAGTATACTCAAGAACACCGCATCAATATTACGCTTCAAGACATCATTGAATACATGTTCAAATCCCCATAAAAAGATCCTGGGCATTTTTCCCAAGCCTTGCAAATGTAGCGGCTGACCGTGGAGGCAAGTTCTTGAAGCTTTTCTCTGCAAGCAAGGCTAAAAACGCGACCTCACTATCGAAAACAAGGTTAAGGGACACCTTCGGCCTTTGATAGCTCCAGTTCGAAGACGACCACCTCCTGATCATTAAGGGACTGCCATAGGCGCATAGATTTAGACATCACATTTGCAACCTCAAAGGCCAAAATTCCAATTCTATTCTTCTCGATCTATTGCCCCTCTTCTTAGCCTCTGTGGTGAGCTTATTTTGCGTGAGCCTTTATAGTACTCACCTTTTCCCCATATTTGAAACAAAGATCCGACTATTTCCTTGTTAAAAATCGTCAAATTTTTCTACCCAGTTGACCTTATCATCTATTTCCGCAGGGAAGAAAGTGGTCTATGGTTTTACGGTCTATCCTCCCCGCGATATAAGCTTTCATGTTCTTCATTTTAGCCGGAAGGAAGAAGATTAAGGAACGCATTACTTACAGTTTCCATGTTGAAGATGCAGCAGCTATAGCAAATCCGGCGTGTCCAAATTGCTCATGCATGTAAAAAGGAGGTAGAAGAAGCCTGTGAAGAAACAGCCCAAGTGCATTTCTCAAATCCGACACAGGCCGGAGAAGCAGGAAGAGTAAGAGGAAGAGATAGGGAATGGCAAAATCGGCAGTGCCAATTTGGAGACCATAAACTAGAGGAAGAAATCAAGCTCGGCCAGTTAGGAAGTATGGGGTTGTGCTTCTCCTTTTCTTTTGCTTTGTTTTGTGGCCTGATTCCTCTGACAGATCTGCGTAAAGAAGACAAAGAGGTAGCAGAGAGATGATTATCTAAGTTTTTTTTGGGTTTATAAAGAGATTAGAGCTGGAAGAGGGTTTAATCCGGAACTGGGTAAAAGAAAGCTTGAGAAATAAAGACAGATAGAGGCACTGAGAAGGGGCAGGGGTCTTAATGAATCCGAAACAAGGTATATGAAAGCTTGAAAGCTTGAGAAATATCCGATGGGGAAGCAGATCCGATGGGGCTCCTGAAAACCTAGAGTTCCAATGCGCCATCGTTGCATGTCCCCCTTTGTTCTTTTTTTGCTTTCTCTAATATTAACCTAATATTTGAAACTTATAAACTCAAAAAACATGCAACCACACGATTTTCTCTCTTCTTTAAAATCAATGGCTAACAAATGGGTGCACTCTAGAAATACCGTTTAGTACGTGCTTGTGAATACGCCCGTGAAATCATATGAAAACCATGCCAAAAAGCGTATAAAATCACAAAAAAAACCCCTGTTATAATGCTACATATTCGTACAGGGCATCCATCGGCAGTCTCACGTCATTGGATGTCACTTTGGAGCAATCTTGGCCATTCTTGAGTGCGACTTGTTTTTGAAAAGTTTCAGTTAACTATTAGTTAGAAACACAGAATTGTTCATGGGCACAAATAAAGTAAAATGATTATTCTCGATGCTTTAAAATATAGCCGACCACCAACTGTCTCTACGTACTTAATTGAAATGGCAAACTATCCTCCATCATACCTTTTTATCACAAAGATTCCCTTGCTGCCATCCACAATTTCCAATTCTATGTTAAGAAACGTACTTCTGGTCCAACGAAAGGTGAATTTTTATTAAACCCATCATCTAGACACGAAATTATGAATTTATCATCTAGAATTTGGAGATAGATGGACATTCATGATGAGTTTTCAATATCAAACCTCTGTAAATATGTGTATAAGGCCCTGAAAGATATATTCTAGTAGTTAGAGAACTTTACGGCCTGAATTCGGTTTGACAATCTTCTTTCTTTGTCACAAGTTGTGGTGACATGGCAGCTGACTATCCAGCCAAATTGGCAAAAGAGGTCAACCTTTGAGGTGCTTAAATCATATCAGCTTACCTCTTTTATAATAAAAGTAAATAGCACTCCAATATTGCAAGGGAAAACTAGGTAGAATCCAAAATGTTTATTGCAAGCAATGTGGCAAGAGAATTATAGCATGATCTTAAGTGGTGCATCAATGCAAATAACACATGTGCTTATTTGTGAGGATGTCCCTTTATCATAGTACATGGAGGATTACAACTGAAATTTTCATTCCAGGCTCCTACATTAAACATGACATCACAAGATGACACTTCAATGTTTGGTCCCTCTTGTTCATCTTTTGTGGGAATGACCAATTTCTTGAGGAAAGTCACCCAAAGTGAATGTACTTTCATGATCCATTGTATTGGTTATGGCTGCCACCATAACTTATATGTGTGGACATGCTAACAATAGTGGTCAACTTGTATATTCTCCCAAATTAGCCAATGTCAATAGCAAGGACCTTGTTCCTATGATAAAGTTGCTTGTGTGATTCCATCACTCCAAAAGACAAAAGCCCAACTAGCTAAAGCAACCTAGAAAAAGTTATGCCTCGACATCATGACCCCGACCCCTTTCCAACCTTACTCGTTTCCCCAAGCCTGCCTTACTGCTAGGTTTTTCTTTCTTCTACCTTGCTACCGGCTATTCCATTTTAGACAGGCCAGAATCATATCACTAGCTTTTCTTGAACCCTAACGAAATGCAAATCTTTGTGTCATGCATGTATGATTCTTACCTGCATGGCTAAGCAACTTGCAGTTCGTCCTAGTTGGAGTCACAGCCAGCAAAAGCGTCATGCCATTTTCTCTTTTTGGATTTTTTTTTTTTTGCAGGTGGAATCATGAATCGTTCAGCCTTTTTCCAATTTTGATCCTAACATTTAGTATCTTTTGCATGTGGAAGCCTATTGGAAATCAAATTGGTTCATCTATTATATCAAGGCTAAATGTTAGAAGTCTGCTAACTAGTTTCATAATTTTATTAAGTAATATATTGATGCATGTGCTTCATATATAGAACCATGGGGAACTTTCCACCTTGCCCTATTAAACATTAAATATTACACAGAGTTGTTACTTCATAGCATCTAGCAGAAGTAAACTCAGTTCTAGCTTAATATTTATCTATGTGACTGTTCACGTGTAATAAATGCTAAAAACAAAATCCACTAAACCCCATCTCCTTTTTTTCGACTAAGCAAACATTGGCCACATTTTACTTTCTTACTCCCTTGATAGTTTGGAAACCTTATAGGAGATACATTATGAGATGTTCAATATGCTAGTAAATAAGTTAGAAAAGAAACACATAAAACTTCAAAGGTCTATATCTATGCAATATCTTGGATAAATTTCGAACAATAACACATTTTCTAGAATGTTAACAAAAATTGATTAGACTTATATAAACTCTAAATATGTTTTCTTTATCTATTTTGACTTAACTAGATGAAAAATAAAAGTAAAATGTGCACATATCTATGCAATTATTTACAAGCATGAGTACAAGTGAGAAGTGGCACTGACAACAAAAAGTGTACGTAGAAATTTACCAGTTTGTAATTATACATGAAGAAATAAATGGCTATTTGAAATAGATAATGTCTCTAATATTTGTCTTCATGAGGAAAAAGATTAAAGCTCCTTAAGTGGAAAGGAAAATTGTACATGTAAAATTCATGCATAATTGTTGTTGTATAGTTATCCATTCGTACAAGGCATTTCCGCGTTGTTTTTCCTTAACAACACTCGCTCACATGGTCTTTTAGTATCTATTCATAGTAGACCTCTTTTTCTATTAGTAATTGCAGCTTTAAAATCTTGTAAACAACAGGGCATCAAATCACTGTACTATCATCGAATGATAAGAATCATCGTGGCATACCGTGGCATTTGTTTACTTCAGTTGTCGTATACCTTCTGCACAATGCAAGATTAAAATATAGTTTTAAAGGAATCCTTAGGTATGATTTAATACCAATAAGTCAAATGCAAATTTGCTTGCACTATATTTAACTTGTTTGAAGATAGGAGGAAATTGCTTTGAAGAGAAATACAATATGAGGAGATGTCAGGTCATGGCAAATTTGAGTATACCTTCTCCAAGAAACCTAGAATAATATGATAGTAGCCAACATTATGTACTGAGGCAGTGGCAATGGCAGGAAGCTCCAAACTCGACCTCACCATGAGGTTCTTCGTGATCTTGATCCAGATGAAAACATACTCATTTGGTTGGCTACAAGTCAATTTGGTGCACTTTAGACAAAAGACGTCCTGAAATCTTTTTCTAGAAGAGCTATTTACTCCAAAAAAAACTTCATGTATGAAACATCCATAGATTTGGAAGAATGCTAGCTGGGAGAGTTTGTTGGGGATCGAAATGCCTCAGCCAATTGTAGTTGGCCCCTTGGCAAGATCATAGTTAAAGCTTATTCTTAGTTCTTTGGAGTTGGAAACAACATACAAAATACAAAACAATCAGACAGCTATAGATTTTAGGCAGATGAACAACCTAGTCGACAAGAACGAATATAGTGGTTTGAACATTGAAATGGTTGGCCAATGACATAAATAGTATTTTGGTAGAAGGTAGAATGAAGAGAGATTTGTCGAGGGAAGAAATGAACCGTGCAAAGGAAAATGGTGGGCTTCAGAGTCCATGAGATGAATTTAAAAGTATAAAACTTCCAAAATTTTAGAAGTTCAAGATATTAGAATTGGTACAAAAGCTAGCAGATAAAGATACAGGCTTTATTCTGAAATCTTTCCCCAAATAAGAGATTAATAATCATTTTCTATGCTCAATCACTATTTCGGTCCAACTAAGATGGCGATTACTAGATAGCAAGCTTGACTCAACCGTGATGCATCAAAGTCAAATTGTCCTGCAACTTTGGAGCATCTCAACAGTACCAAAAGAAAAATTCTAGTCAATGAATGACATGAGCACACATATTTCAAGATTTGCCTTCTTTATGTCATCCTTCGTTTTGTCTAGATTAAGGGATTTAGAGTATGAAGCCATGATTGGATTTGCCAGGCACGACGGGGTTAAGCTCACTTTATTTTTGATGATGCCACTGCTATTGAGCAGCTGGTGGCACGTGGTGCCGATACAATATGGAGTGATTATATTTTGTATCAGTCTGGATTTGCTCCTGGTAAGGCTCATGCTTTTAAGACGCCATGTTGGTTTTCTATTCTTAATCTTCCTCCTAATCTCTTAGTGCCAGAGTTTCTTATCAATATTGCTAATGGTTTGGGTACTCATTTGGCCTATTCTATTGTTGATGGAGCTAAAATTTGTGTCTCTCTTCCTTCTTTCGTGGTCTTATTGACTCCCTGGTTGTAAAAAGTGGCCCTACCTTTCTGAAATTTGCCTTGCAATTGCTCAATGGCCCTCAACTTGCCGATTTATCTCCTCAACTTGCTCTATTTGCAAACTTTCTTGTGAAAAGAGATCGTCCTGCAACCCTTCACTATTTGTGCCTTCTACCTCAACCTCTATTGTCCCTTCTGCTAATGCTACTACTATCTCTGTTATTGCCACTCCATCTACGCAACCCCCATCGATGTCTGCTTTTGCTATTAAAGCCTCTACCCCACAACAGATTATGCTTACTCCTACTTTTGACGAGGATGCTAGGGCTAAATTATAAAAGATCTAGAAGATGCAAGAGTGGCATGAAAGTGTTCAGGAGCATCCTAAAAGCACCCAAGAGGGATGGCAAAAATTTAGCTTGAAGAAAGCTGCACACAATAAGGGTCAACATGTCTCTCATATCATGAACGAGTTAGAGAATTTACATGAAAGGGTGGAGCAGAGAGGAGGCTCCATTGCCGGTTACTAGGGCAAAATAATTAGGGAGGGGGAAGTGGGGGGAGGGGGTAGTTGAGAAGAGAAGAGGCTCTTCCTCACCAGATGCTAACCAAAACAATGGAAAGGTGGAACAGAGAGGAGGCTCCCTCTTGCCAATCTCCAGGACGAGGTGGGCTCATCTCCCTCCAGAATCGTGCGAGATGGACATGGTTGAACATAATATTTAAGGCATATGAAACTTGTGTCTTGAAATGTGAGAGGAGTGGCTTCTTTCCCAAGTAAAAGGAGTAGTTTATCTCTCTACCTGTCTAAGTATGGAAGTGGGTATGGGATAAACTACTCCATCCCAAAGTATCTGTTTTATGGTGGCAAGTCACTCATCGTTGTTCAAGCGTTAATATTACGGGTGCACGATTTAGGCCCGTGAGGTGTCCACTTTGTCCCTTATGTGCACGCAGGGGACGAGACAATTGAGCATTGCTTCTTCCTATGTAGACATGTCAGACATGCTTGGTTGTGGCTTCAAGGCCTCTTTCATTGCAATTTGAATAGTCAGCAGGTGTTATTAGCAGTTTATCCAAGTAGTTGGGATAATTTGGCAAAAAGGGCCTTTCATTTGGCTTCTGCTGGTCCATTTGGAAAAGAAGGAATCTTCTCATATTCAAAGGTCTTGCTTGTTCAGATGCACAGGTCCTTCTTGATGCCCAACAACGAATTGTCAAAGCATTCAGGTGCTCATCAATTGCTAATGAGGTGAAGAGCCGTATTTGGGAGCACTATCTTCAGATTCATACTTACTTATGAGTTTTTGCTTGCTCTTCACATTGTTTAGATGTTGTATTTGAGTGGGGTGGTTTTGCTCTAGTGGACATTCTCTCCACTGAGTTATTAGTCCCCATTATACTCTGTAACTTTCTCTGGATAATAAAGGCTCAAGTCCTTAAAAAAAAAAAAGTCTTCTACTACCTTTTGTTGCCTTCAAGAGCATAAATGTCGCATGGTGATATGCATAAAGTAGCTAATGTGTTTGGACGTGATTATAATGTCTTGGTGTCTATTGCTGATGCATCCAAGGTTATTGTGCTTACTGCATGGACGTCCTCCGTGAATGTTACTTTCACTCAAACAAATAGGTTCAAGATAGGGGTCAAGAATGGGGTTTGATAAATGAAATTATTAAAGGATTGCAGAAGTACTTATTTTGGTGGAATACGGCTAAAACTATCCATGACTAATAGAATCAATGTAGCTAAATGTATTTTTAGTAATACTCATGTTTACCTGGCATCATATAAGATGGAGGAGATTGTACGTATCGTCAGGAATTTTTTTTGGGGTGGAAATGAGGAAGGAGATGTGGTCAAGATAGCTTGGGAAAAGTGCATTGGACATAAGGTAACTGGTGGTCTTGGTATATTGGATTTTTACCTCCAAAGCAAAGTCATGATATCGAAGTTTACTTGGAGGATTCTGATTAGTAATGATGATCCTCCTGGTTTGAGGTTGTTGAGGCAGTCAATTCAATATTGTCTTCAATTTCATAAGGCTACCATTAAGCCACTCCTTCTTTGGGCTTTGCTTTATCATGTGCATCCGTATCCTAATGCTTTCCCCTCTCAAAAGGGGTTGCTTGCTGCTTGTATTATACTATATATTGCAATCTTTGATAAAAATGTACATGCTAATAAAATTGATCCCATTGCAGATGATAATGGAGCTGAAAAATCAGCAGCCCAATCTACTGATTTGCTCAAGAATCTAGTTGCTTCGCACTTTGGTATTCAAGTGGAAAATGGAGAACTTTCAGAAATAGAAGTGAGGGGTCTATTGCAACTTTTACATCTGAAAAGAAAAAAATATTGATATTGAAAATGTTCTATGTGTCTCTACAATTATCAAAAATTTTATTTCAGTTAGTCAACTTGTGGATTTAGGGAATAAAGTCAATTTTGACTCAATAAGTTGTAACATCTTTCATGGGAATATATTAGAGTTTCATACAAAGCATTGTAAAAACTTATTTCAAATAAATAATTCGATTTGCAACAGTGTCAACAATTTGAAAGTTTAGTAAAAAAAATAACATTAAAGACGTGTTCTTCAATAACGACACTCTCTACATATATGGCAAAAGTAAAATGATTCAAGAAAAAGTCACTGTAGCTGTAAAAATCAAACTCGATGTGGATCTTGAATTCAATAGATGATGGAGAAGAAACTTCAACTAGAGACGATGTAATCTCAAGTACTTATGATGAAGAATCTGCTGAAATAAACTTTGAGTTAAGGTCTAAGGCTCAGAATGATACATGAGAAAGGAAAGCACAAGCTTAAAGGTTACTTGATGACGTTATGATAGATAGTGAGTAATATGAAAGAAATGGCATGGAAAGAACCAGATCAAATGATGGCAATTTTAGATGATTTATAATACCAAGAACAGTAGAGGAAGCTTTGGAAGTTGTTGATAAAGCTAAATGGCTTGGGGCCATGATTGATGAGGTAGAACCCTTCAAGGAGACACAATCATATGACCTAGTTTAATACCCTGCAGATCACAATGTTATAAGAAGATTAGAAAGTATAAGGCACGTCTTGCTGCACAAGGATACACAAAAAAAAAAGGGAGAGATTATGATGAAACCTATTCTCCTATTGTCAAATTAACTGGTATTAAGGTTTTATTGGCCCTAGTAAATGCATTAGACCTTGGACTGCACCATATGAATGTAGAAATAACATTTCTTGATGTAAAGTTAGAGGCAAAAGTATTTACGAGACAAGATCTAGATTATGTGCAACAAGATGATATGGTTTGGAAATTAAATAGGGTTGTCTATGGTCTAAAACAGTCCTCTAGAGAATGGTATCTCTGCATACATAAATTTCTCGTGGAGCAAGGGTTTAAAGAACTAAAAAATGATGGTTAGGTATAAAGAAAAAGAAGAATGATTTTTATCGTCCGCGGACACCGGTATAAAGTGATGAGAAGTATAGCCCTCTGTGTTGATGATTGCATCATGGCTACAAACAGTCTGCAAATATTAAACCATTGCAAGCAAGGTTTCAAATGTCAGATCTTGGAGAATTGAAACAAATCTTGGGAATTAAAGTGTTAAGAAATAGGGCAAAAAAGATTATGAAGTTACAGCATGCACACTAAAAACATGCTAAAGAGTTTCTTTTTCTTTTTTGAAGAGAGGGAAGTTTCCTAATTATCACATAACAAGGTTACATAAGATAGGATAACCCGCAAAAGGCACCGCTACCTTAACATAAGATTGCAGCCTATAGTGGCATACATAAAAGTCAAGAACATCAAATAGATTAACATAACACCTAATTTTATAATGTACTTTTATCCAAAAATGAGCATCCAAGTAGTTGTCTTCAAAATTTTGACGTGCTTCTTGAGGAAGAACTTTGGAGATCTGATCGTGTGGAAGAAGGATTCATGAGAAATTGTCTAATGACGAGGATTGTATAAGTAATGGAGGTAGAGGGGGTGGAGGCAGGATAGGTGGTGGCAGGACAGGCATAGGCAGAGGTGGCAGCCGGGGCATATGTGTAAGAGGTGGCAAGGGTGGCACTGGAAGGTGTAGCGGGATTTGGAAGATAGGAGGAAACGTGATAGTCTAAGGGGCCATTTGTTGTTGTGTTTTAATGATCTAAGCTCTTTCCACATTGATATGGAGGGAAGGCATTAGCTGCATTTGAGGGATGTATCAGCCAAAGAATCTCTGGCCACTCTGATGCAAAAGCATACAACTAGAGTGGGTGAATCTGCTGGACCATATCCTCACCCATTGCAAAGAACTGCTATCGATGATGATAGAACATGCTTCTCAGAATTGCAAACTGGTCATATGTAAAAGGCCTCTAAAAAATAGATAAAACACGATATAGGGACAACATTTGGAAACCATATAACATGAAAGAGTACATGCCAAATAGAGCCTCTGGTAGATTTTTGGAGAAAGATCTTTAATCCTTGGTTTCCAGGAGAACCTGGTTGTGATGGTCCTCACATCAGCTCTATAAGGCACAAAGGCATCAACTAGGTTCATATCATTGCATATGAAGAAATTACTTGTATCTACAAATGAGTCTAAGGTAGTCCAGTTGTGATCCTCACCACTTGTTTGTTTGTGAGCCATTGCAGTCTTAGCCACTTCAACCTTCCCTTCATCCAAGGAATATTAACCTTGGAATTAACGTAGATAACAATGTTTCTGTGCAATCAAACAATCCAGTGTCATGAACCAAAATTTTAGTACTAAAAATTTCGATTTGTATTCACATCAAACCGTCAGAGTATACAGAACAAGTAACTGCCTCCCACAAGGCTATATACGGAGGGTTTGCTTAAGGTTTCAGATTTTAAAATAAGGAGACTCGAACCCCTACCAAAATAACTTTTGCTCATAACTCGGGATTCCGGTGTCAGATTCAGGTGTTCTTAAAGCTTATCGAACGAGCTTTCCATAGGTGTATGATTTGTATGGTGTTTCCTCTGTTTTAGTCGACGGAATCCACCTGACAGTCCCGACCCTCTTTTGGAGGTGCTAAGGTTGGGCTGCAGTTTTCTTTTGGCCATAACTTCTGTATCTGGTGGCAGTTTTGGGTGTGTTTGGGCTTGTTGGAAAGCTCTTTGAGCGCCCCATCCAGTGGTGCTTAATCTTTTCAGAGATTGGCCTGTTGGGAAAGACGGTTCAGCTCTGAAACTTTGGCCTCTAAAACTTTGCACACCTAATCCAATCCGGCTTCGGATAAGTTTTGTTTCATTTTGAATCAAGGCAAACTTGGGGTAGCATATATTTTGATTTCAAGACATTGCATTTAGTAAAGACATTTTTCGGCATGTTAGTCACTCTAATTTGCTCTCTACTTTTCTCCGGCTTTGAGATTTCTTTAGCTCTTAAGTTTATAAAAGAGATCAAATATTTCTAATTTATATTCAAGAACAAATTAGGGAATACAGCCAGAGGCTAGGGCTGCATAGGCAAGGCAAATGCATTTGAGTAAAAAGTGGACGGAATAAGTTACGGACGTAGAGGCGACCTCACGCATACCCAGATAGCGAGGGTCGGACCCACCAACCGGGTAATCCCGACCACTATAAACTCCCGCCATAGAATAACAAAATGAAAAAAGACACAATGCATATGTATATAAGTGTGGTATTTGTAGTCAAAAAGGAGATCGATACGCCACGGACCGAGGGGTCTAACCCCGCCAGAGGGCCGATAGCGAGGGCACGACCCTCCAACCGGTTCCCTGATCACCAAAATGATCAAGGAGAGCCTAAAGGCTTTAATAAATAATATCTTACAAGTGCTCTTACATCAAGTGCTTGAGGATGCGCTGCGATTATGTGAAGACATCCATAGAATAATCAAAACCATGTTTGGGACTCTACAAGAAGTTTTGCCAACCGAATGTCCAACAAAGTGGAACAAATCTAATAGCACAATCAATTATGCCGCATGCCTTCAAAAACTTCAAGATGAAGACGCTCATCTAATCAGTTTTTCATTTGAATTGAACATCTAGTAACACACAAAACAAGGGAAGGGTGATACCATTATCCGCATAACTGGATGATTGATCTTTACCGGGTAGAACAACCCATGAGATTTGATCCCTTTGATCGATGATATATTGCGCTTGCATCCTACGTATGAGCTTGGCCACGGACATCGATGACAATCAGGTCACGCTATGGCCGACATTTGCTTTTACTCTACTAAAGATCTTTGACCCGTAATCCGCAATGGACTAGCACAAAAGGGCCTTCCACTCGAGAGCACTTGTAGGCGGGGAAAACCGTGGGCGGACCTAGTGTGGTGGACTATGTGCCGGTGCCCGAGAAGGATATGCATGTCGCCGCTACACTTCAGGTGGGAACAAACTAATAGGGATGAAGAGATCGACTCGCACCACTTACCACTTTACTTGAAGTTGGCTTGGCAGTTTGTCGCGAACCCCTGTGCAACAACTCCTCACATGCCTCACCAAGATTGGATTATGAACATGCGGGCTTATGCCCGTGATGCTTATAGATGACTTGGCGAATTTTGCAATATCCTACACTAGAGCAACAGACAGACGACCGACCGATGTGCTTAGGATAGCGGCAGAGGTGCTTTGGGATAAGCCGCCCAATTTTACCTCCGTGAACACAACCTTCCCACGTAATCAATGGTTTGATGCAGAGTGCAAGGAACACAAACGCTGGCTCCGCCAAGTCACAGACCCTGCTTTACGCCCACATGCAGTCAGACAGTACCGCATCTTCCTTAAAGCTAAGAAAGCCAGGTACATTGCAGCGCATCAAAGGGAAATGTTTTACCTCCTGGAACGTCATCCCAGGACCTTCTGGCGAAGGGTTCTTAGAAAGCCAGTACAACCCACAGGGAATATCACTCCCGAGCAGTGGAGACAATACTTGCAACAGCTATACGACCCTCAGGGTGCACATGCAAAGATTACCCTTTGCAAGAAGGCCCCAAAGGTGGAAATCACGCAGATTCGGGCGTGGAACAAGGCTTGCAGCGTCTTGCCAATGGAAAAGCCCCGGACTTGATGGTATGCGGCGGGGTGCTTAAGTGGGCGGGGCCGTCCATAATACCGATCTTGACCGCCTTGTTCAACAAGGCATTATAGGAAGGTTTCCCTTGCGGTGGACCAATAGCGAGTTGTTCCCATATATAAAGGCGGTGACCCATTAATCGCCTTGCCCAATTATCGAACAATCATGGTCGATTCGGTGTTTGCAAAATTGCTTCTTTGATTCTCGAGCAGCAGATTGACGGCCTTTGAGGCAAAGCAGAGGTGCCCCTCACCCAAAAGCGGGATTCAGACCCGACACTCAACCATTGACCACATCCGCTAACTCGATTGAAGACGCGGGAACCGCCGGGATCTATATTGTTGCTTTGTGGATTTTGCGAAGGGCGTTTGACATCGCGGCCTCTGAAAACTATGGGCAAGACCGCAATAGCCGGGGTTCTCGTAGATTTGCAAAATGCGATTAATACGAGCTATAACGAAAGATGCTCGGGTGGGTTAAGGCAGACAAGCCAACCATTTGATAGCAAAAGATAGGGGTCGGCTGTGGATGCCCTCTCCCCCCAACATTGTTTGGGCTTTACATTGATCAATTGGAGAGCGGGCTTGCCGATAACGGGCGATGGAGCTCACCTTCTCTATCGATCATCGGCATTGCCAGTTAATATATGCCGATGATATGTACCTCTAGCTTACACACCAGCAGACATGCAATGACATCTCGATGCCCCGGACACATTCACCAAGCGTGATATGGCCAACCCTCGCCAAGACTAAGGTGGTTTTCATATCATCTTCCGCGTCCAGCCAAGGGTCCCCTCCTTCGCCATTCTGAGGCCAAAATGTGGAAGTTGCATCCACATACAAATATTTGGAAGTGGAGTTTCCTTCTACTATGCAATCGACACATCCATACGGCTCACAGACAGTGACTTTGGAAGGCACTATATGCAATGCAAAACAATAGTCATAGAGCGGAGTTGTATGATTGGGCCCATCACCACGCATGTTCAAGGTCTTAGTGGAGCTGGGCCCTTTATACGGTGGAAGTATGGGGCCCACGAGTATCATCACTTGCTACTTGGAATGACTTGGAGCAGGTCCGTAAGGCCTTCTTAGTAATGCAAAGCACTAGGGGTGAAGTCCACATCCCATATCAAATTCTCTTTACTTGGAGAGGCGATTCTTGCCTCTTCTTCGGAGGGCCCCTTGATCGCCACATTGTCTATTTTCGTAAGGTGGTCAATATGGACGATGCTCGCCTCCCTAAACTAGCTTATATCATGGCAATGGAGCTGCAGAGCGCCAAGGCCCTCTGGAGGGAAAAGAGAGCTCAATGGTTGGCTAGATGGAATGTGCGGGGAGCACGTACATAAATGTGCAAACAGAGGCGATCGCCATAGCTTGAGGCAATATCTTGACGATTGCTTCCTCAAGCAAGCTTTGGGATGCCAATGCCCTTGAACAGGTCAAGACAAAGACACTACCGGTACACATAAATCCCACATTGGAATCCAGGCCCGCAATGCTACCTGCGTATTTCTACCCATGAAAAGGCGGACTCATTGCCTCCATTCGCATTGGGGGCACATCATCTACGAATTGAGACTGTGCGATGGATTGGTGAGCCACGCCAGACATGCTCGTCAATGTCAGCCAAATGGGAGTCATTGAGGATGAATCTCATACCCTTCAAAGTTGCCCAGCATATGATCAAATTGGACCGCGATATCTTTGAGTTGGTCGGGCCCGCCAGCCGTTACATGTGACATTGAGCACAGCATCCATACGGGTGCTGGGATCATATCTTCAGGAGGTTATGGACATGCGAGATCAGCTATGTCCTCACACACCTGACATGTATATAAACATTGATATATACTTGTACAGTTTGACAACATTCTTATTACTGCCATGGTTTTTCCCTCGAAAATCCTTTGGGGCGGGGGTTTTTTAACCCGGACAGTAATAAGTTTGCTGCGCTCCTTATGGGTCCCATAGGCCGATTGGCCTCAGTGGACGATAAAAAATCATTCTCATTCTCATTCTCATTCATTCTTTTATCATCATTAGGTATAAATATAGATTGGCAGTTGTAAGCTATGAAATTGGACGGTTTCTTTGTACAATGCATCAGTTCTATCAACATAGTATATGCATGCTATGTATGAAATTAGGAAGTTTCTTTAGACGCTTTACACTAATATAAATCTGAACTATTAGGCGGGATTGTGTTAACATAGTGTAGTTAGAATATTTCAAGATGGTTTATAAACACGGACCTTTGGACACGTGATGTTATGTTGACAGTAATTACTACATATTCATAGCTCCGGATTGGAGCTCTAATCAGTACTAATCAGTTTAGTTTAGGGTTTTTGCAGCCTAACAATAATGGCGTGGGAAAAAATCAAAATCCAGAATGACGAAAAACGGATCTGATAATAATATTGTGCATCGCTGAGCCCATTACTATTAAGGTTTTTCCTCAAAACCTTCTGGCGGGTTTTAATCCCCGATAGTAATCGGCGTCACTAATGTAGCCCAGGTCATAGACAGGGAAAGAGGGTTTGTAATATGAACCGCACAAAAGCGGCTCATAAACCCCATACAAATTATTCAGTTAAAAGCTGATTGATAACGACGCATCACTGCACGGCCACGAAGCCGAAGTAAAGCGGGATGCCGGTAATAATAGAAAAAAGTCAGCCTTCAGAAAAGGCTACATCATAACAGCGTGATGTGCTAGTAGCGCTCTTTCAGGAAGCTCACCCATGCTACACAAGTCCAGGGGCCTGAGGGCACAAGGGACGTTAATGTCTATTCTATTCTATTCTATTCTATACATGAAAGCCACGTATATAGATAACAAGACAACAACACAAGATAACTAAATACACACGCACGCTCTGCCAGCTATCAAACAACCTGCACAAGCTTCCACGTGTTAGCAACATGCATGAGAGATATCTGATAGTGTCAACATGAAGCAATGACTGATGGACTACAAGTACACACAGATGGCCCACCACACGCACCATAGCATCTGCAAAGCAGACACACCCCGCCATATCTAGACAGTACATCGTCTAGAACCCCCACGCTGGTGGATCCAGTGTAATGGAGAAACTGCAAGCATCATAAGAACTTGGGCCACTAGATTGTTGGTTCCACCTGCCACTGTCCCATACCAGTGACAGTTTTCACCTCACCAGTTCCCATGATTCTTACTTAGACAAGCTACGCTTCTCTAACCAGACACTATACATAAACTTTACTGGATAAGCGCTTATCCCAGCATCCAAAGGATACTCTAGCAGTGGGACATAGCCCCCAGTGGATAACTTGCCTTCATCAGACTATCGATAAATATATAGTACCGTCCCATACCGACACCAGACACTTATCTCACCAGCACTCACAAGAATCCAAACAGACCAAGCATTAGCTTACTTGCCAGAAGGAGTAACCCCATATGAAGCCAGAGCCATGTAGCAGGTTGGTCTCTACACTGCGGCAACAATCGCTGACCGTAGCTAATGCCAGCACTTACCCAGTGCACGGTTAAAGAGAAGCATTTAAATAAGCAAAATCAATGTTTTTTGTGATTAATCTGGCTCCAACCATAGCTTCGATTATCTCAAGCCACCACCACAAGGCTAAAAGGGTAATATCCAGGGGTAGTTCTTAGGAAGATATCCATACACCGGTAGGTTTCCTTATCTTAAGTTTTATCAGGTAAATAGTTGATGGCTGCCCAATTGCACAGCTCACCACTACGGTCTTAATATCCAGCAGGAAACAACCGATTTCCTGGCTTACCTGATCGGATGCCTTTCTCTACAGCAGAGCCCGTGGACAAGTTATCTCCTCCTATTTGAACTCAACCCACCGGCTTCCCCCTCCTTCCTTCAATTCAGCAATCTCTTTTCTCGGATTATCAGCCTTATGGCTTCTGTAATCTGCTATCAGAATCCGGCCTCCTTTATTCCGCCGCCTCATCCCATTTGTTGGGAACCCTTGCCAATGTGGCAACACCACGTGGCAATCACTGGGCAGTCAGGTGGGTTTGCCGGATAACAGATCCGACCTGCCACCCAGCCCATTCAGGCTGCAATCCCAGCAGCAGGGTGGCATCCCCGATTTAAGGGGTGCTCACCATTTCTAATATTCAATGGTTTTAAATCATTATTTTAATCTCAATGGATTATTCTCCCAATAATGTCGCCTTGCCCCAAATTATAATTTGCTCTCAAATTATAATATTGCACAAGGCCCCCATAGCAACTAGATTAGTTACATCTAGCCGCCTCCTAGTCCCAATTGCTTCAGACGCTCCACAATTAGACTTACATATGCGACCACAAAATAACTATGGCCATATATACCATATAATATTTCGTTATGCCAAACATTCAAATGCATGCATAATATCAAGCAATGGTCTGTTAATTTATTTAGGCATAACATTACTCCCCCCTTGGGATTCTTGTCCTCAGGAATCGGCTCCAGACCATTGAGCCAAAACATCCGGATATTGAGTCATGAAACGACGACTCTCCCACGTCGCCTCTGAGAGAGGTCTATGCTTCCATTTCACCAGAAATTCCATCTAGTCTCTTTGGCGTATCCGCATGAATTCAATATTCTTTCCGGGGTAGGGATTCTATCCAACTCCACCATGTGCTCCTGAGAAGGCACAACATTCACAGCTTTTCCCAGAGCTGGTCGCAACTGGCTCACATAAAAAACTGGATGAATGTCCACATTCGGTGGAAGTTGCAACTTGAAGGCAACTTCACTATATTTCTTCAAAATTTTATAAGGACCACTGTTCTTGGGGAGAGCTTTGGTTTCTTTCTTGCAAGTAATGACAATATTGCTTTTCTTTTCAAATTTGCAGGAAAGACTACACGAAGGTAGACCATCTAACCTTCATGCAGCTCGATCTGGGCTCTCGACAAATTGGCACGTGCCCTTGCCCGATCTTGGGCCTGTCTCATATGCAATTGATACAACCCAAGTGTCACATCCATGCCTTAAAGCATACTTATCACAACATCAATTTTCAGCCCCTCAAAACCAAGTGATACAGGTCCTCTGGAATTTCTCCCAAACATAGCCACAAACGGGCTAGTTTTAATGCTCTGTTGGAATCCATTATTGTAAGCGAACTCCACAATTGGCAAATAGTCCTTCCATCTGGATTGCTGAATGGCCACATAAGATCTCAGCATATCCTCCAGAATTTGATTCACTCTTTCAGTTTGCCCATCCGTTTCCGGATGATCTCCACTAGAGAACTGAAGAGTGCATTTTAATGCAGAGACCAATTCACGCCAGAAATTCCCAGTGAATTTCACATCTCGATCGCTTACAATAGCTTTGGGTAATCCAAAAATAGGAAATACATGCTGCATATAAGCCTTGGCCACTGCCAAGCCATCAGCATTCTTTGTCAGAGGTATAAAGCGTGCATACTTCGTCAACCTACCCACAATGACAAGTATCTGAGTATATTGATGCATAGTACGAGGCAACTTCACAATGAAATCCATAGAAATTTCACTTTACCTCTCCTCTGGCACTGGCAGAGGTTGCAATAGTCCTGGAGTCTTGCCTTGACCCACTTTAACCTGCTGACAAGTCTCACAAACTTTTACATATTCCTGCACATCCTCTTTCAAGCTAGGCCATTAAAATATTCTTTTGAGCGATTCATATATTTTTCACTCACACCCATGCCCATCATAAGGTGCATCATGAAATTCGCTCAATGATTGCTTTCTCAAAGTGTCCACAGCAGAAACATAAATATGTCCCTTATGATACCAGCGTCCATTCTGGATATCCCAAGCATCAGGTAATTTGGATAGATGCTGCGTATTCAAAATATAGGCATCCAAGTCATATGCTTGCTTAATCTGTTACACCAAAGCAACTTCACATTGAACCATCACATTTACTTCCCGAACCCTAGAAAGAGCATCCGCAACAGGATTCTTTTTCCCGGGAAGATGTTCAACGTGAAAATGAAATTGAGAAAGAAAGTCCAACCATCTTGCTTGCCTTGGACTTATCTCGGCCTGGCTTTGCAGGAATTTCAAGGGCTTATGATTGGTATAGACCACAAATTCACACTTGTTGCGGAGGTAATGTTTCCAGACTTTGAGCGCATGAACCATTGCCAGTAGCTCCTGCTCATAGGTGGAATAGTTCTTCTCAACAGCATTGAGTTGGCGGCTTTCATATACGCCACTACCCTGCCATCCTGCATGAGAACATCACCAATGGCATAACCACATGCATCCTGTAAACCTCATAATGTTTACTTATGTCTGGAATCAACAGAATAGGCGAACCTCTTCAACATATCCATTGCCTGCGGCTGCTTTATAGTCCATTGCCACTAGACATTAGTTTTCAACAACATAGTCAAAGCAGCTGCAATCTTGGCAAATTTCCAGACAAATCTGCGATAATAACTGGCCAATCCCAAGAAACTACGCAACTCAGATACATTCTTTGGCACAGGCCAAGACTGAATTGCCTCTGTCTTTTTGGGATCTATAGCTACACCTTCAGCAAATACAATGTGGCCCAAATATTCCACCTCTGCTTTCAAAAATTCACACTTTGACATCTTTGCATACAACTTATGCTGTCTGAGCAGACTCAACATAGAACGCAAATGATTCAAATGCTCCTCTAAGGTTTTGCTATACACTAGGAGATCATCTAAGAATACTTCCACAAAAGTATCAAGACATCCTGCAAAAACCTCATTCATCATTTTGGAAAAAGTAGCAAGAGCATTCGTTAGTCCAAAAGGCATCACCAAAAATTCAAAATGACCAAAGGCGGTCCTGAAGGCAGTCTTATGAATATCTGACTCCTTCACCCTTATCTCGTGATAACCACTGTGCAAATCCAACTTAGAAAAATATTGAGCTCCTGTTAATCTATCCATTAGGCAAAGGGTACATATTCTTGATGATGATCTTATTTAAGGCACGATAATCGCACATCCGCATTGATCCGTCCTTTTTCTTGACTAGAATAATGGGAGCACCATAAGAGGATTTGCTAAGTCTCACCAACCCGTTGGCTAACAGCTCATGAACTTGCTTCTTAATATCCTCTTGTTCCAATATGGACAATCTATAAGGGCTACGAAAAGGTTTGGATCAAGACTCTAAATCAATCTTATGTTCAATCTCTCTGCTAGGTGGAAGACCTTCAGGCAGTTCCTCAGGGAACACATCCTGAAATTCATATAACAGATCCTGCAATTTTCTCTGACCTAAATCCTCTATGACCTCACTATCAGCACTCATATGATAGCACTCAAAAGCAGGATAACATTCATCAATAAATAGAAGAAAACATTGATTGGAAGATTTACGTACCAGTTTCTTGATCTGAAAGGATGACACGATCTTGGAAGCTCCGTCAAAGGACTCCCCTGCAGATAGATCTCCCGTCCATCGTGCTTCAGCGTCACCTGGTGAGTGTTCCAATCTATTGCAGTAGGCTTAACCCGCTGCAACCATGTTATCCGCAGCACCACATCATACCGGCCAACATCTAAGAGGTCAAAGTCAAGCTTTTCCTGGTAGTCTTGAATACACAAGGGCACCCTAACAACTTTACGATCCTCCACCTGAGAATCATTCACAAAAGGCCCATCTACCTTGTACTTATTAGTCTTTAGACAAGGTAGGTGCAGTTCTTCCACCAACTTAGAAGATATAAACATGTCAGAAGAGCCACCATCCAATAACACCACAATGTTTTGGCCCATAATTCTGCCCAAGAATCTAATCACCCATCCAACAAACATGTCCATGATATCCTTACTTGCGGGCTTATCCAGCGCGCACAGCTCTTCCATGGCAATGGCTGAAACCGTCTTAGATTTCAATACTTCTTCAGCCTTTTCAGTCACGTTT
Organism: Isoetes taiwanensis; assembly: GCA_021234155.1. Taxonomy (NCBI): domain Eukaryota; kingdom Viridiplantae; phylum Streptophyta; class Lycopodiopsida; order Isoetales; family Isoetaceae; genus Isoetes; species Isoetes taiwanensis. The sequence goes on along the minus strand of JAJEKV010000158.1, from coordinate 865,392 downwards.
TCTTTCTTGTTATCAGTTTTCTTGTTCTGTGGCTGAGGGCATTCACGACTAATGTGCCCAGGCTCTCCACACCTATAGCAGAAAATCCCCTTCCTGAGACCATTGGATAGCCCACCTAGGAGGAAATCAACCTGCCGAGCCTCGGAAAAGTCCCCAACCCTGTGGATATAACCCCGTACCTTATTAATATAAAGCACTAAGAGAACCTGTCTGCTTACAGTACCACAGCTTCTCAAGCGCATCACGAGCATCATGTTGAGGTGCATACTCCCCAATAAAGTATTTCCTGAAATCGGACCAGGTACTCACTTCTTTCTTCATGGTAGCACCATTCCACCAACTATAGGCGTCCGATTTCAGCCTTTATTGGTAGCCTCAAAGAAGCTCTTAAGCTTGTGCCCTTCCCATCCCAATTCGGGATCTTGGTGCGCTCGAGGCTGCGGATGTCCTCCTTGATCAATCCAGAACTCTTCGATGGTTGCTCCCACGGCATTAGCACCAGTAATATCCGGGTCCACCACCACAACTGGGAACTTCCCTTTCTCCACCAGACTTCCCTAGGCCATCCTGTGCCGAAGGGTCTCAATACAGTTCTCATAGCGATCTGAGGTGTCTAACCACGGCCTTGAGGCTCCTCTTGCCCCGGTAAGTCCTTGCCCCACTTCATCTGCATGGTCTCCAGGGTTTTCTGGGTTTCTTGTAATGCCAGCGCCTAGCCCCGGTACATGGGTTCCTCCTCCATAGAGTCGCTGTCCCTACCTCTGTTGTGTGTGCGCTTGCACTAGTTTCTCACTGCGGCTCCATCTCAGCTACTCCAGGTCCAAGCTGCAACTTAGGCTCTGATACTACTATCACGAACCAAAATTTTAGTACTCAAAATTTCGATTTGTATTCATCAAACCCGTCGAGTACGTATCAAGTCACGCCTCCCACGAGGCTATATACATGAAAGCCACGTATACAGATAACAAGACGACAACACAAGATAAATAAATACACACGTACGCTCCGCCAGCTATCAAACAGCCTGCACAAGCTTCCACATGTTAGCAACATGCATGAGAGTTATCCAATAGTGTCAACATGAAGCAATGACTGATGGACTACAAGTACACACAGATGGAATCCACCACGACACCATAGCATCTCGCAGCGCATTACACCCTTCGCCATATCTAGACAGTACGTCGTCTAGAACCCCCGTGCTGGTGGATCCAGTCTAATGGAGAAATTGCAAGCATCATAAGAACTTGGGCCACTAGACTGTTGGTTCCACCTGCCACCGTCCCATACCAGTGACAGCCTTCACCTCACCAGTTCCCATGATTCTTACTTAGATAAGCTACGCTTATCCAACCAGACACTATACATAAACTTTACTGGATAAGCGCCCCCAGTGCTTATCCCAGCATCCAAAGGATACTCTAGCAGTGGGACATAGCCCCCCAATGGATAACTTGCTTTCACCAGACTATCGATAAATATATGGTACCGTCCCATACCGACACAAGACACTTATCTCATCAGCACTCACAAGAATCCAAAGAGACCAAGTATTAGTTTACTTGCCAGAAGGAGTAACCCCATATGAAGCCAGAGCCATGTAGCAGGTTGGTCTCTATGTCATGCAAAGAATCACGACCAGAAGCTAATGCCATTACCCAAAGCAGCTCCAACCATAGCTTAGATTATCTCAAGCCACTACCACAAGGTTAAAAGGGTAATACTCGGGGGTAGTTCTTAGGAAGATATCCATACACGGGTAGGTTTCCTTATCTTTAGTTTTATCAGGTAAATAGTTGATGGCTGCCCAATTGCATAGCTCACCACCATGGTCTTAATACCCAACAGGAAACAACCGATTTCCTGGCTTACCTGATCGGATGCCTTTCTCTGCTTTACTAGCAGAGCCCGTGGACAAGATATCTCCTCCTATTCGAACTCAACCCACTGGCTTCCCCCTCCTTCCTTCAATTCAAAGAATCTCTTTTCGGATTGTCGACTTTATGGCTTCCCAGACCGCTATCGTAATCCCTCCTTTATTCTCGGGCTGGGCCATCCCATTTGTTGGGAACCCTTGCCAACGTGGCAACCACTAGGCAAATGGGTTTGTTTGATAATGGGATCCGGTCCGCAACCCAGCCGCCTCAGCCGCATCCCAAAGATCGTGGTGGCATTCCCGACGCAAAGTGGTGCTCACCATTTTTAATATTCAATGGTTTTTAAACCATTAATATAACTTATTTTAATCTCAATGGGCTATTAATGTTGCACAAGCATAGTAACTAGATTAGTTACATCTAGCCGCCTCCTATTCCCAAGTGCTTCAGACGCTCCACAATTAGACTTACATATGCGACCACAAAATAACTATGGCCATATATACGATATAACATTTTGTTATGCCAAACATTCAAATGCATGCATAATATCAAGCAATGGTCTGTTAATTTATTTAGGCATAACATCCAGATGGTGATTTGTCTGACTATGTTCAGGAATTTGCTAGAACCTGCTAGAAAAAGCTTTGGGGATCTATGGTTATCGATATCAATGCCTTTTGGGCTAGATACTTTTGGAGCCAAGACCGAAAATCTTGGATTGTAAGGCATGAAAGGATGTGCTCAATAACTTCAATGGCATTGGAGCAAAGTTTGTAAATATTATCTAGCTAAGCTGTGGATATTCCATGACCAACTTTTTGGCTAGAGAGGACGCCTTGATGCAATATTTTCCAAGCGTAAACTTTGATCTTAGGCCGATAATATGAGGACAGATATTTTTAAGAAACTTAATTGGTTGTTTCCAATGTGTAACTTCCGAGCATGAGTGTTGGGCTCCTTTGGGGCAATGGCCACGTTGGCCTTCTTGACTATATATCTATCATAGTTGTCTTCCTGGTTCACGCCTTCTTAGACAAGCTCTTGGTCACTGTATCCCTCTAGGCAAGAAGGTCACCAAACCAAATTCTCCTACCTTGGGCTTTATTTCTCGTGACCAGCCTTTTCCAAGTGTTTCTCCATTTTTGCGTGGCTTATTGGCGGCATGGGAGGCGAGACATCTTTTCCGCCATGCCCCTATCCACACCCTATTGAGACTCCGTGGTGGTGGGCACCACGCCTCCGCACCCCAAAGCACCTCCATTGGCGCCTCGGTTCATCCCCTCACAGAGGCGATGGGTTCTTGCGGTGTTGTCTCTATTCAAGCATGGTATGAGGATTCGGTCACTCATCGCCTTGGCTCAATTTCGTGCAAAGTTCCCGCGCTCTCGTTGGGATGTATCTCTATGGGAGAAGGTCGCGGAAAATTTGCCTCTTATAGTGCAAGTTGGTGTTCTTTGAAGGGTGCCATGGGACCGCTCATGAAAATATTCACAAAGGCAAGCAATTTGTCGATCAAGATATCGCCTTCTTTAGCACCACAACCCTCCAAAAGTTGCGGATGGGTGGCACATACATGTTCCACACCCACTTTGTGTCGGTACATGGTGATGGCTTTGGGATAGGTTGCTCCACCCTAAAGTCTATGTAATCGTTGTGGTGGCAAGGTTATCCACAGTGCTCAAGAAGTTAATGCCTTCGACATCGCTATGATCCTCCCATATCGTAGTATGCCCGCCTCCGCCTTTCGACGTTGAGACTCTCTTTGATTGTCCTGAGGTTCAAACCAAGATGGTCCCGGGCTACAAGGTTTGTTTAACGAGCACATTGGACTACCGATGCATCCTTTTGGCGCCCTATCCCAATGCATGGCCTTCAGCTAAACAAAGGGCATTTCATCTTGGCTCCGGTTGGCTCTTATGGTCGATATGGGAGCGTCGGAAACACCACATCTTTCAGGGCATTTATTCATCTGCACACAATGTTATTACAGTGGCCCAGAAAAAGATATTGACAGCCTACGAGTGTTCCTCCCTTGACTCAGAACTGGTGGAACGCATCTGTATTCAGTATCTTCGAATTGATTCTTATCATTAGTCTCCTATTCTGGAGTAAGTACATTGTGCTCCAGGCTCGTGCTTCTGGGGCATCTTTGTGTGCTTACACAGTTAGATGAGACATGTAAATTTTGTACTTTTTCTCTGATTAATAAACTTTTTGGCTTTCGTCCTTCAAAAAAAAAAAAAAAAATCCAATAGGAATTGGCATTATTTAGACATTCAAAATCTGGAAGCAAGTGAGCCGTAATGGTGGTAATTTCTTTTAATCCAATAAGGAACCATTTAAGATCAGCTTTATTTCACTCCATGTTTTCCATCTTTGATATTGGATATGCCAAAGATCTCTTACCTTAGAAACACTAGCATTTTTCCATTTCTTCAGGAGAATGGGATGTTGGACAACAAGGACTCTCAAATCCTCATTTGGAAATAGATTAGACCAGAATAAAAATATGTCACCGTGGACGCCCCCTACTCGCATACACTGCACTCACCAGATACAAACAGGAGTTCATCCCCCACCCCACTCCATGCTGATGTCTGTGGCCCTCCACATGACACCGCAACTGTGGACGGGTTCCAAAGGGGAAGACTGAAGGGGTCATTTTACCCCATCTCCCTCAGGGCCTACCTAGCTGCGGAAGCGTAAACATACATGTCAGTATAAAACATAACCACATATCCACCTTGAAGGGTGGTGCATCAACATCTGCATAAACAATGATCAAAGATCATACATAGGGGTCCTACCCAAGGCTCAGACTCGAAAGGATGACTGACGGCTTGGGTCTCAGTTCATTGCAGCGGACAATTCATGGCAATGGATTTAGCCGCATAAGAACATGGCATAGGGTTGTCCACTCCATCCGCCCCTCCCCGTGCACACTTTTACAGAGTAGGCTGAAAAGTGTTGGGACTGGATCAGAGTCTCACGGATCCATATCCCAAGGGGCTATTCCCGGGTTGCATCTCCCGGCCCCGGAGTGGGGCGGGGATCTCTCCTCCGAGATCTACATGCCGACTCAAGGTGACTAAAGGCCACCGCCCTTATTCGACTTGAAACCAATGGAGAGTGACGCATCACTCCACGGGTGTCGAGCCCATGCCTTGCCCAGATGCAGTGGCAAGGCATTAGATCTAGTCCACAGTGATCCCCGGTAGACTTTACACACCAGGGGGATCATTCAAGAGTCAGAACACGAACCTCTTTGTAAGCCAGTCTGGCCCCTTCACCCACAACCAGGTGTGGCTCTTATGCACAGGCCGAATCTATAGTGTGCTAGAGAGGCTAATCTAGGAGCATCTACTACCAAGCTTTCGGTCTCCACCCCCCTTCCCAATACAAGGAGTTCATAGAGATACATCATCCATATACATCACAGAAGAACTAAAGAACTAGATCTAATCTATATCATAGAGTTAGGTTCTTTAGTTAGAGTCTGGTATCTAGAGATCTAGAGGGTTGCTATGGGCAATTTAATAGGCTAAACCTACTGATTCTATGACTAAAATATGGTTTAAGCTATTAAATTGCCTAAATACCTGATCCTTGAGTTGCTCCTCGACTGAAGTTCGACCATCCCGGCTGAAATGCTCGAATCAAGGGAAACTAATGGTGCAATTCTCTCGGTGAGAGTTCGGAGGCGGTTTGGCTCTTTTGGGCAGCCAAAACAGAGCTCTAAAACCCTAGAAACGAAAAAAATGGGCAAGTTAGGGTTTCCCTTCCTAAATAGACAAGGGGTTAAGCTAGGGTTTCCAATTATCCCCTTTAGGCATGTGGGATAATTGGGAATGGGCCCACTTGCCTTTAATGGCTAGGTGGCAAAATGTGCCCACATGGAAAGGTGTGCCCACATTAATGTGCACATTGGTAAATGTGCACATTAATAATAAATGCACATTCCTAACAAGTTGCCCCCTAGGGGCTACCCACCTGGCTACACATCGGCGTTGGTAATGCGGATTTGGCAGCATAAAGATATGTCCTGGGACCGTGATATCGTGGCCGAACGCCACATTCTTCCTTCCTTGAAATGATGTCGTCCAGCAAAATCGTGGGTCTCCCCACCTTGGAGTCTTCCTAATCTGCAATCAACCTGATGCATACAATATACTACTATAATACTTACACATTTATTAAGATTACCTTAAGGTACTATTTTTAAATCATTATTATTACGCCATTACATTATCAAATAACTTGTCAATTCGTAACTTCTATTAAAACAAGGTACTTATTAGTTTCCGTTATCACAACATTTAGTTTATCACGCTTTAACACTTTCAGATACAATTATTATTTAAGGTATTTTTCATTCCTTTGCAACACATTCCAACAAAATTTGTGTTGCAAGTCTTCGCACCTTAAAATCCTGCATTAATTTTACAATATCTATAATTATATATACTTACTATCTTAATTATTAGAATTACTCTAAGGTAATGTTTAAGACATTACTGTACTATTTCATTGTCCAATTAACTTATCACTTCCATAACTTAATCCACTTTTGTAATTATTAACCTTACTTAATACAACATTTAAGTTTATCAAAGTTTATCAATTTCATACAAAATTTACACCTAAGGTTTTTCATCCCTTGCAACACATTATAACAAAATTTGTGTTGCAAGTCTTCATAGCTCGACCTCCTTGCCCTCCTTAGTGCTCTATTGGCTGTGGTCGACACTACGCTATTACCATTTTAATTATTAATAAAATTTTGGTTATATGGTGACCACCCCACCTATCTACATGAATGCATGGCGAATCTCCCAAGGCATAGGAAGAGGATGCTTCTTCCATCGTGGGTTTTTGGAGGCAACTATAATGCCTATATGCCTCATGCCTAAACCTTTAGTTGCCCAACGTGGAGGATAGGTCCTTCCCAGATATAGGGTGAATGAATTCCTCCTATCAATGCATATATGGGGCTAGAGGTGCTTTTCCTATCAATGCATTCCCAATGACCTCTTATCTCTTCAGGGTCGCCTACTTAGTGGGACGGAAGTAGACTTTTTAATCTACCTTCCACTCCTCCAAAAGCGAACCGCCAAGGGTCATGCCTACATTGACATTACACCACGCCCTAGAGATCACCGTAGTGGTCCCATCATCGGGTAAATACACATGCAACCCATACTGGTATAGGTTGCATGCGTGATTAATCTTAACTACACATGAAACTAATCTAAACACAAATCGACATGCCCGGCCAATTTTTGCTTGGCTCCTTTAATGCATGTGATTAACATAATTACCCTAAGGTAATATTTATGAATTAACATTATGATAGTATCGGATACATTACTTCCGATAGTACAATTATATTTACTCTAAGCTTTGCAATATTTAACGACTTTTAGATCACATTATTTAAACAATAACCCCGATAGACCTATTGTTACATAGACAAGGTTTTAATTATCATACACAAGAATTAGATGTGCTTCTTATTCTCTTCCTTGAGTCCCATTACCCTTGGAAGTATATTCTAAGATGCACTTAAGTATATCCGAATTCTATTTTTCTATTTATACTAGAAAAGTGCCAAGCGTTCTTTGGCTTTTCACTGCTTTAATTCAAAAATAATTAATATATGGTTGAGAAAGTCTAGATGGGCATATATGGTCATCTTTATAAATTGAAGTCTGAAATTGTCATTATAAACTCTAGAAACGTATGCAACGATCTTTGGACATTCTTCTTGGATATATCCAATGGGTTTAGCATAATTAGATTTTGCAGGTGAAATAGAATATATTGTAGATAGAGGTTTTTGTTGTCTTAGATATATTTGATTTGGGTATTCATATGCGAGTTTGTCTAGTTGAACGGTTGCAATCAATGTGCCAAAATTTAAACATGTGATTGTGATCGTGTTGCATGCTAAGTTATAGTACGCCCTAATGTGGCTAGAATAAAGAATATGGCAACTTTTGTATTTGACATGATGCTAAAAAGAAGGGAGGTGTGAATGTGAGTGTGCATGTGAGGGCATTATTGCACATGTTATGTTTATTTGCAATGCAATAAAATGCAAAAGATTCTAGCTATATAGATGAAACGCATCATGATATAAAATAGATAGAAATATTCTCATACTCCGTCTTGATTGAGGCTTTGACTACATACACAAATCCATCATCATACCAACAAAGAAGGATGTTCTATTCATTCATGGTGAGTTGGAAATATTAATTGTAAGCCTATTAATTATGATACATAACTCTTTTATCAAAAGAAGTTGTAACATAGGAAGATCGTGATAGATAACATTTTGAAATTCATATACATTTTCTGAACGTTTATGATTTGAAATGTCCGAGAGCCATGGTTCATAACAAAGGTATGATAGTTACTTAAGAATTCATTTTGATGAAGATGCCCTATGTTGTGCTTCTTGGATATAGGATGTATTTGGTTTAATATGATTGGATGCTTTATATCAAAGAGAGAAGATAGTTTCTATTATGTTGGTTACATATGCATAACCAAGCCTTTGCCACTTGTTTTAATATGCATGATAAATAATGTATCTATGGAACTACTTTTGTGTGTCAAGACCAACAGGTTGAAATAACATAAATAAGCTAAAAGGCCATGCACTAAAGGTGGAGTCATCTACTTGGGAATCAACTATAGGGGAATCTAGATCAATAAAACCATACAAGTTGAAGACGTCACGAGGTTTTTTTTTTTTTTTTTTTTTTTCAAACATCTCTCAACATAGACTTTAATTTTAGAACTTGTTAAGTTCGTATTGAAATATGCAAACTTTTGTAGGCAAATTTCTAATAGTCAACTCGGGCCTGAATTTTGTATGCTCATCTTATTTTATCCCCAGAGTAAAGATGAAATCTATTTGTTTTAGTGTATATCCGTTTGCCTATGGTTTGCATGCCAATTATCTTGCCTTGGCCTTGGTTTGGGAACAAATGGCACCACAAATTTTGGATTGGAAGCATGGGTCCATGTGGTAGCCATGTGATGAGACATCGCATTCGGGTCATGGCCTATAGTCTACCTCCTCGTGATGCCAAATACTTGAGCAATCCTTGCTAAATTTGAAAATAACCTTGTCATGTTTTAAACCATCTATCATTTCATGCACCGCATTGACAAGGTTGTTGTTAAAGTCTTGAAATGCTGCGGACAAATAAAACCAACATTTGGCATTAACATGGTTTGCAATAATAGTAATGGACCGTTTACGGTCTCGAGAGGCCAATCCTCGTGATAGCGGACTATCCACTCAAGTAACATAATCGCCACATCTATCTTCTTTTCCCAACCGATGCCGAGGTTAGCTACATTTTCAAGGTTGCATCTTAACAAATGAGGCCTATACCCCCATTAAGATACAAAACTTTGTGCAAATCATAGCTTCATGTATGTCCCCTAACCATATGTCCCGCAAAGAAAAAATGTAGAGATCAATCAAGAAAAATATGATGCACAACCACTTATTATCTTCAATCTACCAAGAGGAAGGCTAAAATTTATAGCACCATAAACCACATCACAGAAAAATGATAGATCTGGGAAGCCATCACATTAAAAGTCTTCTCTTAATTTAAAAAAGATGTTTCAGATCTATATGTTAATCTACAACATGCACAGCCATTGCTTCCTCGCATTTTTTTAGTCTCCCATTGCACATACCAAAACCCGAATTTTTAATCTTTTTCATTGTTTTCCAGCTACATATATGTTGGAGCTGCATATTCCATGGCGAAGTTGATAAATAAGACCCACCTATATCTAGAATGTCGAAGATAATAACCACCTTATTGTATGTAAGTAACTTCTATATGTAGCAACGATAATGTATGTTGGAACTAAATCGACGCTGCATGCAAGTATGATTGGGATGAGAAGCAAAGTTCTATGAAACGTTGTGCTCATTCAATCAATGGCCGACTTTTTACGCAACTAACAATTTTTCCTCATTATGATAGTGTTTTAGATAACATCTCAAGTACAATTGTGGCTATTTCGATTGCGAGAAGGTAAGCAAGGAAGTTCCGATTATTACTTTCCAAAAAATAGAATGGGATTGAAAGGAACAAGATTTCCTTGTGCTACTCTACTATGTGCTAAAAATGCATAGAAAGGAAATAGAGTACAAATGGTAGTTTACGTTCTGAATTCTTCTAGGATTCATCCAAATCGTAATTATATCCATCAGTCTTTTAATGGATTCCCTCGTATTGTATTACATGTCTCGGGTTGGTTTGTCCCTTCATATTCATTAATTTTCCAAGTTATTATACATATTGGTTTTGCACATATCTTTCCCGACTCCTTCATCACACCGTGTATATGGTTCTCTTCAGGACCTCACCTATGAATATGACTAATAATATTTGCCAAACGCCAAACAAGTACCGGAAATATGGCTAAAATGCAATGGTCTAGTAAGGAATTTGTTAAAGACATATCAGCTACGGACAACCCATTCGTGGGTCCTCATGGTCCTCTCACCCAGCTCCATTCTCGAATGAGCATATGGAATTATTACTTGCGTTCACAGTACCCCCCGAGCATCAGTAAACTCGGGAAATAGGACTATGTATTCGGGACCCCTGAATGCTTTATTAACAAAGATTAAAGTCCCAAATGCTTTTCTTCTTGATCTAAAGCGACTCACACATCAAAGTTGAATCAACAAGCACAAGAGATTTAGATGCAATGATGTGCCGATCTTGAAAGGGGAAGTCTGACTTCAAGGAGGAGGAGGATGAAAAATAATTTAATTCAAAATGACCATATCAAAGCCACCATAATTGTTCAAGCTTATTTGGTGCTTAAATTGTCGCTTTCCTGGCTCATGGCGGCCATAAAGCCTTGTATAGAGTAAGGCTCCATGAAGTTAAAATCATTTCTCCATTTAAAATATGGTGACCTTTGATGTAGCAAAGGACATTCTATGTGCATACACAAATTAGGTTTTACAAAAGATGTTGCTCCCTAGGATTTTTCTTCCAAACCGCCAAAAATGTAAGGGGGATGAGGGATATGTTTGTTAGAACCCCTTTTCGATGTCATAGTATTACCATTATCCCCGGCTATCCTTCAATTCCGCTTCCCTGAAGATAACCACTTTATTATGGCAGTAAGCCCTCTTTTAACAAACAAAGATATTTTCTACATACATGAAGGAGCCAAGAGCCTTGCCAAATCTTCACGTTTAAGAGGTTTGTTCCTAATAAGGCACTTGTTCCAAATAAGGCATTTGCTTTTGATTCGGGATAAATGCATGTTGCTAGATGTGTTTCATCGCGATGGGAAGAGCAATTAATGTGAAGAGGGAATACAATGGAAAATGATAAATCAGATATTCGGTGCGGGTTGTGCCATTTTTTACGTACAGAGGAAATCAAAGTCCTCATCTTATATGGCAACCACCAGTTTGCCGCTTCTATTTCTCGACAATATGGGATCCACAATGCTTGGTAAGAATCACAAAATGCAATAAACTTTACAAAGGCGAAGGGTTCGTATCTTCAGCATTAGAATGCTTTAAGCTTATCGGTAACAATCTAAATGGCAGCATTGAAGGGATCTTAATGCCCTCAACTTGGAATTTTAGATTTCTTCTGTCCAGACGTGCTTACTCTTCCCGATCAAGTCGACAATCTAACCGCTTAAGCTAGAAGCCAGTTACATTTTGGACAACCCACTGTTTAACCTATTCTTTTGAGGCATTGGAAATTTGCACCTTTAATGCAATCTCTCCTCAGATTGGAAATGTGAAAGCTTGCCACCATCATTTGAGTAGGAATCATCTCCGCTGAGAAATACCTCCTGAGCTTCTAATTCGCAGCGGGTTCTAGATCGCCTAAACCATTTTTAGGAAGTTCTTAAAACAAAATATGGTAATGAAGATAATGTGGCCTAGCCATATACAAATATTAGTACGGTTAGCATCCTAAATCTTACTGTTGAAGTAGAACTTAATTTTAAAGAATCTGAGAGCTCATGTCCATAAAGGGACATTCTTATATTGCCATGTTATTTTAAAAGTAATTTGTACCCACATGTACAATATCCTCTGATTCGGCAAAGGAAATATAGAGGAAGCCATTTTATCACAACAGGATTTGCCATAATTTGAAGAATCCCCGCAAAAGGTTTCTTCAAAGATGGAGCTTGGCATGACAAGAAAAAACAAGACCTTTTCTGGGCCATTTCTTGATGCCTTGCCATATCTTTGTAGACGTTGTATTTCTCAACAAATCTAATTCAAAGAATACATCTCATTCAAACCGAGCTCCTATCCAAAGAGGGCATTCTTAGATTGCCATGCTACAAAATGTAGATTGTATTTATAGCTATAGACATACCTTCAAATTCGGCAATATTTCAAATAATCCGCAAGGCTTTCTTTGAAGATGGAGCTTGCTTTGTGTATCAATAAGGCCTCCATATATAAGAAAATGATGGAGCTTATCAAGCAAACCCCTTATAAAAATGAAGATAAAGGTCCCAACAAACCCCCAACAAAAATCAGAATCACAAACAATTAGAAGGCTAAAAGCAAAACCTTTGGTTACAACTGAACAAATAATGCCTTCTCGGATAAAACCTCGCCCGCCACCATGCCATTTTATTTTGACAAAGATATACTTGTGCTTTTCATCTACAATATCAAAACAACCGCTTTTCATTCAATGATCTACATCTCATTCAAACCGGAGCTCCTATCCAAAGAGGCATTCTTAGATTGCCATGCTACAAAATGTAGATTGTATTTATAGCTATAGACATACCTTCAAATTCGCAATATTTCAAATAATCCAGAAGGCTTTCTTTGAAGATAGAGCTTCGTTATAAAAGCTAAAAAAAACATGACCTTTTTTTGTCCTTCCTCAATGCCGCCAGATCCATGTAGAAGCCTTGCATTTCTCATTACCAATCCACCGTATCACAATATCAATATGTAATACGAGGAAGAGGCGTGAATGCAAGAAACCCTAGAAATGAGGAGCATAACTTTTGCGCCGATAGTCAGCTTTTGCCGCCTAAATTAAAACTGCCCGGCTACATCCAAAGGACATAATGCAAATTTTTCAAATGATCAAGCTACATTTTTATAGAACAAAAATCAATTTTCACCACCGCATAGTCTACATAGACATGGCCGCTGACATGAAATCTTTTGGCCCTCTGCGGAGGAGAAGCAATGCTCGTCCAAGATTTACCCATGGATGTGGTGCAAAAAGACTCATGCCATGGATAAAATGTTCCTGCCAAATGCCTTTCCAAAACATGAAATGGTTTTGCCGAGTAAGGCCCAAAAACCCTATCCCAAGGATTTGAAGCTGGTGGCGGCTATGGCGAATCCGGGACGCCCATCACAAAACAGGGATGGGACGGGTAAAAGTATTGAGCATACGCTATCGCAAAAGCATTAAGGCCCACTCTTTCGTAAATCCATGAAGCGGACTAAATAATTAAAAAGCTTTGAGATGGATGAAGCAAGCGTGAAATCGTCCGAAGCCTTGAGATGGATTGGATGAAGTAACAGAAATCGTCGCATATAGGATCCACAATAGAAATAGGAAGGACCGCTATGAAAAAAAAGAAAAGAAAACCGTAAATCGAAGGGATGAAATTAAAGTAAAAGTTTATGGGCTAAGATGTTGCAATGAGGCCTAAGAAGGGGTCGGCATATATAGATTACAATAAGAATAGTCGATCCGACGGTCCAAAATGAAAGTTGTGGGAAAAGAAATTGACGGTCGAGATGCTCGGCACAAAACTACATTTTGCTTTTATTACTATATATATAGATTTATACTTACCCCCATGTCATATAGCTATCCTTGGGAGGAAATTGCATCCTTGGCACATTATCGTTGTTATTTAACTTATTTCCCATGACATACATATCGTGCACAAACAATTTCTATCGCTTATTAGGATCTATATTTAACTTATCTATAAGACACATTAAAGCTTATAATACATGCAAGACGCCTTTACCTAAGGCTAGAACGCGATCCACCCATTGAGCCGCATCGAGTAATTTTGGAGATGACTTGGTCGCTGTATTGTTCCCATAGTTTTGCTCCACTTCGTTGGTGTAGTTAGCTACTACGCCGGCCTCTGACGCTTGAAGGCCTCCCGGCACTAAGGTATCTATCTATCTTCGCGCCTATTCGCTTCGCCATTGCCTGAGTGAACTCTATTCTACCGGCCGGTCAATTCGATGCAAATCACGCTCAATCATAAGATTGAGCCCTCCCACTTTCTTCAAAAGAAAATGGTCCTGCACCTTCAATGACGTTGTACACAACGCCATATCTATTCTCTCCCTTAAGAGGTTATACGCTTCTTACTTAGCGACATTAATTTACTAGCCTTAGCTGACATATATAACCATCTAAGATGGATGCACATATTATGTTATCATTTATTTCAATATAGTTATGAGTTACCTACTTAGTTAGAACGATTCTAAACCACAAGGTTTTGTCATAATAACAATTCCTTTGGTCTCAAAAGACTATTTGATTACTATAATTCTTATTTTAGATGTACCTTACATGTATTATTCTTTTATATTCTAGAGATTCCCCCTTTCTTAGCTATTTAAACTCTTGGAATATTCCTATCAATCGAATTGATGCCATCGTAACAAGTTGGCCGGACTTGTTAGATTACTTATTTTCTTTCGGTTGGATTATTCTTTTGGAGGTACTAGATTTATACATGGTCAACAACTATCCTAGTAATGATTCCTTCTTAGCGAGGAGATCAATCTCACCAAGTGGTTTCAATGCTAGATGACCTAATGGACGTATAATTTTAGTCACTCCTATGCGTTTCCTTCCCAATCCTTGACGCTTAGCTCAATATTGGGGCAATCCTTTCAACGAGAATATCTGGAAATGCCTTCTAATCCCAATATGGATGTTACCGTCCATACATTTAACCTACTAGGCCCCATGGCCTTAGATGCTTGAGCTTGCTAGAAGCTCATCCACTCGTTGCCTGCTTGAAGCATCAAGGTACGTTCTTCTGAGTCGCTCGATACTTCAGTCTCCTTGACGGTGGCTCCCCTTTGAGGTTGACTTTGTTCGTTAGAAGCCTCTCATTGCTGGTTGCTTGATGGTGTAGTTGATCACTTGAAATCTTCCATGCCGCTTTTCAAAAGCCTGAAGGTGGCGCCGTTGAAAAAGATCTTTCATCTTGAACTTTTTGTCTTGGCAGCTAAAAGGCGACTCTGTATCCGATATTGTTTCTTCGACTCCATCGACGTCTCATACGTCGAGTCCTCTTGTTGCCTGAAGAGTGTTGAGGATGTTGATTGCTTCACCCCTGCAAATCGCCTGACATCTCTTCCTTTGATCAGTTACGCTATGGGAGGGAAGGAATAACAAGGGAACTATACATGCAAAACATATAGCTTACATAATTACAATTACTACTAGAGCTATTAGGTCCCCTTGTGCCTCCCGCGAGGTTGCACACCTACTCCTTGGCGATGTCATCGGTGGTCCTCCCGTGCAATGGTGTTGATGATCTATATCCTCCTATTTGTCGTCAGCTCATACTCGGGGGTAACTTGTTGGTATACTTTGGGCCCTCCGATGTTTGTCGGTTGTGGCACACACGCTTTGCTGGCCGTTCATGCTTTTTGACATTTCAGCCCGCTTTAATCCCGTTCTTGAGGTAGAATCGTTCCTCCTTCATGATACTTGAAGCTATTTGAGGCGCCTCTTGAGGTTGTGCCGCGATTCCTTTGGCTATACTCCTATGGAGTTGTTCTCTTCTCGCGTATTGTTCTTTTGAATCGCCGCATCCTTGGTTCACCAAGTTGCATGCAAGTCCGCGTGCAAGTCATCGGCTCGCCGGGCTTAGTTATCTTCCATCGAAGCCTAAACTTTCTTGTTTGATCCCCTCGATCACATGGTTTGACGTTGTCATGTTCCAATGATGTTATGCCGCTTCTTGTCTTGAGGTACCTTCCGGTGGCTTTGATTGTTCTCGCCAGTTTGATCCTCCCGTTGCCTCTAGGAGCTTGTGGAAGAAGTCGGTTGTTAGCACTTCTCCAGCTTTCGCCTCGACCTTTGTCCTTCTATGCATGTCGGTCTCTCCTCGGCAAGGCATCATGGCTCTCCTCCATGATGGTCTGCTCGGGATGATGGATCCTTATATCTCATAGCTTGACCCTAGCGCTGAAGAAGTACCTTCTTTAGATATGCTCTTGTCGCTGAATAGCCTGGCTATTATCTTGAACTCTTTTGCCGGAAGGTGCTTCCGCTGCTATCCTTGTCGTTAAGGTGTCGAATGCTTCTACCTTGGGCGTTTGATGTCCCACATGTCGGAGATATGATCGGCTTCTTCTCTTCTAATTACTGGTAGGAGTACTTGACGAAGCCATCACCTAGTTGTTGAAGGCATATCTCTTCGCAGTTAGTTTCTTCGTAAGTGCATCTCCATCTAATACACTTGTCATAGCGCATCACCCTATATTACTACAAGGTGGAATTATGGTCATCTAGATGTTGCCTTCTTAGTTGGCTTGTTGATGTCGGGTCGCTCCTCCTTCTATTGTTGAGGCCACTTTCGTGTCATAAGTTAGGGCCAAGTGTTGCGGCCACAAAGAGGTAGTGGTGCGCCGGAATGCGTCCCCGGTGCAGCACTGATGATCTTGACATGACCGGTGTGTTGTCTCTTATTCTGGCATTGGGTGGACGAGCGGTCTTCTACTTGAGGGCACTTGGAGTCGAAGGTTTGCTTGGCCTCTGGTCGTTCTCCCTCGTACTTGCTCTTCCATTTTGATCTTGGGCTATAGTTGTGCTTCCTTGCTTTCTCATTTGGTAGTCAAGTGAAGGAGCCCTCGGATCAAAGCTAAATCCGTAAAACATGACTCTAACTCATGTTTCCCCACTATATCTGTGAACAGATATACAATGAACATATATGCATTTACATTGGGATTTTAATTCATCCACTTTTCCAAAACAATTCACCAAGATCTACTTAAATGTTTATACTCCTTTGGTTTCCCTCCTCCTAAAGCGTTTGATTCTTCGGTTTTGTCGCGATGTTCTTCATTCATACGGTTGACTCCGGATTCCTTGAGATGTTGCTACTATTGTTGAGCTTCATATCGATCCGGAAGCTTCGTCACCCCAAGTTAAGAGTGTTCATCGGGTGTGATCCCTTTGAAAAAGATGCTCCTCCTTACATGTATGTCCGTTAAGTAAATGCGGGACCGCTCAACGCCCCTACATGTGGTGTGTCGCTGTAAGATTGCTGATGTGCGGTGCCATTGATCGCTTGAGTAGGGTCACCCCGGCTGCCATCCGGGCATTCTTGAATGTCTTCGCTCGAGATGTCGTGGTGGTGGCGTGCATTGTCATTCCTCCGCTGAGTTGAATTTCGAAAGCGACTCCTGTTGCTTGCTTTTGCTTCATTCCTCGAGGTGCCTCTCCTGTCCCTTGGAAGTGTGATCATCTCCATTGCACCTACCATGGCTCCTTCTAGTCGCCTTTTATGATTTGTACCTGTGGCTAAGTCGTCTCCTCCTCCGGCCCTTGGGATCCTATCCATTCATTCGTCTAAGCCCTCCTTTGGTTCCATGTAGTAAGGTCGCCCTTCCTTTGGTTTCTAGGTGTTTCTGGTTCGGAATTTTGTTTGAGCGAATATTCTCCTCCTTGATCTTGCCCCTAATGTCGATAGGCCTTCAAGTCGGAGATGTTCCCCGATATCGTCTCCTCCCCTCATGGTCTCCTACTTTTTGAACCGGATGAAAGTTCTCCTGCTAGTGCAAAGGCTGGAAGCTCGTCCGGGTCAGCCTTAAGGTGCTTTGTGGTTGCCTAGCTTGTTGTTCCTTTGTTGACGTTGCATGACATTCGCTTTGAGCTGTTGGGCTGCAAGGTGGTGGTTGTCTTCCCTCCGGTTTCTATACCGGCCGTCGCCATGACTTCTCTCCTCGACGGAAGATTATGCCCTCGCCCCAGCTCGTGATGCTAACACGGCATTGGTGTCTAACGCCTTCCCCGCATCTGTATTTTTCTGCCTTGCGTTCTTCCATTTGAAACTCATGTGCGTGGAGTTGGTGAAGGCGTCAAGATCCTCTTTTGATGTGACCTCGTGGGCGTGGTAGCCGGGGAGGTTGACACCTAGAAAATTCTTGATGCCGGATTGGTTACCAAATATTCTTCCCATTTGATGAAGATTGATGATAGGTGGTGTCTGTTCTACTCGTTCTACCGGTTGAGGTATTTGTCGTTTGTGCTTCCCTCTATTGGGTCCGCTTTTCGGTCTCCTCTCCTTATCTGTTTGTACATCGGATGGGATCTTGATGTCTTCAAGGAGTTGCGCCTCTAGCTCTTCTGTGGCTCTGGCCCCGTCCTTCAAAAGTAACGCTCGTATATCCTAGAGTCTAAGGGTCTACTTGAAGGGCTCTCCTACAACATTTTGGGCTCTATAAGCAAGCAAGATGGCTCGAGCAGCATTACTGGAGACATATCTATAATCTCCAAATCTATGGACACTAGGACGTGTGGTATGGCATGAAATGAGGGTTGTTTTGCAAAACCTCCATGATGTTTGAGGCATACTCTATGGTCCTAGCAAAGTTGGTTTGGGGGAGTCCAATCTCTACACATGGAGTGACTTGGGCAGCTCTAGACTCTAGCTCCTTTCTAGGTATCCCGGAAATAGGGAGGCCAATGTGGCTGTATAAGTCAAACTCTATTAGAAGGACACAAAATTAGGTCAAGGTTTATGCCTTTGGCATGAGCAGAGGTGATGTACCAACAGTTGGACTTGGGTTTCTATGTTGAGGTCTAGATGACTATAACAAAGGGGTGTTCTTGGGCACTTCTATCTAGGAGTAAGGCATCACTTGAAGAGCAATACTTAGGGTACTAATGGGATATGCTTCTATTTACAAACAAACCACGGTTTGGGAAAACAATTCAAGGGTTTGAGCAATTTTGGTCATTTTGAGCTGGGGTTTGACATTTCTAGCCTAATTTGAGGTCATAAATGGATTCTAGGCTGTCTAACGGTCCCTATTACAACAAATTTCAGGCAATTTGGACTCACAGCTCAAGTTATGGAGGTTCAAAGTTTGGAGGTCTCACATTGCCCCGCACCAATAATGAACTTTTCATTTTCGGGTCCCGGAGCAACGTGTGAGACATTGGCTCTAAATGGGTTAAACTTGTCCAATTTGGGTGATATAAGGGTCTAATTCCTGCTAGATTCGTTTGAAGTTAGGCAGAATTGACCCCCATATTTGGTCGATTTGGGCGCTTTTGGGCACTTTTTGGGGCATGGTTCACAAAGATGGTCTCACACATTGCGCCCGCACCAATAATGAACTTTTCATTTTCTGTCCCCAAGGCGACGTGTGAGACATCCTCTCCCGAATTGGCCTAGGATAAACATTTTGACTAAAACAAAGCTAAAACTTACTAACTCAACTTAATTAAATAACTTCATACACTTATAATTTACTCTAAAACACTTTGTATTAAACAAAATTTTATCATTTACGAAATTAATAAGGCTCTCCTTTGATGTAGCTGGCAAGCTGCATGTCCTTCTTCATTAGTGTTACTCTCTTGGCGTGTACTGTGCAGGCTGTTGAGTCTTCAAAATGTTGGACCAGCTTCTGCTTCTGCCGCTTTGACCCTTGGCCTCCGCTCTCGTTACGCCCTCTCCTCTTCTTGTTTCCTTTTGTCACGAATGAGATCTTCATTATACATCGTCTGGGCGCCGTTGGGAAATGAACTGCGTTAGCCAGGCTGAAAATGAGATCTTCATTATCTGTCATGAATGAGATCTTCATTATCTTTCCGGCGCCGCAGGCTGGAAATGAGATCTTCATTATCCGGCGGCCTTCGTGTGAGATCTTCATTATCCGTCCCGGCGCTGACGTGGGAGACCATCCTATTTGGCTCACTAATTTTGTCTTTTTGCTCACTATTTTTTTGTCTTTTATGTTCTCATTCATTTTAACTCGTTACTAGCTTAGCATATACTACAAAAATGAAAAAAATTTCCCATACCGAGGTTTGAGGATCCTATCAAGTTAGTACTCATGGGGCATGGCCGCTTTGCTCTTGATCTCCAAGAACATTGCTCGATACCATACCGTCGTCCCCTACTCTATGCAGTTGCACTCACCACCGTATACAAAACAGAGTTCATCCCCATACTAGCTCCATGCCGATCACGGGCCCCACATGACATGACTTTGCAACCGGAGCGGGTTCCGAGTAGGGAAGAGTGAAGGGGTCATTTACCCCATCTCCCTCGGGGCCTACCTAGGCTGTGGGCGTAAACATACATGTCGTTATAAAACATAACCACATATCCACCTTGAAGGGTGGTGCATCAACATCTGCATAAAACAATGATCATCATCATACATAGGGGGTCCCACCAAGGCTTCGGACTTCGAAAGGATGGTAGGCGGCAGGTCTCCGTAGAGTTCATTGCGCATGAGAATTCATGGCAATGGATTTAGCTGGTATAAGAACATGGCATGGGGTTGTCCACTCCATCCGCCCCTCCCTTAACACTTTGCGTAGTAGGCTGAAAAGTGTTGGGACCTCGATTGTAGTAGCCGTGGGATGCATAGCCAAAGGGCTATTCTCTGGGTTGCATCTCCCGATTCCGATAGGTGGTGGGGATCTCTCCCCTCCGAGAGATCTACATGCTGACTCAAGGTGACTAGAGGGCCAACGCCTTGTTCGACTTGAACCCCAATGGAGAGTGACGATCACCCACTCGGGTGTCGAGCCCGAACCTTGCCCACACGCACGGTGGCAAGGCATTAGACCCTAGTCCACAAGTGATCCCCACGATAGACTTTACACACCCGTGGGGATCGTTCAAGAGTCCCAACACGAACCTCTTTGTAAGCCGCCAGGCCCCTTCACCCACAACCGTGTGTGGCTCTTATGCATGTGTCGAATCTACAGGTGTGCTAGAGAGGCTAATCTAGGAGCATCTACTACCAAGCTTTCTTGGTCTCTACCCCCCTTCCCAATACAAGGAGTTCATAGAGATACATCATCCATATATCACAGGAAGAACTAAAGAACTAGATCTAATCTATATCATAGAGTTAGGTTCTTTAGTTAGAGTCCGGTATCTAGAGATCTAGAGGGTGCTATGGGCAATTTAATAGACTAAACCTACCGATTCTATGACTAAAATATGGTTTAAGCTATTAAATTGCCTAAATACCCCATCCTTGAGTTGTTCTCCCCGACCGAGTTCGACCATCCCTCTGAAATGCTCGAATCAAGGAAACTAATGGTGCAATTCTCCCATTGCAGTTCCCGAGGCTGATTTGGCTCTTGGGGCAGCCAAAACAGAGCTCTAAAACCCTAGAAACTAAAAATGGGCAAGTTAGGGTTTCCCTTCCTAAATAGACAAGGGTTAAGCTAGGGTTTCAATTATCCCCTTTAGGCATGTGGGATAGTGGGAATGGGCCCACTTGCCCATAATGGCTGGGTAAAAATGTTGCCCACATGGAAAGGTGTGCCCACATTAATGTGCACATTGGTAAATGTGCACATTAATAACAAATGCACATTCCTAGCAAGTTGCCCCCTAGGGGCTACCCACCTGGCTACACATCGGGCGCATTAATCGCAGCCTGAGTGGCTGCACGCTGCATTGTAGTACAATTTCGATACCGCCCGGACCGATATCACGGTCGTGAACGTTACATCGACACCCTTTGACATCAATTGGTTTATGAATGTAACTTGGGGATATTGCATTCCATGCTTTTAAGAGATTTTTGATGATAGGAGAGGTGTTGGGAGATGCCTAAAGTTGAGTGTAAGTAAAATCTGGAAGCTCATGCTTAACTGTGGTGCTGTTGAAGGGTTTGCTAATTTAGATCCAATACCTGATAAATTTTATGGTTGGGGAGAAAGAGCCATGAATTGCTTTCTAGACGTACTTAGCACCCCAAACTTCGAGAAACATGTCTTTGCAACCTAGCTTTCCCTTCTTCTTTGGGTGGATAATTTCAGCCAAATTCAGTAGCCCAAATTTAGTCCGTCATGAATTGCTTGAGTTGCTTATAATATTTCATATCTGCTACCAAAGCAGAGGAGAAATAGCCATGGTACTTGGTAAGAATGGAGTTGGTCGGAGTGACTCTACCGGCAAAAAGACATAGAGTTTTTAGATAGCCCACCTTTTTCTTGATTACGTTAATCATGGGATCCGAAGTCCGCTAGTGTTCGTGTTAATTGCAAGGGGAGGCCCAATAGAGTGATAAGCTTGATTAAGGATCAATAATTTTTATTCTCAAGGTGTTGATGCTATGGTCAACCTTCTTCTTCTCCATGTTAAGAAAGACTCTAAAGACTGAGCCAAAAGGTTTGGATGGCTTGGATGAAATTGCCGATGTATTCCTTTTTACTTCTAGGATGATGAAAGTGTCATACGCATTGGAGAATAGTGAGATGCTCATTTGTTCCATGCATTACGGGGCCTTTGAGTTTGTTCAAACCCTCTAACAGCTACTAGCCTAATAAGAATCTCCTGGAATGCAATAAGAAAATGTAAGGGCAAGGGGCATCCTTGCTTACCCCCTCAATTGGAAAGAACTTTGTGCCATTTATGAGCAGAGCAAATACACATTTTTGTTGAGTCCCATTATTCTCTCAATTAGAGAGCTCTTTCCATAAAGTCCCATATGATAAACAAGGTGACCTAGCAAACACACTAATGACCTATAATGCAATTGCAAATTTCCTTTTCAAAAAACTGATATTCATGCCTGTTTTGGGATCTCAGTTGTAATTTCCTTATAGCAACGTAAAATAAGCATATTTTTTAAGACATTCATAAACACAAGTTGTAGAAAAATAAAATTTATGCATTTGAATTGCATTGAATTGAATGAGAAATCCAAAAAGCAAGTTTTATTATATTTTTGAACTTAGAGAGCAAGTAATATACATTTAAATATTCAATGATCAATTACTCATCTTCACATAAATATATAGAAGCATATGTTTGCTTCTACAAGCGGAACCATAGATTTCTTGCTTTGCTTGTAATTTTTAACTGTTGTAGAAGCACTAGAATTTGTCGCATTTTTGGTCCTACAAAACATATTTTAAGGTTGCACATTACTGAACATTCAACATTCCCAAGAAGAAATAAAGACCAAAGCAGAAAAGCTCATGGAGTGGACACAGACATGCCTATGAGCACATAGAATCAACAAAAGAAACTAGCTACTTGTCTATGTGGGCATAGAAAGGAGTTTCTAATTAGTATGTCCTGTCTATAAGCGCATGGACAAGCACCTAGTTTTGTAAATGTCTATCCTGTATTTGCATAAGGTAGAGCTTTAAAACATATTACTTGTCTATGCGCGCATAGACAAGCAACAATTTTTGAAAACTCTTGGCTATGCACGCATAGACAACATTTAATTTCTTAATGACAGTTTCCATTGAATGGTAATTAAAATGTGGAAAACAAGTGCAGAATTAATGTAGCTATTACAGAGGAAAAACTTTGAGAAACATGAGGAATTTTTCGAAGTTCAGAAATAATTGAGTCTTGTTCAAATTATAACAATATTATAACAACCTTACTTTAGCATGTGCTAATCAGATTTCTACAACCGAGGGTTCTAGCTGCAAGTTTTTAACCAAAATTACGTTATACGAGAGTTACTTTGTTCTTACAAGAATTTAAATCATAAATTTAACTGAATATGCTTCCAATGCAAGCGATTGTTCCAAAAACAGTGCAAATACACGCATATTTCTTTAGAAATTACTTGCAAAGAGAAGAAATAACTCAGTACCTCAAAACTTGCAAAATCACCAGAATCCACCAGCGGAAATCGCTTTCTAAATCATCCCAAACCTCATTTTGCAAACGAAAAAGGAACAAATTCATCCGCAAAATTGTCCCAGAATGCTATTCCACGAGTTTTCAGAGTAGAAATTATAGAACTTTTATTTCTATAAATAGGAATCTTCTTAATAGGAAACTTGTTAATAGGAAACTTGTTAATAGGAAACTTCTTACCTCAACATTTTGGTTGGAATGGGAAAGCATTAAGGTTTTCATCCAAATCAAATCATGCTAGGGTTAAAAAAATACCGAAGTATTCCTACTGCAAAACTCCGGTTGCAAGAGCTCTGATTGTATGATCGCCCCATGCAAATGCATGGCTCATGCGCAACTGCAAGCCCAGGCCCTTCGACTGCAAGCCCTTCGATTTTGGTCTTCCGGAACCAAAATCTAAAACCTGCGTCTTTTGAAAAAGAAACGGAATATAACTTTGCTACTAGTTTTCGGTCTCTCTGTGAGAAGATATTGAAAAATATAGTTCTATTTTATAACTATACTTGCATGGATGGCAAAAATAAAATATTCTAAGATTGGGGATCATGGATCAACCCGGATTTTCTCATGCTATCATATGCCATTACATCGGCTTAGTAAACGTGTGCCCGGCGTTGCCGGGCTAATGTCCTGGCATCTGCTCTTTCTCGGCTTTTAACGTCATTACATGCAACTTCGACAATATCGCATGTTGATACTAGCAAGAATGGAGATTATTTTGCTTTTGTAATTATTTTTGCGATTAAAATTGTCTAATGACAGTATCATCAATGTATTAACTTTGTGTTTGTAAACAAAGGGAATGCACACATGTTATCGAATATGGACATACAGAATTACATGCATTACATGTAGCAATTTCCAATATGAGCAATGAAACGACCCAGATTTGTTGAAATATAAAATGGCTCATATCAATTCCAACCAATAACAAATTGTGATTATCTTTCGGCCACAAATTCTCAACTCCTTGCTAATGTCATTAATTAAAGGCTACTTAATTAATGCTCATCACATTCTGCTAATGTTTACTACACTACCGCGCATAAGTTAGAATGGTATGTCATTTGGATAACATTGACATATGTTTATTTTTTTTTTGTATATTGCAGGAGTAGAATGCTATTTCAATATTTTTTTCATTGATACAAAAAGCAACATGGAACTGAAGGAGCCCCTACGTCTAAAACAAAACACATTAAATGCTTACGTTTTATTAGACCATATTGAGTTGCTCCATGGGCATAAAGAGAATCTTACTATAAATTTGAACATTCAAAGTAATATGTGGTTGTTGAAGTTCTTAGAATAGTTTCACATTACTCAATATCCAATATATTGCGAGCTAACAATTTCTTTATACTCTTCTCTTTTGGGGGCATGTTCTTTGGTGCAATTATTAAAGTAAGTTACGTTTAATCAAATGGCATATGATAAAAGAATAAACCTACAACACTTGGTTCGAGAATGGGCTAAGCAAACGAAGATGCTTAAAAAATGTGTTTAACTTTCAATACTTATAAAGTCATAAAACCTGGAATATTTGCAAGAATATCTAAATGGAATCTAGAACCAGCAAAGTGGAACCAACATAATGTTTGTAAAACATCAAATAAAATTGATGTACAGAAGCAAAGGGAAGTTAATAGATACTGCATCTAGAGCTTTCAATCGTCTTACAGCAAATACAAAGAACGAAAATTAACGCCCTGCTTTAAGTGTCCAACCTCTGCCACTTTCGCCAATTAACTTGTGAGTCCTCAAGCATCTAGACCATTCGAATTTGTCTTAATCCAAATCAGATTTATCTAGAAATGGTAAAAACTCTCAAGATGTATTAAATCCAGCTATTTATATTCCCTGAAAAGTTTGAGCAAATGAATGCACATATCTGATGCACCATGAACATTTAAGTACAACAAATGCACAAATATATAAAATATGAGAGGAAAATAATTTACCTTCTGCTGCAGATCTTGTACTATTTTGCAAGTTGAAGCTCCATGAAGTTTTGTAACAGGACATTTTGATATTGCCTAACCTTAAAAAAATTTCGCGAAAAGAAGCATGCACACAGTTTATTGCATGCAAGGTTTATGAAAGTCTATACTATATGCCAATACATTGTTTACAAAATCAGTTCGTTTATATGTATTCAAATCAGTTCAAAAATTTTTTGCCCATGCACACATAGGCCCTACCTACTATGTTTTTTGTTCTACCTACCTATTTTTCTACCATCTTAGTTTTTCTACCTACCTAGTTTTCTCTCAACCTACCATTTTAGTTCTGCATCACTTTGGACCTTTTCTAAACCCTTTTGCGCATTATTTTTGTTATCCTTTTTATTACACAAAATGTTGCAATCTACGTAGCCGAACAATGTTTTCTTCAGTGCTGTCAGCACTTAGCTTAAAAAATTTATTTTCTTTTGGTGTGCATAGTGACATCATCTTCCTTTGCCATGGGTTTACATGCATTGCTAACTTTAGATAGCATCAAAGCCTCTTCTAGAGTCCAATTTGATTAGCATGCAGTTTTGTTCCAGTTCCAGTGGAGAGGTGCAGGGGTATCCTCAAGATGAATTTCTGAGGAAGAAAAGCAGATTGGTTTTTACTGATGTTTTTCTGTAGGTGGCCAAGAACCTTATTTGCAACAATGTTGGCAATTTTCAACTGAGATAAGTTGACCAATTTTTAGGTCCATGTTATGGATCACACCAATGAACCATACCTTTTATATCCCTGAAACCTTATTTAAGGCTTCTCAATCAATTCATGGTCTCCCAATCTGTAATCCATCCAGAATTGCTACATAATCCACAATCAAACTGTTAGCAATGACAAAAGATCTCTATTTGAAACAAACGTACAATATGAGTTGCATGGATAATTCAGATTGGCCAAGCTCTAGTTCACCAAAACTAGAGCTAGATCAAGATGCAATAACCAATGTATGATAGTTCACCTCCCAACCGGGTGATAGTTCACCGCCCAACCGGGTCATTTGGTGCTAAGAATTGGCAGAATTATGACAAGGCCTGACAATCAGCTTCCATTGGTAGCTCCTCCCTCGAGCTAGCACTCCCAATATAAGACACCAAGAGTTAGGCTCTAGGATAGTAACAGGTTATTGAACAAGAATAGCAGAAGCTCTAGGAAAAACTAATGGCTTTCTTAGAATCAGATTCAAGAGCGAATGAGTAGAGCAGTCTTCTTTGACCCCCTATCACTCTTCCAGCTATATCTCTCTTATTCGGATAAATCATAGAAAGTGCCACCTCAATTCAAAAACTAGACTCTGAGCCGGTTTCAATGAAGTAAGAATCGCCTCAATCGGAGCTCTGCTTGCCGAGATATATGTAACTGAAGTTCAACGTCTATTTATAGGTTTCTACTACGACTTTAGCCCTTTTTTATTTAGCTGTGCCTTTTTAGCATCATAAATATAGACCATAGGTTGCCTTTATTGCCTTTCCTTGCCAATAATTTGCCAAACTTAGACACCCAAGACTAGCATCCAAGACCACTCCCCCGAGCTACCATATTCGTATCAATTCTTCCCTTTCTGGAAAGCAACTGACCTCAGTTGTACGGTTGTACCTGTCAACTACAAGTTGAGCACCAACTCAATTGTATAGGTGAGTGCCAACACTCATTTTCTTGTTTAGGTATGAGCAACAACCCATCCCATTCACTTGGATATGAGCAACAACTAATTCCATTTACTTGGACATGAGCAACAACCCATTCCATTCTTGAGGCATCAACCTCAGTCAGTAGCATCAAGTATTGCTCAAAATTTTCCATTGAGGCACCAACCTCAACCTAGTAGCACCAACTATTGCTCATAATTTTAGACAACAATCTAAAGTTATCCGTTGAGGCACCAACCTCAACCATAAGGATGCAATAAGAAATATCTAAAGATTCTAATCACAATCCTTAAACATCAATTTCATACCAGATAAGAGGTAACCGATTTGCACTCTCCACCTCTTTGTGCTGCTTTCTTCTCAATCTTATTCTTCTCAACTTCAGAAGTTCCTGCAATTATTTCCTCCATATGCACATTGTGTATTTGAGATTTACTTTCAGTACATTTTTTGCACTACGAAGAATATTCTATTTTTGCAGCTGTCTTATTCCAAATCACCTGTACCTAATAAATTCATTTATTCTTGCAACAAAAAGGAATTTGCGATACAGATATTTAAGGGCTACTCTAGAAAGTTCTCTTCCTTTTAAAAGGATTAGATTGGTAATGAATTAAATCCATGGAAAGAAATCATTTGGGTTCTCAGGATAAAGATTTTTGTTCTAGTTTGCAATTACCAGCACCAACTAGGTGACTTACAAACACCAAGAATAGTCAAAATAAGAATCTCTATTCTAGTTTGCAATCTCCAGCGCCAACCGGATAACTTGCAAACGTCAAGAATAGCCAGGCTCTGATACCAATTGTTATGGATCACACCAATGAACCATACCTTTTATATCCCTGAAACCTTATTTAAGGCTTCTCAATCAATTCATGGTCTCCCAATCTGTAATCCATCCAGAATTGCTACATAAAACTGTTAGCAATGACAAAAGATCTCTATTTGAAACAAACATACAATATGAGTTACATGGATAACTCAGATTGGCCAAGCTCTAGTTCACCAAAAATAGAGCTAGATCAAGATGCAATAACCAATGTATGATAGTTCACCGCCCAACCGGGTCATTCGGTGCTAAGAATTGGCAGAATTATGACAAGACCTGACAATCAGCTTCCACTGGTAGCTCCTCCCTCGAGCTAACAGTCCTCAATATAAGACACCAAGAGTTAGGCTCTAGGATAGTAACAGGTTATTGAACAAAAATAGCAGAAGCTCTAGGAAAAACTAATGGCTTTCTTAGAATCTCTTCCGGCTATATCTCTCTTATTCGGATAAATCACAGAAAGTGCCACCCAATTCGGAAGCTAGACTCCGAGCCGGTTTCAATGAAGTAAGAATCGCCTCAATCAGATCTCTGGTTGTCGTGATATGTGTAACTGAAGTTCAGCGTCTATTTATAGGTCTCTGCTACAACTTTAGCCCTTTTTATTTAGCTAAGCCTTTTTAGCATCATAAATATAGACCATAGGTTGCCTTTATTGCCTTTCCTTGCCAATAATTTGCCAAACTTAGACACCTACGCTAGTCCACCAAGACTAGCATCCAAGACCACTTCCCCGAGCTACCATATTCGTATCAGTCCATGGTGGCAGTCAAATCACCATCTGTGATAACTAATTGATATGTGCCCCAATAATGGATGCTTTTGGCTTGGCAGAGAAAAGGACATCCAACCAGCATTTTATAATCACTAGGATCCTCGCCATCTTTCCACATGCCAAATTCCTAAGGAAATTTGTAAACACCAATACTGACCGTGAGTGGTGAATTGACACCTTATGTGATATGACCACTGGCAAGTTTAATATTAGAAGATGCTCGTCTACAGTTGTTTGATGCTACTTGATGTCATAACTTGTGCGGTGAGGAATTGACAACCCCCCACCCCAACATCAATTTTAACATGATTGACTGGATGGTGCCCTATGATCACATGAGCAATAGGTGTGGATGTCACAACTGCTCCAACGAGCATCGTGGGTAGTGGTTATTGTTCTCGAAGGGCTGGATAGAGCTTCATAATGGTGGCAGACTAAGAGAAATCTTGATTTTTGCAAGTTCTCCTTGAAGTCCCAAGGGAACCTGAGCAAACGAACTAGCATGGTCCACGAGTGCTGGATCCTTGAATAAGGATGCTGACACTTCATGCAAAAGATCAATTTCAGTAGTGATATTGGGATATGGTTGACGAGGGGGCGTGGGACCCGATGCGGCACCCGTTATTATGCCCCTATGGTAGCGTGAACATTGGCCAGATCCCTTTGCCGCTTGTATCAAACGAAGAATACTGCATGACGTGAGACATGAGTTGTTCTAAGTTTGGATCAAAATCAATAAATTTTGTTGAAATCTCGAGGAATGAGAGTATATGGCCTAGTGTCGCGACTTTGACGTGAAATAAGACCCACCCTATTGGATTGCTAAACTGGAGAATTAAGAGTACGATAGATTTCTTCCTGAGCTTGCTAATCAAGAGGAGCTAGTGCAAGAGCTTGTTGAGGCTATTGTTGTTGGGGAGCACACGGAGGTTTATTCATAGTGGATCGCGGGCCTTGTTTGCCACTGGCAAACTAAAGTTGGTAAGTCATAAATCGTACCGATGTGGTGTGATTGGTGCCTGGAAGTTGAACTTGAACCTGCGGAAGTTGTGGATACAGAGGTTGTGTGGATCCACTCTCTACAATGATAACATTGAACTTTGGCAGGATCAAAAGGAGCTCGAGAAGGTTGACCACGTGGTTTCTGAGCCTGCAAATTTTGTTGATATGGTCGGCAGGCATGGCCCGAACTTGGAAAACCAGGTTTTGGCAAAAATGAACTCAAAGTTGGTAAGCCCTAAGTCATACCAATGCGGTGTGATTGGTGCCTAGAAGTTGAATTTGTACCTGAGGAAGTTGTGGACCACGAGGTCATGTGGCTCCACTCTCTACAATGATAACACTGAACTTTGGCAGGATCAAAAAGAGCTCGATAAGGTTGATTGCATAGTTTCTTAGCCTGCAAATTTTGTTGATATGGCTGAAAAACAGACTTTTCGGCCCGGAAGGCGGAATGAGCGGGAGTGCACTCTTCCGTATTGTGATTGCACATTGTTAACCACCTCGTAATTAGCATTGTGCACATGTCGCATCGATGATGGCGGAACTACACTTGGCATGTTTAGGTTAGCATAGGTGTCTGACTTAGATTTAGCTAGATGTAGGGCTCGGTTTGCAATCTACATTATATTAGACCGGAGCCTCTTCCATGTATTCAATTTTTGATCTCATATTTGGAGAGCCTCATTTGGCACACATTTTCCATATTCTTTGTGTATATACTTTGTCTCTTTCTTGTTTCATGATCTTGAGCATGGCATGCTTGTAGCATCCGGCGGTCATGGACTCTTTGTTTAAAGATGTATGCCAAGAACTCAAAATTAACGTTAGCGGTTATCATCGAGGTTCGCTCAAGATTATTTCTTTAGCCTTGCTTTGTTTTTGCTTCTTCTTTGTTATGATTCTCTTTTTGAAAACTTCTTGTCACGGTACTCTCACCCTTTTAGATTCCTTTAGTTTTGTTTTCATTTTTTAGTTCTCAACTAGCTGATGATTTTGCCAGCTGATTCAATCTTGTTACTGTGTTCTCAAGACTCATGGTTTTTAAGGTGCAAAGTTGCCAGGTTTGCAATTAAGGATTGGAGTGATGACAACACTCCACTTTGCAAGGTTATCAGAAAAATCAAGTATTTGCTCCCTTTTTCTATCTTCTGAAAAACTAAAAGAAACAATCTAGCATTTGCTCATTTTTGTACGATCATATTTATCATCTTTGGTTTCCTTACTTTATCAAAATCTTGTGCATTTGCACATCCAAAATATTATGTGTCATCTGCCGCACATCAACAAGGATGATTCTGTCTCCGAATCTCAGAAGTTTTTTATGAAGTTTCCTTCTTCAGACTATTTGGTAGAGGACCAGCACTTTGGCTAGCCCCCTTTTAAGATTCAAGATCAATTATCTTTATCAAGGGCGAGTCATTTGCTTCTTATGTAGCTCTTCATCTGCAAAAGTCTAGTTCTTACATATTCATAAAGAAAGCCGCATATATTTTTCTCCAAATCATATGCAACATGTTTTATCCAAAGCATATCAGTACCTGCATCAAAGTTCAACTTTGCCAGTTTTTTCCGAGCACAATAAAATATTCAAGCACCTCAGGTCCTAGATAATTTCGAGTCTTAGTGCAACTCTTCTTCAAATACTTCCCATTAGTCTGGTATATCTGCATACAAGAAATCAAACAGCACAGATTAAATCATAATTTCCTATCTATTCAAATTTTTCTGACAAAGATGAGGCAAATTCACCTGATGAAGGAATGAGGGACCAGTAGAAGAGGCTAACTGTTGCATAGGGATAATAAACAAACCAAAGCTAGAAGGTGTCGAAAAAACATGATCCTGAAGTCGGGATGTGAACCACCAGGATTAGCTTCAAGGTTTAGCTGAAGATCACCAACATTGTAGACATTGACTAATGGTTGCAGAGAAGGAGAGGATTGAAACTCATTGACATAGTTAAGACCAAATGAAGCTTGTGAGAAGCCCCCCTCCATGATGTGGTGAAGAAGGTTGTGAAGAATGTGGAGATTGCAAAGGTGGAATATGTATATAGATGCTCTCAGAAGTTTGAAATTACTGAGTTTGTCCATGAACATGAATGGGTGTCTGATGAGGCAAAATGGATTGTGAGCAATTTTGACATTGTAGTGGAGACTGTAGCCATGAAGAAAGCTAAGAGGTAAGAGGAGCGGAGTGGGAACGTGAGTGTAGCCTACCATCTTTTAGATCATATTCTCCCATGAATGAATCACGTTTAGCTTCGCGTCGTTGATGTCTTTTAAAGATGCGAAGAGACATGCTGGAGAAAATAGAAAGAACTTGAAACCCATTAGTGGTGACAATATTTATGTTCTGGATCGAGTGCTGGATCTCCTGGAAGACAACCCTTAATGAGGACCCATATATCTAATAGACAGATCCTGAGTTCTGCTGACATCTCGAGAATATCCTAAACTGAAGGTTGTTAGCTCATCAAGGCAATGATTCCTGTCGTGGAGGACTCCACGCTCTATGGTGACCTCACGCCTTGAGATCCCTTTGTCTCTTCTTAGGCGTGGTCTTCTTCACGTTCTTCCCTTTCTCTTGGAGCTCAGGGTTCTTCCCACGTGTCTTGCCTGTGTACAATAGGAATAGTCCCATTTTTTTAGGCACATGACTAACATAAGGACATCACTTTATTCATCATCACATCATGGGTACATTCTACATCACATGGAAGCTAATCCACTATCTAGGCATGATATGCTAGAAGTTGCTTTGCATTTGATTATCCAGTACATATGGCAAGTTTAAGGTCTCTACATAGAACCGGTTCTTCATACTTGAACCCGCAATCTTGGGGCAACAGATTTTTAAGATCCTCTATTCTAGATTGATGTTGGCCATGTTTGAACGCGTGACCTATGTGTGGCAGTTTAAGATCCTGCCACTAGACCATGCTCCAAAGGGTGTCGACTGCATTGTTAGTCGGCCGAAACTAGTCTTAGGTAGGAATTTAAAGCTCAATTCATAGATTAAGGCATAGTGGCTTGAAGTATTGACTAAAACAATGCTCGGGTCATTATCCGAACTACAGTGTTTTTGCCATAGTATATTTCAATGATTATCATTATTGATTGATATTTTGCACTTTGTTGCTATTATTTTCACTAGACAAATATTGACTAATTATCCTCGTCATTTGTATAATGTTGAGCTGAGAATTCAAACATTCATCTTGTGATCTTGAAAGTAAATTATTTGATATCATTTTTAACATCTTCTTTTCCCTACATCCCCCCCTCCCCCCCAAAAAACAAAAATCCAAAGTAAGGGATTAGAAGATATGGGAGGACCGCCTAACACAAGTGTATAATTTAGGAGCTCGGCCATTGGAAATCCTAGCAGGGGAGTAAAGAAAGCTCTTGCTAAGGAAGAGGTAGGGAAGGCATTATACAAACTCAATAACAATAAAGCATCCAATCTGCTAGGGTTCACAACAAATATCTTCAAGGAGGCAGGCGAAGAACTAATGAGTGATAACAAAGATATTCAATGTAGCCCTACATCAAGGGCTACCAAAAGGTTGGCAATGAAATAAGATAATACTACTTCGTAAGGAGGAATCCCACTAAATTTGTGGAATTATATAACCATCATAATAAGCAATGTCATGGCAGAATGGTTCAACAAGACCTTAAAGATTAAAACAACAGAATGGATAGAAGCTAATAAAAAACAAGCTCTGGGGCAGGCGGGGTTTAAACCAAACCATGAAAGAGTAGACCAATTAGTCACACTAAGTGTTCTAATAGAGAAAACATGTTCAAAAGGGAAGACATTATATTGTTGCTTTGTGGATTTCAATAATGCTTTTGACACAGTTTCTAGGAGATAATAATTACAAAGATTGCAAGATCTGGAACTCTTACACAATATCATAATTGCAATAGTCAAATTGTATGAAAAAACTTAGACAACAAATAAAAATAGAAGAAGGGGTAGAATATGATATTGGGGTTAAACATGTATATCGACACCCTATGGGAATTCATGTGGGCTAGGGCAAAAGATCACAAGAGCTCCTCGACTAGGGGGACAAAAGTGCCAAACATGCTATATGTGGATGACCTTATCATGGTGATAATAGTGCTACAAGCACTAAAAGAGTTTTGTGAACGAATAGGTCTGGCAGTGAACTTCGACAAGTCCAAGATAGCAAGCTTCGGGAAGATGGTAAAGAAAGAAGTTGGAATCGAATACAAGGGAGACCTAATAGAAATAACAGGCGAATACATAAATTTAGGGTGCAAAATGGAGCTAAAAGAAGACGAAAACATGGATTAAATGAAAGATGACATATTGCAATGATTAACTATTATTGAACAGTTTGCACAAATCACTGCATAATGGCATAAGAAGTTAAGGTCCAGATGCTTGGAATGGCTATATCACCATTTATGTTGTGCGGGGTAGAGGTGCGGGACTGCATTACTTTAGTTGGTAGGATGGACAAAAGCTAAAAAAGTAATAAACCACTTTCAGACTAGAGAACTAGGGGTAAACAAATCTACCCAAGCATCGTTAATGTTACATGAGAATAGGGATGATCCCATTTGAAATCCTAGACCTAGAAAGAGATTTGGTCTTCATAAGAAGAAATACAGATGAAAAGGCCACCCAAAATTGTAGAAAATAATGAAGGAGGATGGGTAGCAGATTGCTTGTCTTTGCAGATAGATTGGGGTTGATTAGCATGGATGCATTTATCGTTATGGTCACTTTCTTTGGGATTGGCCTCTTGGAGGTTGATTGAACATGTAGGCATGAGGCATCTCATGGAGTTTTGTTGTTGATTAGATGAGTGGATGTTTCTCGTGAGCTTGATGGACTCTTGTTTTATTGGGGTCGTTGTTTTGCGAACAATGGAGTTGAAGGCTTAAAGATTCGTCATTATAACCTTATAGTCAACTCTATGAGTTTGTCTAGTGATATCTAGTTGTCCTTGTATGCCCAAGGGACTTTGTTGAAAATGTTTAAAGAATATGCTGTACATTTTTACTTGGAAAGGGCAAGCATTTGCAACAAGCAGCTATCTACACAACCACCCTATAACTCTATATACTACAAGTAGCTATATTCACTTATTTCTTAGCTATATAGGCTAGCAACTAGCGAAGAATATGCATGAAAAGCAATCTCTATCTAACT
The DNA here is from genome assembly GCA_021234155.1 of Isoetes taiwanensis. Lineage (NCBI taxonomy): Eukaryota > Viridiplantae > Streptophyta > Lycopodiopsida > Isoetales > Isoetaceae > Isoetes > Isoetes taiwanensis. The sequence goes on along the minus strand of JAJEKV010000158.1, from coordinate 830,122 downwards.
CAAGCTGCTTATGTTGCAGCGCCTATTGCCAAACTAGCAGCCGTACCAGAACCTTAGCATCTAATTTTTAGTCGAAAATAAAGGCAAACAATTCAATCACCGTCTTCAAACAATATATCAGGGATAAGCCTAGAACTTACATTGAATATATAGCACAATAATATGGGGTTTCCTTTGTGTTTTTTGTACGCTTTTCAATATGGTTTTGCTATGATTTGCTTGATGTATTCGTTTGACTGTACTAAATAGTATTTCTAGAGCGCACATTTTCTGGGCTGTTGATTTTCAAAAAAAAAAAAGATTGTGTGAGAATATTAGATAAAGGCTAAAAAAAAAGAGATTGTGTGGTTGTATGTGAATATTAGATAAAGGCTTGGTTGATTTGGTGATGGCGCAGGTCACTGGGGCTAGGGTTTTGGCACTGCTTCAATCTCAGATATCTCCCTCCTCGGGTGTCCGTTTCGAGCATTTTTTGGTGCGTTAGAAAGCCTTACAGTAAACTTTCTAAGATGTATGGCATCAGGTAATTTTCTTTCTACATCAATCCTGGAATTGGGATCATCTATTTTGGCCTCCATGGTTACCGTCAATTTTGGCGAGGGCTCCTATGGCTCATTCATTCATGTTGTCCTTATGTTGTCCACGTTGTCAAGGTTGCGTTAGGCATATTGGTTATTGCCTATCTTGTATATGTAGTGTAGTGGTCACTAGATTCCTTTGCTTTTTTCTTTTCTTTTCTTTTTTCTGCCTCTTTAATCAGTATGGTTATTGGTATATGTTTGGAGTTCAATTAGGCTCTAGAAGGTAACTTATCAGACTTAGCATGCAGTCAATTTATAGGCTTTGGAAACACTATAGCATATATTGCTCCGACACCTATTGCTTTAGCACACCATTTGTCGTAAAGATTTCTCTTGTAAACAACGGGACAGTATCGAAGGTCGTATCTGTTGTTTTAAACCTTGCTCAACTCCTTCAACAAAATAGGCTTCCTATCAACTTTGAATGCCGTATTTGTGCACTTCCCTGAAGACCATATAAAATGTAATCTTTCTCGAACAGCTTTTTTGAACATTTAATTTAGATTAAGATTAGTTGCAGTGCTGCTCATTGTTGTCCAAATGGCAATCTTGAAGTGCTCCATGCACCACTCTAGAAGCTCCTTAGCTTTCGGGCGTAATACAGCTATCTTTGTGTGATTAAGTTGCTTTAGTTCTGTCCATGACACAACTTGGCAATGGCTCAGTATTCTCAAATAGCTTCAGCAAGACTCCATCTAACTCAAAAATCAAAAGCTTTTTATGCGACTTGATCCTTTTGTTACATAGAGACTTGGAAGGGCTGCTAAATACTTCGCGCTACGTTTAAGTTTCTTCCTTGCAGTCATTAAAGCCCTTGTATTTCCTGGAAGGAAATGCTTTGAAATAAACAAATATGAAACACTTTATACAAAAAAAAAACAAAGAATTACCAGGTGAAACAGATTCTTCTAATTGTGTTCGATGAGATGTCTCTTTCTTTGTCTTCACAACTGGACTACATGATGAAATGGGAAGACTACCATGAGTTTCAATGGCCTTATTATCGTTTGCTGCACCAACAAACTTTGATTGAGACAAAGTAGCCTTCTGATTGTCAACAAGCGGACTGCCCACATTCAGTTTCTTTCCACAAGGTGATGAAGCGGTGTCGCTCATATCTTTCCCATGTTGCGGTCTCTTTAACTCTACAAGCATTACACATAGAAATTGACAACATGTAATAACAAATACATTTCCTTTGCAGAAACCTAGCTTATCCGAACATGCATTATCTGGTGAAATCATTGTCGTCTTTGGCTCATTCTCTTAATGAAAGATCAACTCTTTGTTGTTACCTTCAGCTTCCACAGCAGTACCTATCTTTGATGAGTGGCCTTGAATATCTAGATGTACATAAATAAAAAAATCATTGCTACGCAACAACATACAACAGACTTGTGGACTACTCTTTGAAGCAAAAAAACGGAAACACACTATGTCTACAAGTTGTGGACAACAAAGACTTGGGCCAAATGCAAATCAAAACCCTAGGACCTAGCTGCAAAAATCAGATTATACTCTTGTTCTTAAACTAAGAGAGCAACTAATCATGTAATTACTCCTTTGTAAAAAGCTAGTCCATTTGAACATATAATTACTTGGAGAAATCAAGATTGCAGTGTTTGGCTCAATGGAAATCAGATTTTTACAGCTATCGTGCAATTCCAAACCAGTTGCTGATTGCCCTTGACTATCTGTGTTTTGCATATGTGAAGAACAAGTTGACATTCCCACTAATTTTCTAACTACTTTAGTAGTTGGAAATACGACTTTTTTGATACACTATATTGTGCTTCAACCCTGTGCTAATGGGTACTCTATGGATTTGGAACAACGCCACCGCCTTACGCACCATGAAGCTAGTGTCTTGGAATGTTTGGGGGCTTCTTTCCCAACCAAAGGGCGGACTTTCCATAGCTCTTGCTAGGTTGAAGTCGATTTTTTATTGTTTATAAGAGCGAATGCAAAAAAGGAGGACATGCAAAAGGAGGCAATATAATGTCCCGGTGGGCACCAATAGACTCGGCAAAGCGAGGAGTCAACATGGAGACATGATATAGCAACAACATTTACTCACCTAAAAAAAGATTTGGTCGCTGGACCATTATCAAGTGGTTTGATAAGGGACAAGAGTAGGGACTAGTAAATCTGTATGTGCACAACAGGCCTCGTCAGAGAGGTGCACTCTCGGCTGCTTTGAGATCCAAGCTAATTCGATTGGATGCTCATGTTGTGTGGTTGTTGGTGGATGACTTCAACGTGGTTGAGTTGGAAGCTGATCGGTGTAGCAAAGGATCAGAAATTATCCAATGGCATTGCTTGATGCATGATTGTGGTTTTGTAGAGGTGGATGGCGATCATAGCTACACTTGGTGAAGAGGGTAGAGCATATGCACATCATGATAGGGAATATTACAATTTGCATAATTTCTCACGCAAAAACATGCTTGATAGCTCTATTTCGGATCACAATCTATAGTTTTTCTCTTGCTCTCAAGACGTGGTGCATAACAAGATCAAGACTTACTTCAAATTGAATATTTCATTCTTGAAGGATGAGCTTGGACCTTTGCCTTTGTGAGAAGGAAAGGAATGTCTTGGATTGTTGATGCATTGGCTGCAATGAAGTCTTTTGCTAAGAATTGGGGCCGTCAACAAGTTGCTATGAATTGAGGAATTCTAATTGCTCTGTACCAACATGGCTTGTAGATCAGTTATATCATCAAATGCCCAGAAGGAAAAGCAGATTCGTCCTAGCATTAGATAGATGGAAGCTGAGCAAATTCATCACGCTTGAGTCAAAGCGGACCTGCAATGGTTCGAAGAGGGGATCGCTGCACATGATTCTTTTGCATAGCTACAAAAATTCGAAGATAAACTTCTGCGATGGTGTCTCTCTAAGTTCAAGATGGGCCTTCCATTCTGATCCTGAGCAACTTAAGCTCTTTTGCATGACCACTATTCTTTTTTCTTTGTTTCTCGGCGCCTTGCCTTCCAACAAGACTTTTAGGAGGCGTTACTTGCTAAGGTACATCTTATTGTAGCTGAGGAGCAAAGGGCTCATTTAGAAGCAGAGATTACGGTGAATGATCTGGCAGATGCTACCTTCCTTTTGAAGAGAGGAAGGTGTCATGGAATTCAGGGTATTCCTATGGAGTTCTTTCAGGAGTTCTGGAATTGGGTTGGTGATGATGTGTACGATGCCTTTCTAGATTTCAAGCGGCAGAGGCATCTAGACAAATTATTAACTCGGAGTGCATTAAAGGAGCCTTTATCAATTTTAGATTGGCGCTCTGTGTATAAGATCTTTACGAAGACTTATGCACAAAATCTTTGGGACATTCTTGCTGACTATATCCTCCACTTAGTCAGGTTTTGGTGCCTAATTCACCTTCTGATATTATGAGAATTCATTACTTCTATTCTCTTTCAAGTAGAACCCTCATCATTTTTTCAAATGGGTCATGGTATCCGTCAGGGATTTACTATTCTTTTCAGTTGTGGTAGATGTTCTTGCCCAAGTCTTCTCTCTTGCTGCTCAAAAAAGCATCTTGCATGGACTTCCTATGAACAATGGATCATAGAAGATTTGTAATCAATATGTAGATGACACTTTCCTTTTCTTGAAGGCAGATGAGCAAAATTTGCAGAACACCATTTCCTTGCTAGACTCTTTTTCCCTGGTATCTGGTATTTTTGTTGGTTGGCACAAGTGTACAACACTATGGGCATTGGATTCTCCAATTCCACCATGTGTAATTGCATTTCTATGGAAGGTTCTTCCCCATGGTAAAGCAACCAAACTTCTTGGTATCCTAGTAGGTGTTCATATCTCATCTAGAGATGCTTGGGAGGTAGTAATTAAGGGCTTGGAAAACCACCTTTTTGGTGGTCCACAGCTAAGCACTCCATGGCGGGACAAATTGTTGTGGCTACATCGGTTTTGAGTATCACCCATGTATATATGGCCTCATTCATGCTGGCTCCACAGTCAAAAGCCAACTCATTATCAGGGTTGTCAGGAACTTCATTTGAGGGCGATGATGTCAAAGTCAGTTGGGCAAAGTGCATGTTTCCAAAGCATTTTGGTGGCCTTGGAATGATCAATCTTCTTTTGCAAAGCAAGGTAATGATTTCTAAGTCTATTTGGAGAATTTTGAATAATATGGACGAGTCCCGAGGCTCCCTCCTTGTGTATTAGTCTTTGTAAATGTGCATCTCTTTTGGGTCTCCATTTGTTAAGCCACTTCTCCCTTGGGCTCTGTTTTACCCACTAACAACAGACTATAATGCTTCTCCATTTCTCAAAAGACTGCTTACTGCATAGGAGATTGTACGATCTCTATTTCATTTTCACCATCTTGCGTATACTAGCACTACTGTGAGATGTTGGTGGAATCCTTTAGATGGTGGTCCTCTAGTATCTTCGGTCCATCTATTGACGTAGCATCGATGGAAATTGGCAAGTGTGCATATGATACCTAATTGGTATAATAACCAAATGCGGTTGCTGACCTGGGAAGAGTTTAGATGGGATCAGGCTATTTGGCAGAAGGTGTCTTCAGTTCTGCCTGCAATAGCACAAGTGGATGGCCCTCAGCTTTGGATGGTACGTGAGTTTGTCAAAGCAAATAAGTTGGTGAACTCCATGTATAAGATCTTCCCTTGGTGCTGAAGTCATGCCTCCTTCAGCAAAGTGGCCTTTGGCCATCCCTAGGGACTGGCAGAAAGCAGTATAGAAATGGGGGTATGGGATAAACTGCTCCATCTCAAAGCATTTGTTTTGTGGTGACGAATCACTCATTGTTGTGTGCGCGTTAATGTTGTGGTGCACAGATTTCATCCAGATGTGTCTGCACTTTGTCCCCTATGTGCAGAGACAAAGCATTGCTTCGTCCTATGTCAACATGTCGATGTGGCTTTAATGTCTTTTTCACTGTGGTTTGAATAGGCAGCAGCTGTTATTAGCAGTCTACCCAATTGGCTAAGAAAATTTGGCAAAAAGGGCTTTTCATCTGGCTTTTGCATGGATCATTTGGTCCATTTGGAAGAGAAGGAATCTTCTCATATTCTAAGGTCATGTCTGTTCTGATACACAGGTTTTTGTCGAGGCCCAACAACGAATTGTCAAAGCATTTAGGTGCTCATCAATAGCTAATGAAGTGAAGAGATATATTTGGGAACATTATCTTCATATTCATTTTCCTCTCTCCTTGCACTATAATTTAGATGTTGCATTCGGATGGAGTGGATTTGCTCTAGTGGACACTTTCTCTACTGAGTTTTTACTCCCCATTGTACTTTGTTTGTAACTTTCTCAAAATAATAAAGGCTCGCGTCCTTCCAAAAAAAAAAAAAAAAAAAAAAAAGCTTTCTGTAACGATTTTCATGAAATATGTCATTTCAAGATTCTTGTCAAAGGCTACAGGCAACGCTACAAATACTGGCAAATACTAGCCCTTTCAGATGTGGATCTGTTTGGGTGAACCGTGTGCCATATATTTTTCTTTCATATATCTTCAGATTTTCTCTATTTTTATGTGTAAATTAGAGAGTGTATTTAATATTAGTCTCTAGTTTTTTGCAATTCATATCGAATATTCTTTGTTTTTAATCTTGGACAACAATGGGTCGATTGTTTTTTGTTTGCTTGTTTGGGTCCCATAAGCTATACGGTCTCTGTGGATGAGAAAAGCCAACTCAATTCAATTCAATTCTTTTATTTTTTAAATACAAACAATTGTTTAGATTTTCTTAGTTATCACCTTTCAACAAATGCCAACAAAATAAGACTTTGAAGTATTTTGGACAAGGAGGAACATACTTTCTAGATAGTTTGTGTGACACTGTCTCAACGTTCCTCTGTTCTCATTTCCCATGTTCCTTCTACATCCAATAGTTGAAAAACCGTCCCCTATTTAACAAACCTAATGAAACATCATTCACTCCACTATAAAGACCCTTTCAAACCAATAAATCCGTATGCTCGCTATAATTCGCCATGAACACATCTTCACTTCAAATATCATCACGAACTTGAACAAAACCTTCAGTGCCACATTATGAAGATAAGACACGTAATATTTGCACCACTTTTCCATTGAAAGCAGCACCCTTTGAGATCGTTAGTATATCCTTCGCCCCATCCATCGCTAAAGAGAAATGTTTGCCTCCATTGGAGAGAGAGAGAAATGTTTGCCTCCATATCTAGAGAGAAATGTTTGCAGCCGCTGCGATAAATTCCTTCCATATTTATAATAATCAATACGGAGATGATGATTGATGGCCCTTCATATCATTGGCCTACAAAAATAGGTGGCAGCATGAGAGCAATTCTATACCATTGAATGCAAGACACAATGCAATTCTCAATTATTTGCAAAGAACAAGAACCCTTTATGCTTTATGCATCCACTAGCTAATTTGTCCATACTTGCATATAGCTATGGACTATCCACATAAGCACGAATAATACAAACGTTCCTTACAACTTGCATTCAGGAGACAAAATGCAACATAACGTTCTTTGTCCCTAACATCGCACTTATTTTGTTGATGTACGATTGTCGGACGCTGCATGGGGCATTACACATGTTAAATCGTCCAATTGGGGCTATCGTAATCAACCATAACTAAACTTTATGGCAAGAACCAATCCAAATATCAAAGATCTTTGAAACTTGGGAGACGTCTGACTAGTAAATCCGAGCAGTAATGGTTATGAGAGTGGACTAGTTCATCAGCTTCATTTTCCTCATGGTGAATGGGCTAAAGGCACATGGTAATCTTTTGGGAGGAACTATTTCTAATTGGAAATGGACTCTGAGTATATATATTGCACGTCAGAACAAAAGACAAGACACAAACTGTAGCAAGGAGATGACAGAAGAACTGCTTCCGAAAAAATGACGTGAAAACCCAATAGCCCAACTCATCATTCCATGCCTAAAAGGCTAGGAGGCATGGCAGACACGACAGACAGACTGTATTAGGTAGATCAGACTTCTAGCAAGCTTAAAAGCCACATTGGTACCCTGTCAGACTTCTTCTCTAAACAATGGAGACGCAAAGGAATTCTCCCTATTCATAACATCATTGTTTCTTAACAATACTATTTTATGTGCTTTACAAACAGCAAAATGGTATTATAAGTGCTTACTTGTGCTCTTGCATAATGATGCTTTCTGTTGCTAACCGGTGAACAGCTTGCTTGCTGCACATGTGCTTATCAGACGGAAGCAAAAGCAATCTCAGCTGACCATTATGGTGGCCCATCTGCCATGTCTACCAAGCTAATGGCCCACCTGGCTCCTTGCCTTTGCTTCTTCTAGTAAATGTACGAAAGCCACATAAATCCACCATAGCTCCCATGAGATTTCCACGTGAAAGAGCCATGCCTTTTTCAATACATTTGTTGACGTTACTGACCTGCTCAGTTTGCTCAATAACAGCATCAAACTCTGCCCCCTTTTAGGCTGAAATGTATATATTGCTTCAATCAATGTTTCTTCAGCCTGTAGATAATGCCAAAATGACAGATTGCCTCAAAAACCGTAAAACATATTTTACCAAATAGTTGCATTAATCAACTACTTTTGACCTCTGCACGATTCTTCTCCTGTGGTTCCACGAATCAATTTACTATAAACCATTTTTTGACCAGCACAGGATTATTCTCTTCCGTTCTAAGTTGTCAGAATTCTACTTTTTATATATCACTTGCATTGCGTTATATTCGGAGACAACATGTATCTTAATGCTACAGAAGAAAGGAGAATCAACGGCTTACTAAATCATGTAAAATAATCTCATGAGCTATGACAAAGTACAGTCATGAGCTAAAATTTTTGCAAAAGTCCCCCAAGTGGTTGAACATAATCAAATCTCGAGGGCTGATCTGACATAGCATTATCATGTTCTGACAGAAGAACATTTGGCATGTTTACTTGGTAAACTGTCCATTGTATCACTATTCACACCATTGTACATCTTTTCTATCAGGAAACATAACCTTTGATATACATGAACATGTGTACAGGTGATGATAAATTAAGCAAACCATTGTTCATGGTCAGTCCTTCAACGAACTGCAGCAAATGAATATCAGCAAAATTAGAAATCTTCCAGGGACCTGTTTGGCCATTTACATCTAAAGGTACTGGTCATGTATTCTGAATCGATTTCTTTCCCACCACAATTTTGCTTGTCGCTCGCTAAATTTTTCTCGACTGCACACAGAGGCAAAGTCAATAAAAAGGCAGTAAAGCATTGAGGAACGCAGAAGCACTTTTTTTGCCATCACCATACCTGAATCTCACCCGCCTAAGTTCCCTACCTCCCCCTGGCAATGACTTGATAGTGATGTACACCCCAGGCTCATCTTCTTCAACCCATTCATTCCCTTCATCACTAGTGCTATCATGCGAAGCCACATGCTCGCTTTCGCCATCATCTTGCTTATGACCATTTTCCTTATCAATAGAACTTGCTTGGCTTGGGGGGCCAGAGTTGTTCCTACACACATGCCTGCAATAATCAGACTTGGAACATGTTTCAACGTTTTCGCCGTTCCCTTCATGCTTGCACTTTTGGGACTCTACTTTTGATGCTTCAGATTGTGGGGTTCGCCAATCCGATATTGAGTTAAAATGACCATTTTTCATGAACTCGTCATGAACTATGGATGAGGCTGGATTCCCATAACCTTTGACTGCTCTGTGCAGGTCCCTTGCCTGCTGTATCCCATTTCAAACGGTTTGAATATCTAGGCTAAATATATATGAAAAGCAAAAGAAAGAGATCTACATCTTGGCAGACAATACCTCCTCCTTGGAGCCAATTGAAGTGAAAAGTGACTTGTCAGTTCTTACAACGTTATAAAGTTCATGAACCCTATCACAGTTCTCGCCCCACCATGCTTCTGCTTGCCATTTGTTGAACAAATCTCGACTGAAATTAAACAACCATCTTTCTTATTGATCTATTTGTCCAAAATCTTATATCTAAAAATAACCGTGACACATACCTGAATCTGATGCGTTTTAATTCATTTTCACCAGTTGGCAAAGATAGAAACGTTATCAAAACACCTGGCTCAACTTGGGCAACCCACTCTTGTAACGAATCATCTTCTCCATTAACTACAACCTCGCCTTCATTTGTTCCTGGGGAGTCACTATTATACAGCTTAGAGTAGTTATCTGTCAAAGGTCTGTCTGAAGAAGCTGGTTCAACCTGGACTGTCAGCTTGCCGTTACTGAAACCTGGTTTATGTGATTTAATCCACTCCTCTGAAGATGCAACGGAAGAAGTCCCAATATCCTCTGCTCCCTCATTTTGCTCAATGGGTGTTGCACAAGGTCTGCATTGCCGATATGCAGAAGATACCTTTAGCACTATGTCCTTCAGCTGCCAATAGTTTACCCATCAGTCGAAGAATTCAACATCATGATTTGAAACAAGTATAGCATCGTTTAAAACAACTTCCGGAATAAGATGTTTCAACTACTGAGATCATATAAAAAATCTTCCCCGTTGGAACGGTAAGTAGTACATCGGAACTAGAAGAACATGGCACTGCACTACGGCTTACAGATTGTACGGGAAAGAGGGCACTAGAAAAACGATCTAAAAATAATATTATTTGGGCACTAAAGTGATCAGCTCATGCGAGCATGCTACTACTTAATTGAAAAGCGCTCTCACTTTTACTATCAAAAGACGATGAAAAACTCTTTTGGCACGAAAAAGCTCGGCCAGGATATGAACTGATAGGGATGAAAGCGTCCTTGATGTGGATTTATTGCACAATTCAAACATGTTTGCATGCAATGAAACGGAACGAACCTGTGTTGTGAAGGATTTTATCCCATCCTTAGCTCCTCCTTGTAATTTGTGGGTTCTGGGTCCCAAAGATTCATCGTCTTCTTCGACCTGTTTAGTGCAGAGAATGCAGGGGGAGCATTTTGGGAACCAGACTTATAAAACAGGGTACCAGTGCACACTGTTCAGAGAAAAATATAGCTGTTTACTGCTAGGTTGGTGCATTTCCATTCGCCATTCTCTTCACTGCCCATCCTTCAAATTCTTTCCAAAATGGGCCAATCCTAAAATTGATTAACACAAACCTATATTCATGCATCCGCTTTTATATTCTTCCATAAAATCCGCTTCGCATCATCAAACCTCACAACGACCATCTGCCAAGCCATAACCAACAGCTTCAAACTACAACAACTAGCTCAAGCAATGGTAGCTCCAGATCTTGCCATTTTCATCTAACCCACTTTCAATCCACTGAACAGCTTCGATTCACCACCAAACTGCTCGAGAAAATCGTCGGAAACACGCAAATAGATGGATTTTAGTCAAAATCCGCACATGAAAAAAATCAAATCCTGGATTGAAGATGCAGGAACACAGCATTTGGATTGATAAGCGCATAAAATCTGAATATTTCCTCGGTTCCACTGCCAGCCGCCCTATTACCGTTGCTTTGCGTCGCCGCACAAACGCATATATACTTATTAGTTTATATATAGAGTCAGATCAGGAGAGCTCTCTTCCGCCATAGCCGGCCGGACGTCCTCCAGTTCGCACATGGGAACAAAGCACAAAGCCGCACCATCGCAGCCATTCCTCACGCGCGCTGTTACGCCATCCTTGCCGTCGATTGTAAGAGCGTACGTGTGAGAATTTTACCCGTTGGATTTGTGGGCGGGATTTTTTCATACGATCTGGTCCGTTGAAGTCTTACTAGTTACTTTTTAGGTTTACTGACAAGCTGCTAAATTGGTAAATTCGTTCTTTGTCTTTTGTTGTCACATCTATGTTTGAATTATAGGGCACTATTTATTTTCCCTTTTTTGGGTCATGAATGAGTCAATTGGGTCCTCTCTTCTTTTTGTGCCCTTTGAGTTTTTTTTTTTTTTTTTTTTTTTGCTTTTGGCGTCTTTGGGTCAATACTTGAGTCACCCAAAAGATGGAATCCTTATATACTACTACCTTGTAGACGACATGCTTTCAGTCATGAATTTGTCTGCTCTAACGTGGGATCCTCGTGCCTTTGCCCTGCAAACAAAAACATTTGACAATTCTTCTCCAGGTTGTCTTTCTCCCCAAGGCATTCCCTCCCTTCAAGCAAGTTCAACACATAACTTATTCAGCATTGCTTTTATATCACTTGGTTTTCAACCGTGCCAAACAATTCTTCTACAACCACATGTTATGTCCTGTATTATGAGACTATAGAACTAAACAATTATTACTATCATTGTCTATTCTACAGTAACCAAACAGAGATTTCTAAACAGTAGCTTGCAGTACTAATTTCTCTGAGGATTCCAAAGGACTATTGGGAAAAGAAATCTAGTATGAACAAACATTGGAAAACCATGTGGGCAATTAGTCTTTAAAATAAAAATATTGCAATAATACGCTGTCATGCTGACATCAATGGATAAATTATAATATAACAGTTATACATAAGATTTAAGCACAGAGAAACTACTTTCATTTTGAAAGGAATCTTGTTCCTTGCGTGAAAACATGTTTGGATATATTTATTTCTTAGCAAAAATAACAAATCTTAATTTCAGATACTTCTTATTTCCATTTTGTTTTTCATTATAGGTATAGGTTGCAAAATTTCAATGGATATTATTGATTGTCAACAGTATTTCTGATGATGTACTTCCCGGTAGCTATAAATAATAGCATGGACACTTGCACACGGACAAAATAACATGGCTTATATAGTCTACATTAAGTTGAAGATTCCTTTATATTAAGCTATCAAGTCTTATTAGCATTCAAGCAGATGTCTATTAATCTTTTATATATTGGGTATATTCGTGCTTTATTTTCTATATATTTTAATTTGCGGCAATCCATATATGTGGACATAAGAAAGAGGATTGCATAGACATTGATCCTTGAAATTTAAATGGACCAAAATTATTTGTTTATTTCTTTCTTTTCCCATAATTATTGCACTACGAATATATATCGTGTCTCCTACATCCTTTTTCTTTAATGTGATATCCACACTTGTCAATAACATGTTTGATAAGAAATAATGAAGGAAAGAAACATAGATAGCAGTGCAACTAGGCACCTATTGGAAGGCCAGCCTTACCTCACTGAGTGCAAGTTAGCTCTTGTCTTATGCATGTTTCCCATTCTTCCCTACTCTATATTCTTTAGCAATTTTATGTCTTACAGACCAGTTGATCTCCAGTAGAATGATAAAACACATTTTCTTATTTTTCTCCTCTCCAATAATATGGAACTAGAGCTTATCTCATGACCTCAACACCATAATATTGCCCATCTTGCACAAGTCCTTTTTCTTGCATCAAACAACTTCGTTATGCATTCAAGCGCGTAGGACAAAAACCGCGAATCATTGTCCTTGCATACCCCTCTCAGGAAAGGGGAGAAGCAATGTGGAATATGCCACTTTAGATGGGATCTCATTGTCTGAATCCCCCAAAAATACCTTTCTACTATCTCTTCTATTTTATCAACTCCTCTTAATGTGGCAAATGGGTGCTCGTCATAAATTCTAATATGAAGTCCCTTTGTTCTGCTTGTTTTCATCGAAGTAGATAAATTCTAATATGAAGTCCCTTTGTTCTGCTTGTTTTCATCGAAGTAGACAATAATAACTTCATAGCATGAATATGCTGGTACATAGATAAGTGTCATGGGTATAATAGAGGACCTACTCATTATCACTATTCAGATCCATGTAACTCATATTATAAATGCAAATAAGTTTCAAAAATTATGGGTTTGAATAATAATGTTTACTCTGTGCTGATATTCAATAGCATGCCTACTAATTTTTCCCTTATCAAAAGAGGGGTTATAAGGATGCCCTCTTGCAACCTATATTTTCTTAACTGGCTGAAATCCTTGCCAGGCTAATCTTCTGCCTTCAGACTTCCAATCAAATCTCTGGTCCTACTATGTCGAATTTGCGTGAACAGTTGACTTTTCTTTAGTATGCAAATGGTGTCTTCATCGTGCTTAAGGTAGATAATGAGGTCGTGGATAATTTCTTTAACTGCATTAACCTAATTGGCATTGCTCTAATGTCTGCCTTAACATGGATAAGAATTCTATTCTCTAGGATATTCCTGATCCAGCTTTCAATATTAGAGGAATTAAAATTGTTGAGCCTAATGAGAGTATTGCACTTCTTGATCTTCAATAGAATTGAAAAAAAAAGTTAATAGTTGCAGTAAAGCTTTATCTAGAGCTGCAAGATTATTGTGGCAAACTCTATCTTGGCTAGGATCTGTAATGACCATATGAATATTCGTATCATATGAACATTATACTCGTATGTACAAAAGATGGTCGTCACACGGATGCAAAAGCTTAATTGCACAAAACAAGGTTTGAACTCACATCGCACACCTTTGCCAAGTGCAGTACCAATATTTATTAAAGACATTCCCTCATATCCTTCTCATATGCAGGGCTGTTTCCAGGAGGTTCTAGAATATTCTAGAACCTACATGCATGCGCAACACTTGGCATGATCTCATCCATTGGAGTGGTGTGATCCTGACCGTTGGCTTAGATTTATAAGGAGGCATCTCCTTCTTGTCGAACCATTCCAGTTCAACGCCAGTCTTGAGCCTTCTAGGCAACTGTCTCGTGTTTCTGCTTGCCTTCGGGCCATTGTATTCTTGATTCCTGTTCATATATCAGATTCTTCGCCTACCTTGACGTATTTTTTTCGTATTTCTTCTATATTTTCCATGTACTTTCCTTGTTTTTGTGTAGATTCATGACAGTTTGAACCGGAATCTCTTACCAGTTCTTGCCTGCTCTGATCCTAAGCATTTTTTTTTTGCTCGTATTTGGTGATTTTATATCTATGGAGGAGGTTTCGATTTTATTACAGCAGGTCCAGCAGCTTGTTCAAGTATGCCAGCAGTTGCAGTTGGACAATAAAGAGCTTAAGGAATGTGTTGCTTCACATCAAGGGGGTGTCACCTAGAAGACCCTCCAAAACCACGTGCGTAAATGGTAGGGGTTCAATTTCAATGCATTTCCGTTTGTATACCTACCAATAAAAATACAATTGTTTTTTAAAGTTTTAGTACATGCACAAAAGGGGGTCTATGGTTGGCGGGAGGGGAAGTCGTATGATACAAATAGGGGCCGTTCCGCACATAGGCACAAAGGATTAAGTGCATCGGATTACTGCATCGAGTTTCAGGATTTCAAGGTGATTATTTAGTTTAGAATATGGCTTTAGATCTCGATATTGTTACCAATGATTGTCATCCAGCAGAAACGTGAATTTTTCCCAGCCACACCAAGTTTATAATTGCATAGGGTTTTTCAAACAGTAGCCTAACATCAATTATCACAACTTTCTTGATTAGTATGCTATGTTGTCAATCATGAAAAATGTATGAACATGGATGCAAGATTAAAGGCTACATAAAATTGCACAAGAGGGACTTTTTAATAGCAGATCCAATTGTGTATGAGGGGTCTTTGAATAATGAAACGCCGTATAAAATCGACAGGGGTGGCAAATATATAATGAAATCCAAACACTGTATGGGAGGGGTTCTTAAATGATAATATGATGTACAAAACCGAGAGGGGATGCAAATAAATGAAATCCAAACATTGTATGGGAGGGGTTTTTAGCTAAAAATAGACGTATACTAGGGGTTTTTTTACAACCCTATGAACGCAGGTGGCACATCCCTTACTACATAGGTGGCTCCCCCGGTCTTCACATGTCTGGATTGAGGCTATCAGAACCTAAGATCAGCCTGCCAGAGAATTTTGATGGCACTCGATCCAAGCTCCGTGGTCAGGCTTGTGATCTAGCTCCATCCTCATAGATACCCCACGGCCCAGGAACAAGTTGGGCTGATTAGTTCTCTCCTCATAGGGCCAGCTCTAAGTTGGTTTGCTCCTTTATTGGAGAAAGGAGCCCCAGAGTTGCAAGATTTTGCTGCTTTCACTGCAGAACTCGAGGCATGCTTTGGAGACACCGATCGTCAGCAAACAATAGTCACAAAACTTTGCAATCTAAGGCAAGGCTCTCGTCCAGCTTCAGTATATGCATCAAAATTTCATCAAATTGCGGTAGATACTGCCTCGGATGATGTTGCACTTCGAGATTGTTTCCGAAGGGAGTTACGTGAGGATGTCAAAGATATGATGTTGTCTATGGAGGACTCTCAGACCTTGGAAGAAGCCATCAGATTTGTAGTTCGATGTGATAATCGGCTCTTCGAACGTAGGCAAGAGAGACGTAGTCAGGTCTTCCCAATCACACAAGCACTTGTAGCTATGCCTTCCTCGGTTTCATCTGTGGAATCCAGTAAGTCCGGACCTCATCCTATGCAGATTGATCGGGCAGTTCGAGGACCCTTATCTGCCGCTGAGGAGCAGCATCGGAGAGAGGCTAATCTTTGCCTCTACTGTGGAGGAGCTGGCCATATTGCTCATGGATGCCCTATGAAGCACCCAAATCAGTTGGAAAACTTCAAGGGCCGGTCCGAGTAGTAGGAGTTTCTCGTTGGCTGGCCGCCTTTTCTCAGACTCCTTCCACACTTCTTGATATGTTTATTCCATCGGATAAGGTCAGCAAAGCATTCTTCATCTCTATATCATTGAAATTAGAGGTTGGAAGATTGGAAGCGTTGGCGCAACTTGATTGGGTCCTCGCACGCTACGTGTGGCATAAATGACGCCATTTTTAGCCCTAAATAATAGCGTTAGTTAAGGGGGTTTAACTGAATTTTTAAATTTTATTCTAGCACTAAATCCCGCCCATGGGATCCTAAACCGTCGAACCTTTCCTCATTTCCTTCTTTCTTGGAGTTTCTTGGATCGGATTCAGACACATAGCTGCGCCCCCCATCGAGATCCCCCTTCTATCGCTTGGTTAATTGGCGGATCAAATTGTCGTGGATCAGACTTGCTCCCTACAGCCAGCAATTATCGAAATGCTTATTTGTACCATTCTAAACAATTGCCACTCATTAGACTCAACAAAATCCCCAATCGAGATCCCATTTCCCTGTTTGGTTAAACCGCCGGATTAAATTGTTTGTGGATCTTTGCTTCCACGCCAGTAATTATCGAATTCGGTTATTTGTACCATTCTAAACAATCGATTGCCGCGATCGATCGAGATCCCATTACCCTGCTTGGTAAAGAGCTCGGATCAAATTGCTCATCTGAACAATTTTCCAGACTTAAGAAAATTTGTTTTAGTGGTAAACATCTAATCTTTGTTGACAAATCTTTGGGAATGGTAAATAATGTGGAAATGGTTTCATTCTATTATATTTCATGCTTCTATATTGAAGACAAAGGTTAATGTAGCAGGTGTGGAGGATTGCATTCCATCTTGCTTTGATTCATCTCTTTATTAGTGTGATATTTCAAGCTACAATTTTTTGGGCTTTGCATCGGAAAAGTACAAAATGCGATAATGTTTGGTCGCAAGTTCAATGGTTGATGCTAACGAGTTTAGCATTTGGTACTATGTTTGCAGACAATCAGTTAGCAAATTATGCTAACAGGTTATATTGGTACTATATTTTGCAGGCAGTACTTGCTAGTTAGTATATGTTGTGTACCCGAGTTACTTAGTGATTTCGTTCTATGTTTGCAGGCAACATTTGCTAAGTAGCAGGTTACATTAAGAACGTGAATGTTGTGCTACACTTGTAGGTTCAAATTGTTATTAGCGGCGGGTTGCTAAGAAGATGAAGTTCAAGACTAAGTTAGAAAGAGTTAGTCACTATTTAGCATGACATGCTAAGCATTTGCTATTTTGCGACAAGAGGGCCCAAGGTAATTGGTGTTGATGACAATTAGTAATTATTTGGAAAAAATAGCGCTTCATTGCTAAGCTCTTAGTTAGTACTATTCGGGATACTTAGTGCTATGATTTGGATTGGTTTAGTTTTTGCGGACACAATGAAGAACTTCCAAAGGATATATAATTTCAAAGCTGGGTGCGGGGGATAGAATGGCAACAAAAGAAAACTCAACTTAAAGTGACCATAGACCTAAGAGAAAGCAAGGAGGATGTTTGACACATCCGTTGCCTTCGAGGGCATGACCTCTTGAGATGTAAGAAAGGCGGATGTGGTCAAGATGAGATAAGCAAAATATTTGGTCGTAAACCTGGTGGGTACCAAGCAAATTTTTTAAGTCTAGTCGAATGAATCCACTATTTGTGGATCAGTTTATGAACATCTACAGAAGATGTTACCAAAGAACCGATATTTGTGTTGGAGAGATTGGGAAGTTTTTTTGCCCGCATTCACTTTGCATGTGAGAGGACAAAAGATTAATTGGCGGTCATTTGTGGTTAAAACAAAGAAAAGTGTTACAGCTAAGGTTGAGAAAGTAGATGAGTATGAATCCTTATTTCCTCATACAAACGTTGTTGGTTGTGTAGTGGACTATTCTGTCATCAACTCCTTGATTGCTGAGTTAGATAAGCGAAGGATGACTTGAATATTAGAGTTAAAAGAAATCTGACCCGATGAAATGAAGGAAAAAAAAGGAAGTTGTGGAAGAAGCGCTTGATTACAAGTTGGATCTTTCGCAAAACAAAGAAAGGCCGTGTGAGAGTCATTACATTCTTGTCGTCAATCTTTGGTTTTCAAGGAAAAGGAACTTTTGGAGGCGACAACAGCATACAAGAGTATGGAGAAAATTCACAAAGGGGTGATTGCTAATGACCTTTGCAATTACATAGTGCTCACTAATTTTTCTTTCTGCTTCATCATTCTTTTTATTTTTAAACAGACAGAAGATGAAGAACATAGACTCCAACCAAGGCTGGAGAAGTTGAAAGAAATAGCTTCATCTCTAAATAAGATGTCTGGACTGCAACTCAACCTTCCATTTTTGGAACATCCAAAATGCTCTACCGTAGCATTTGCAAGATTACAAAGTTGTTATTTCTGTACATATGCCTATGACCCACTTTGTGTCTCAGCCATTGTTGCACATTGCATGCACAGTTTTCATCCAATTTGTGCTTACATATGTTTCTCAAAGAGATCAACTCGTCCCTCTTGTGAGAGCCAGATGCCTCATAATTGGTTCAGGTCCATTGGACTTCCATGTAGATCTGCAGTGCAGTCCATTGAAAAGAGTCAAGATCCATCATTAAGCACACTTGCTGACTTGGAGGAGCCTGATATAATTATGCAATCCATTGAAGATTGCACTTTATTATCTTCCACAAGCCCAAACTTGAAGAGAGACAATGCTGAACAAAGTAATAGTTGTAAAAGACTGAAAAGTAAGTTATTCTTGTGAAGTATAACTACTTTGGATTTTTCTTCTATAAGTACTTATTTAGTTTGATAATTTGAATGATGCAGGCTCAAGTTTGGATATTTCAAACTCTATATTTGACATTTCTAAGAGAATTGAAGACAATGCTGTGCAAGTAATAGATGAAGAATGTGAAGCAGTGTTGAAGAATATAGATGATTATGTTTCCAATTTGGACAAACATGCTGATATTGTGGAGAAGACAATCACAGAGGAAGAAACTGATTTGGCATCAGTTGGAGAATCTCCTTCTAAGAATAATTCCAAGCAGGTTTTCTCTAGCAAACGAGCTCCATCCAAATCAATAACTAAGAAACTAAGGTGATTCTAGTGTGTTTCTTTCTGCCTGTTGTACTGATATAATTTCTCTAATAGTTGTCATTGCGCAGTGCTAGTGTTGTTGGCAAGAAGCGTTTGGTTATTGAGCCAGAGGATTTCCTGTACAAGGTTTTCAAAAAGGCTAAAGCAGTACCTGATGTGGTGGAAGGTGTCCAACTTCTTCCATCAAGAAAAGAGGTTCTTCTTTGCCGGGCCAAGGGGGCGCTCAGCTTCATGCATTTCGTCACCGAACATTTTGCTGTTGGTATATGGTCTTCCAATCACTCAGTGATTAGCTGCCTGAGGTCTTTCATTCCTCAGTCCTTAGTGGATAAGTTTCTTTCTAATTGGATGGTGCATCCTTTGAAAATGAAAGGAGGAACTTCTTGCTACATCAAAAAACTCACAAAAGTTTATGAGAAATGTCCGAATTTAGCATGAGGACAACTTTGTTATTGATCCTTACAGTGCATTGAATTTTAAGAATAATGCAAATTCCTGCATCACACCAAGGTCCTTCATGCCTGACATAAATGACGGTGATTACCTGTTGAAGACTATGGTACCTTACTTGGAGAAGCTAATAACAAAAGTGAATGTAATTGCTTATGTACAAAGGTCTGTGCATTTTCGAAATCAGTATGATGAGAAAAGCACAAAAGTGTTGGAGGTACTAAAGACCATGGACTTGTCCTAAACTGTTGTATGTTTTTTTAATATTAGATCCCTTTTTTATTGTAATTTGGTGTTTATCAACACCACAAACGCTTAAAGAACTTTATAATTCTCCGGTATGCGCCCCCCGCTATAATGGGCTCAAATATCCCGCATGCTTTGGCCACAAAATATCGCCAAAACAACAACCCCAAAATTAGCACAAACCTAACATAAAGTTAGCAATATCCCACATGCACATATCACAAAATTCGTGCGCATATATAGGCTAGATAGTTTTTTGCTGCTTCATTGAAGAGTGTGGATAGAGATTATATGATGAAAAGTTATGGCTCTCCTCGACTTGTAATCTTGATTCTGAGGCGAGTGTCATGACCTTCAAAAATGTAATCCTCGTCCACCCTTTTTTTTTAGTAATGGGCTCAAATATCCCACATGCATTCAATGTTCCACATGTTACCAAATCAACAATTGCCAAATCAACAAATGCCAAATGAATGGATTATGTTAAGGCATATTGTGTACCTATGCAATTTTGACCTATGCTATTCTATGCATTATGTTAAGGCATATTGTGTAAGTCAATAAGTATGAATCACCTGTAAGCTAAACTTTTACTTTCATTGACCAACATGTTTGGTAAAGCGTGAGTCAACAATTTTCAAGTCAACAAGTGTGAATCACCCCCAAGCATTTGGTAAAGCATAAGTCAACAATTTTGACCTATGCTATTCTATGCATTATGTTAAGGCATATTGTGTAAGTCAACAACTTTCAAGTCAAGAAGTGTGGGTCACCCCCAAGCAAATGTTTGACTTTTATTGACCAACATCTTTGGTAAAGCGTAAGTCAACAATTTTCAAGTCAACAAGTATGAATCACCCCTAAGCTAAAGTTTTACTTTCATTGACCAACATGTTTGGTAAAGCGTGAGTCAACAATTTTCAAGTCAACAAGTGTGAATCACCCCAAGCATTTGGTAAAGCATAAGTCAACAATTTTGACCTATGCTATTCTATGGATTATGTTAAGGCATATTGTGTAAGTCAATAACTTTTAAGTCAAGAAGTGTGAATCACCCCAAGCAAATGTTTGACTTTTATTGACCAACATATTTGGTAAAGCGTAAGTCAACAGTTTTCAAGTCAACAAGTATGAATCACCCCTAAGCTAAAGTTTTACTTTCATTGACCAACATGTTTCGTAAAGCGTGAGTCAACAATTTTCAAGTCAACAAGTGTGAATCACCCTCAAGCATTTGGTAACGAGTAAGTCTACAATTTTGACCTATGCTATTCTATGCATTATGTTAAGGCATATTGTGTAAGACAACAATTTTCAAGTCAACAAGTGTGAATCACCCCCTTTGTTACATATTTGACTTTCATTGACCAACATGTTTGGTGAAGCGTAAGTCAACAATTTTGAAGTCAACAAGCAATTTACACTAACTAATTATAACTAGTAAACGGGTGCCCGGCGTTGCCGGGCTAATATTATGGCATATGTTTTTATGTGTTTTTTACTCGGCATTGTGAGTATGTAATAGAGGTTGCTTAAGCAACCTTCAACATTACATATTGATGTTGAAACGTCAAAGCCGGCCACACATCAAAGCACTACATTAACCAATAGGTAGATACATGAACTCCATCCCTACCTCTCTCAGAGCACATCCTTGTAAATGATGTTCCCTTAGGCAGATTTTAGCAAATAAGAAATCATCAATTTGTTAGATGAAGTGTTCCAACTTGACAACTATATGAGTGCAAAATATTTTTTCGACTTTTACAATCAGCACCTTAATTTTCACACTTGCTACTCTATGCACATGAAAGTCGTATTTTCATTCCCAATGATACCATGGCCCGAGAACATGATAATTCTTGTCATTTATAATTCATTTATAACATGAGAGACATCATTTATAATTCTTGTGATCTTTTCTTGTCATTGTTCAGTCTAGGATGTTGTTACCTATGCCTTGACAGTTTTATTTTTGTAAAGTATTTCATATTTCTTTTTTCAAAATCGATATGGTCACATAGACATACTTGTATCCACTCCACTACAATATGAAATTACGAAGTTGAGTCTATTGTTCGATGGTTGCAATATGAGTTGTTGCCGCTGAATTGTTGCCCCATTGCTTGCAAGATGTTGGACTGGTTCCAGTTCAGCATTGCATCATCATATTAATACGTCATCTTTGGGTGAGTGTACATATCACTTCTATACAATCATAAATCAGTCAATAAAAGACATGAAATCCTTATCAAATTATGCAGCATGAAAACCCCAATACAATTATTTTGAATCCCTAATGATAATACACGCAAGCATAAATTTATCCATTTTCACATTCATCGGGCTTGCACATGTTCCTAAATGGCCAATAAATGTGATTTTATCAGGGTCCACATAGTTGCAACGCATTGCCTGTTAAAGCTGTAAACTTTATGTGAAAAAATGCATGCAAATTATATGCAGCAATCATGGCATGCCATGAAATTATATCGTATTCGCAGAACAGCATCATCGCACTTGCTATCTCTATTATCTACAAACTCAATTTCTAATCTCCTCATCATCCTTCTGAGTGTCATGGGCTATGGACTATGTCCCACCCTTAGAGACTAAGAGCCTTGAAATTCAGATATCATCAAACTGATAGACGAATACATTATGCATTTTTTTTTTCATGAACCTAAATACATTATGCATTTTTTTTTTCATGAACCCAGAATTGTTAATATGTGCACCTGTTTCAGGCTGTCTGAGGCATGGATTATTCTGCTGCATCTAGCAGATATGTGCAAGAAACAAAAAAACATATGCTACAATATAAAAAAAGAAAAGAAAGGAAAATACGGACCTTAGGAAGTGCACAGTTCTAAACTATGTATTTGTGCTCAAATGAGTGTAGCGACTCCCCTGTTAAGGCATCCCAAATTCTCCTGCATGCCAAACTACATAATAAAAAACCATGACATTCACATGAACTTGATAAATCCACATCTGAACTCATTTTCTAGTTGACAGAAAACCTGGCTCTACCTTGTTAAGGTATGAACACACACCAAGAAACACACAGCAGAAACTCTATTAGACCTTAGGTTTACTGATTTTAATTCTTTGTCTCGGATATGAGCAAAGTTGTTGCTAGAACATTGTTCCTTGTGATGCAGCAGATGGGCCTGGTAGCTTGGTTGCTATATTAGAGGGGTTGCTTCTAAAGATGAAGATAAAACCCTTAAGGTCTGGCTTTTAGAAAAGCAGCGCAGATACCAAAGCTTCCAGAAATCACGGCTCCAGCTCTAAGGCCCTACATTTCCAGCCAATTTTAACAAAAATCAGCCTAAAAATGTCAAACATCCAGAAAAGCAAGAAGAGGCCGAAGCAGAGAATACAAAATGTCAAAGCATTTAAGAAAATATTCTGCAGAGAAGAGGTGCTAGCACAGAGGCAACAGAGTAGCAAATAGCTTAATAAAGGATTCCATGGAATCTTAAGCTGCTCCAGAGATCAAATCCAGAAACGAAGAACCTGTTTTTACAGATGAAAACCAGTGGCCATAACATTAAAAGACATAAAGCAAGCAGGAAAGGGCAGTTTTACAGGGAAAGCGCTATAGATCTAAGCAGAGGATCCGTGAAAAAAACTTGTCAACAGATCAGAGTTTTTCATTTGATTGTTCCTGCATAAAGCCTGCACCAAAACGTTTGTCTCAGCCTAGATGCTTAATATGTAAGGAGATTTCGTGGGTCCTTAACATGCTCAGAGATTAAATCCGTGACAAAATACCAAGCAAGAAGAGGCCGGAGCAAGTAACACAGAATAGCAAACCGTTTAAGAAAGCATTTTACCAGAATGGATGCTAGCTCCTTTGCCAGCCAATGGATGTAAAGATAAGCCCAGCGATTGTTTCAGCTCCAAACTCCCTCCAAATAGCCAAATGCAAACAATCTGTGAACTACCTGTGAAGAACACTAAGCAAAATAAGTAATGCCAGAAAACCCAGGAACAGGGTGTAAATCTAGCGATCCATTCTAAACGCTCTAGACATCTTTCTTGATGCCGTGAACCTGGCCGGATGCAAAAGCTCAAACATTGATCTCTGTTTGTGCATGAACAAACCTTGATGTGGATCGATGCACTCCTCTCCACCATTCCACAGGAACATAAGAAAAACGACATGTTGCTTGCAAAGGGCATGCTTTAGATGTGGTTTCATGGCAAAGCGGCTTCACTTCTTGAATAGAAAGTAGAGAAGGATATCGTCCATGCAGCCAGAGCATTAACTAAAAAAAATGAGGAGTATCCCTCGCCATATCGCAACGGTAGCCCTGCTGCGTTACCCAGCGCCCAGTGGCAAAAGAGAATGCCGGAAAAAGGAAAAACAATGAAAATAATTGCTGAAACGGCTGAAGCCCTAACCCCAAAAGTTACTCTCTGCCGGATTTACATTTTCGGATTCTAAAATTTCGCCTTTTCGCCGGATTTCGATGTACACGGCGGCCGGAAAAAGGAGGACACACCCCTCCCAACACAATTTAAGTAAGTAGATTACAATTACTAAACAAGTGCCAAGCCAACATAAGATGATTGGTGTCCAAAAAGGAATGTTCATTTCAGGATAGATATTTTTTTTTAAATGTTTTAGAAAATAAATAACTACATTTCACTTCGTATTCTACTAAATCATTACGATTAAGATACTAATGGTACGAAAATCCTAAAATCGTAGCCTACGAAATTAATTTCACGCCCGACCTTTATAGGCTATGGTGGTGAGGGAGAAGCATCGTCCAATTCTCCCAAACGGAATGCCGAGCTGGCCGCGGTAAATAAATGCAGCTTCCCCCTCGCCCCTTCCAAACGCGGTCCCTAATTTCCTTATCTTTTGCACGTCCTCCATGAGTTATGACATAGGTTCTTGAATAATTCCTTTCGAGCCCAAAGAAGACCTTTGAAGAAAATTGTCGAGACCAATCGGTTGAAAGCCCCGGCAGCAAGAATCTGGCGACTCAGATTCCAGCGAAATCGAATACTCTATTTTCGAGCTTTTCGAGAAGGTGGATTCTTCGATTGATTCCTCGGCGTGGATTCTTTCGAGGAAGCGGCGGTATAATTGAAGATGAGGTCCGGGCGAATCAGAGGCGACCAAATAAGAAGAAGACCCGGATCCAAAAGAAGAACAATTTTTTTTTGAATTTCAAAATTGGTTGGAGAGTAAGTCGCATGCAATTTCATTTTTTGCTTTCTTTCCTTTAAAAATGAGCTTTCTAACTTTCTGAACTTTTCTTACAGATGAAGCTTGAAGTCCCGGCAGCTCATGAAGACATGTTTTGGTTTTTTTTTTTCCTTTTGATCAAGTTCTTCAGAAACAGGCCTTTTGTGCCTTTATAATTTTTTTAAAAACAGATGCTATAGGCCTTAGTGCCTTTCTTTGTAATGCCTTTCTTTGTAATCACCCTTCTATGAAACATGCCTTAGTGCCTTTGAAATGTAATACCCTTCTGTAACACAGGCCTTAGTGCCTATTGTAATATATGATGGCCTTGTGCCTTTCTGAAAATTTCTGGTTTTGTTTTCTGTTTTAATCAATTGGTTTTGTAATACCTTTTTATTATGCCTTGATTTAATCCGTGCCTTGTGCCTTTTGTTTAATCCAGCCTTAGTGCCTTTAATTGTAATGGCCTTGTGCCGACTGTAATCCGTGCCTTTGTGCCTTCAGAATCCGTTTAGTGCCTTCTTTAATGTGGATGATGGCCTTGTGCCCTTTTGTAAATTTGTGGTTTTGTTATACCTTGTGCCTTGTGTAAATTTGTGCCTTGTGTCTTTTTCTAATTTTGTTGTACTTACATGTTTTACCTTGGTTTTGTTATACCTTGTACTTAGATGCTTTACCTTGTAAAATTGGCCTCGATTCCTGTCGTAGATACCACAATTTAAAATCCTATGAAACACCAACAATTGAAATTGATTGAAATTTGGAATTCATTCAACATTCGAGTACAAAATTCGATAACTGAAGCATCAAAAATGAGAATGCAAAATACGAAAACTTCTTTATATTCATAAAAGTACCTATACAGTACCCTTTACACAATTGCTCTTTCCACTATTCCAACAACGTGGGAAGCCTCTCTAGAATATCTTGTTCTTCTTTGGCACTTAGAGTGTAAACCACTCCCCGCTTAACAACGTGCTTTGCTTGAACCAACCTGACTTTGTTCTTTGCAACTTGAGTGGCATAAACAATTGCTTTATTTCCTCTACAAAACTTATAACTGGATTTACAATTCACCAACTTCTCATAGTATGTCCCTTCTATGACCTCATCCCCTTTCACAAACTTCTGCCCTTGCATATCTACAAAGTCTTCTAACACCAAGTACTTAGCTTTGGTACATAGGATAAGGTAGAATTTCACATTCTCGTGATTGTTATTTGGAGCCACCACTGCAAAGACATCACCTATAGATACTTGCATGCTACATAAGTCAGTGCTGCTAATATATGCTTCTTCTCCTTCATCATGTACTTATTCTTCAATAATAGCTTTGATGGGTTGTACCACAACTAGTTCAAACTTCTTAGTATATGATACATTGGGGCAAGATTCCCAATTCAAATCTAAACAATATGTGCAAAAGCAAGAGGGTTTCGACTTTGTAAATGTGTCATGTGATTTGAACACCCATGGAAACAATGAAGGTTTCTAGATCCTTCAATAGGGCGTGCTTCCCAATCGATTTTTTACGTCCGTCGGTTGCCCTATTTCAACCTCCCAAAAAGTTCTACTTACGGTTTGAATCTTCTTTTTATATGTTGTGGGTCTTTCTTGTTGATATGTACCGCTTTTTAGCCATTCCACCACCTCGTGTGCATTGATCATCTTGCTTTTGCGCCCTCAACCGCGTGCTGCTCTCAAAGCCCTCTTTATTCTTTCTCTCCCGCACCATCATGTTCTCCCTTCCCATGGCCGGAGCACCAAAAGTTCCACATCATGTCTAAACTGTTAAAGATTTGAATCTAGCATCAAAGTAAAATGATTTTTTTACCTTTGAATTGGTGGGGCTGCACCATCTGAGAAGACATAATGCTTCTTCAAAGTGATTTCCTTCTCTTGCATCCAATGATTGTGTAAGAGAAAGCAATGTTTCACAAACAAAGAATCATGTTTTACGTCATAAGATATATAAAATGTTCTTCCCTTGATCATTCCTTGTCTCTCGGGATCCCTTCTATATGTGAGGTGCACAAGAATAGTGATTCTGCTCATTATGCCAATGCTTGGACTGGACTTCATTCTGCTCCTTGAAAGAGTAATTCTCTGCAAAGTCAACCACTGATACAATAGTATCATCAGCAAACCTGTTCAAGAGTTGTCTAAACATGGCTTGCGCCATTTATACCCGAAATTATGTGTCATAAACTCCTTTGCTTTAGATCTGAAGGTTTCCATCAAAACATTGGGTGAAGTCTCAGAAATATTGATGCTCAATTCTTTTTGGATTTGCCATTTTTATCTTTACCAATTTCAATGTAGTCTATGTTCTTCCAAGTGATTTTTGAGGTACTGTCCTTTGTTTCTTCTTTTGGACGCCTTTCCATTTTGTCCATACCACATTTGCTGCAGGTTCCTGACAAGCATGCTTCATTGTGCCACTCCTCATCTTCAGGCTTTGGGCAAACCATGCTTCTCCACATGTCACCGGTCGGGCCGCTAAACATGTCTTCTGCATTGCACCCTACTTGACTTGTCGTGTGGTCACATATCTTGCACTCACAGGTGCAATCTGCACCGTGCACCATGGACTTTTTCCTCATGTTCTTCACAGCATTGACATCCTCTCATGATAGACGCAACAACAGGTATTGAATTCAGATAGCTTTACAACAAAGTAAGACTTTAATTTCTCAAAGGCTCTCTGCTTAATTTGAACATCTGGATTGTCTTGCTTGAAACTACTGAAGAATTCTTAAGAATAGAACACTACTTAGTAAATGCTAATGCTCCACTAGAAAAAACAACTGCTAATGAATAGCAACTTAGAACTAATTACTGATTCCATTAGCATTACAACATAACCCTTAGCAAACCAAACCATTAACCAGTGCTAGGACATTGAGATGAAAGCATTGCTAATCTGTAGTGGTAGCTGGTGCTTCACCAACTACAGATTAAGTTTAGTGCTAACATTGACAAAATTACTAACAGTGGAGCAACATTAACGAAATTAGTAATATTAGCACTATCATTTACAAAATCACTAACAGTGGCACTAACATCAACACAATTACTAAACGTGGCACCAACATTATAAAGGTGAGAAACCTTAGCACTATATCAAAAAATGATCCATTATCAACCATCAATAGCACTAAGACTTGCTACCACGAGAAGAATGTGCAGATTAATTCTATTAGCAGATTATATTAGAATCAATACTTCACAACTTATAAAAAATATTAGTATTAGTAAACGTGAAAAAGACTTAGTAAAAAACTGATACAGATAGTATACCTGGCTCACCACAAGGTAATGTGTTGGATGCTTAGGAAGTTTTCCTCTACCAGATCTGACGTCCTTGAAGTTAGGCAAAACTCTAGTGCAGTTTGTCCAATAATCCACAACCTTTTCAATCACTTCTTGGCTCAGGGAATCCTTTCTCTTCTTCCTTCCCCCAAGAGCCCACAATGCGTTTTAATTACTTTTTTTTGATTGAAGGCTTATGAGTATATTTATAGAAGTATAATTACAAAACTACTTTTTACAGGGAAGTCTTAAAAAGATAAACAGAGAAAAAAGCCTGGGCCATATACATAAGTTCACAACAGCTTATAGGGGACTGTCCAAAGGTGAAATAAAATAAAGCTAGAAATGGGATTTGAGGTTCAGATTCCCCATTTTACGACCTCTGCCTCTAACCATCATCGAGAGAGTACAGAAAATGCAGATGCAGGATTCCGCCATCGTCATGCTAAAACGCCCCTTGCTATCCTTGGCTTCACAGATCATGCCTCTGCGGGCATCATAATTTTGATCACAACAACATCCACAGAAGCAAGGCATATCGTGCTCTTCCGGGTTCGAAGGCCCAAAAACTTTCACCCATTCCTTATTCACTTGCTCGTCCATTCTTTTCCACTTGAGTTTACGCAGCAACATGAAAATTGTCCCTGCAAAGCACCAGAACTTGGATCATTATATGAAAAGTTAACCTGCTGCAATTATCCATCTAATGTCATATTCAATTTGTTTTATAACAGCTTCTGGGTGAATGATATCATCATTGAAGATGAATTCATTCCTTCCTTTCTATATTCTCCATAGGATGATATAAACCCTCCAGTCCGTAGGTTGCTCGGGCATAAAGAAATCTGCAGAACTTAGGGAAATAAGGTCAGTGCCTATCAAATTTGAAGCAAGCTCCAATACCCATTCTGACCACAGGCAAGTCCTAAAGAGATGGTCCTCATCTTCCTTGTGAGACATACACCTAGGACAAATATCTGAGTCTGTCATCTGAATCCTATATCTTTTGTTGTTCGTAGCTAGGGCCCTGTGCCACAACTGCCACATGAATGATTTAATCTTGGGAGGGATAGGGCTGGACCACAAGAATTTAAGATTCTTAGCACACCTTTCCTTCCCAATTTGCCATTTAATGTGCATGGTCATGGCCTGATCCTTCATCAGAAATCTGTATGCATTTTTGACCTTGAAATCAGCTTTCCCCTTATGTTGCCAGTTATTAGCCTCTTCTGTCCAAATGCCCTGAATAAGCATTGAGCATATGTTATTGTACAGCATTTCAGAGTCCTCTCACACTCACCCCGGTTTTTGGTCCACTGTGGAAAACATCAGTTTTGGTAGGTCTACATGTCCTGTTTTCAAAGAATCCTACATGTGGATTTGTGGAGGTATGGTTTTGTTCGATAATGGTGTTCTTTTTTCAGTGGACTAAAACATCCATTGTTGTTTTGTAGTTTCCTCTATTGTGACATGTCATTTTATAATACAATCCACTGTAGGAAAGAATACTTGAATTTCTACATGTCTAATAATTCTATTGTCACATGTCTTTATAGATGTAGGAAAGAATATTTGATTCTCTACATGTCCTATGATTCCATTCACATGTCTTTATAGTAGTAGGACAGAGTACTTTATTTACTAAAGCATTGTAGGAAAGAATACATGAATTACGACATGTGTAATACTTCTATTGTCACATGTCTTTATAGAAGTAGGAAAGAATACTTGATTCTCTACATGTCGTATGCTTCCATGTCACATGTCTTTATAGTAGTAGGACAGAGTACTTTATTTGCTGTGGCATTGTAAGAAAGAATACATGAATTACGACATGTGTAATACTTCTATTGTCACATGTCTTTATAGAAGTAGGAAAGAATACTTGATTCTCTACATGTCTTATCCTTCCATATCACGGGTCTTTATAGTGGTAGGACCAGTACTTGATTTGCTACATGTGATGCTTGGCACCCATCACATGTCCTTATACTAGTATTCCATGTAAGACAAGTTACTTCAACTACTTCAATTATTTAACGCCTATTTTTGCATAACAAAACCATCAAGAATTTGATTTGTATTCCTTGAGGGGGTGCAGGACCCACTGCAACAAATCCCTAAGCATTAATGTCATAGGACCCGCAAAAATCCTAACAATATCCTAACATTTTGGATATTGTTAGAGAAAGACCATTAAACACGCCTACATTTTTGCATAACAAACCATTAAGAATTGTCAGATGTATTTCTTTATGGAGGAAAGGACCATTGCAACAAATCCCCAAGCATTAAAATGGCAAGACCATGCAATATCCTAACATTATTCCCCATTTTGATATCGTTAGTGGAACACCATTAAACCGTTCCTACATCTTGGTATAATTTAGACCATTAAGAATTTGAGATGTAATTGTTTATGGGGAATAGGACCATTGCAACAAATCCCCAAGCATTATAAAATGGCAAGACTACGCAATATCCTAACATTATCCCCCCCATTTTGGGTATCAGTAGTGGAACACAATTAAACCATGCCTATATCTAGTTGGTACTAAGGTTCGCTATAGACGATCCAATAGTTATCCACGTCATCCAATGGTTTTAATTGTATCTAATTTATCTTATCCAATGGTTCTTTCTAACGATTTGCACTAAGAATCCAATGGTTCTTTGAAAAACAAGATAACTTATTGCACTTAGACGATTTGCACTAAGAATCCAATGGTTCTTTGAAAAACAAGATAACTTATTGCACTTAGACGATTTGCACTAAGAATTAGAGATGTTATTGTTGGAGCAAGCAAAATACCACAGCTAACACCTTAAACCTAAACACAAACTCGGGAAAACCTTGCTCGGGAAAACCTTGCTTCCGAGTCATGTGCACGAAGGTATCAGAGCTCCTCTGCATGGTAATCCTCTAAACTAGTGGTTAGACGTTATAGTTTGGCAGCTCCCCAATTCCAAACAATTGCATCGAATATCTTTTGTCATACTTCCATAGGAATCCTTTAAATCGTTGACTAAGCTTCCTAAGGAGTATGGATGCAATAGAATTGACAATTCCTATTTGAAACAGCTTAACTATCCATTTGGCACTACTTAATTTGTTTATCCGAAATTATTTTCTGTCTAGACTTAGTGTGATTTATCTAGGACGATGGTGAAAATTAGTTGCTCGTGTCCCATCGGAAAGTTCAGCCCTACCGTGAACCCAACCCTCTTGCAGTCTTATCCACTAACTTTCTTCAGATTTAGATTAGTGGGTAATGCCCAACTATCTAATTCTTTCTCATTGTAACTTCCTTTTTTAAGATACTTCGTTTGAGGATTTCTCAATATGCTTATGGATGATATTGCATTATGCATAAGTCGACCACTTCCGGGAGCAGGGGTGGTCTTCTACCCACGAAACTTGGTCTCCAGGGTAATGTCGATGTTTCGAGTCCGTTGGCAGTCGGATCACGATTCTGCGGTGGGAGGATTGCCCGTCATTGGCGAGGGACCCTCCAGAGAGGACCTTTGAGTCGAACTTCTTCTGGAAGGTTTTAGGGCTCCGTCTTCTGGCGTCAACGCCCTCCCACTACCTCATGACATTGTGCAAGATCCTGGTCCAATCTGACTAGGGTAAGGCCTCCAAAACGTAAACCCTGTGCGTTGCTAGGTTATTGTAGGGTTTACGTTATGTAGGTCAAGTTTTATTCCGTTACACTTGAGACATGGTCGAGAAGCCGCCGATTGAAAACCGAAGCAATAAAACCGACGAAATGGGGTTTGGATTTACCGAGGCGGGCTTTCCTACGGTGCTCCTCGGGAGGGCAAATGTCAATGCCTCCCTTCCCCGGAACCGTTTTCCCTATCCGACCGTTGAATTCTCCATTCAAGTAACTTGCCCCGAAAGCAGGCTCAAAAATTCTAGATCTGTCCCCGAGAACATATAAAACGCCAAAAGTGTCCTAGCAATCGGCCGTGTAGAAACCCAAAATGCTTTGTCGTTCGGGCAGTACAAAGGCCCCCTAATGGAGATTTGACTTCGCCATGTCGTCCAAAACAATGAAATTACCCTCACGGACCAAGTTACACGGGTCATTTTTACGACAAAAGAAACACTAACCCTCTACATGGCGGTATTTTGCACCTCCGCTAAGGCTCTGAACGTGTTGGACATGAGCTACTTTGCCGCTTCGAGGCGGGGGTGGTCTTCTGCCCATGAAACTTGGTCTCCGTGGTAATGTCGATGTTTCGAGTCCGTTGGCGAGTCGGATCACCCGTTCACGGGTGGGAGAGTTACCCGTCCAGTGGCGGGGACCTTCCGAGGACCTTTGGGTCGAACTTCTTTCGGAAGGTTTTAGGGCTCCCCTCTTACAAGCGTCAACACCCTCCCACTACCTCATGACATTGTGCAAGATCCCGGTCAATCGGCTAGGGTATGGCCTCCAAAACGCAAACCACATGCCTTGCCGTGTTATTGTAGGGTTTACGTTATGGAGGCCAAAACGTGGTCAGTTGCACTTGGAACCTGGTGTACCTTTTTCAACATGCATGAGCCATGGCAACCCTGAAATAACAGACTTTGGATCTATTGGCAATCCCGAATCATTCCAAAAATTTGCTACTACAAAATGTGTTCTTGACTTCTAATTGCGACACGGGAGGAGGATAAATCCAAACCCCATTTTGTCGGTTTCTTGCTTCGGTTTTCAATCTGCGGCTTCTCCGACCATGTCTCAAGTGCAACTGAATAAAACTTCGACCTCCATAACGTAAACCCTACAATAACCTAGCAACACCGCGGGGTTTACGCTTTGGAGGCTATTTCCTGTCGATTGGACCAGGATCTTGCACAATGTCATGAGGTAGTGGGAGGGGTTGACGCGTTGGAGGGAGAGCTCTAAAACCTTCCGTAAAGTTCACCCAAAGGTCCTCTCGGAGGGTCCCTCGCCACGAACCCGCAAACTCTCCCCCCGAACTGTGATCTGACTCTGCCAATGCGGACTCGAAACATCGACATTACCCCGGAGACCAAGTTTAGTGGGTAGAAGACCACCCCGCCCGGAAGCGCCAAAGTAGCTCATGTCCAACACGTTAAGTAGTGAATTGGCCTTAGCGGAGGGTCGCGAGGCTCTGCCATGTAGAGGGTTCGTGTTTCTTTTCTGTAAAAAATGACCGTGTAACTTGGTCCATAGGGTAATTTCGTTGTTTCGGACAACATGGCGAAGTCAAATCTCCATTCCGGGGCCTTTGTACTGCCCGAACGACAAGGCACTTGGTTTTCTACACCGTCGACTGCAGGACACTTTGTGCTTTGATATGTTCTCCCGACGGATCTTGAATTTTTGAGCCTGCTTCGAAGCAAAGTTACTTGAATGGAGAATTCAACGGTCGGATAGGGAAACCGTGTTCCGGGAAGGGAGGCATTGGCATTTGCCCGCCCGGAGGAGCACTGGTAGGAAAGCCTGCCTCGGTAAATCCAAACCCCATTTCGTCAGTTTCTATTGCTTCTGTTTTCAATCTGCGGCTTCTCGACCATGTCTCAAGTGCAACCGAATAAAACTTCGACCTCCATAACGTAAACCCTACAATAACCTAGCAACCCACCGGGGTTTACATTTTGGAGGCCATACCCCTGGGTCGATTGGACCGGGATCTTGCACAATGTCATGAGGTAGTGGGAGGGCATTGGCCTTGAAAGAGCGAGCCCTAAAACCTTCCGAAGAAGTTCGTCCCAAAGGTTCTCTCGAAGGTCCCCGGCCCGCGGACGGGCAACTCTCCCACCCGAATCGTGATGCGATCCGACGGACTCGAAACATCGACATTACCGGAGACCAAGTTTCATGGGCGTAAGACCACCCCCAACTCCCGGACGCGCAAAGTAGCTCATGTCCAACACGCTTGTAGTGAATTGGCCTTAATCGAGGGTGCGAGAATACTGCCATGTAGAGGGTTCGTGTTTCTTTTGTCGCAAAACATGACCGTGTAACTTGGTCTCTAGCGTAATTTCGGTTTTTGGACGACATGGCGAAGTCAAATCTCCATTCGGGTCTTTGTAACGCCCGAACGACAAAACACTTGGTTTTCTACACCGTCCGACCGCGGGACACTTTGTGGTTTGATATGTTCTCCTGGACAGATCTTGAATTTTTTGAGCTTTGCTTTCGAAGCAAGTTACTTGAATGGAGAATTCAACGATTGGGATAGGGAAACCCAGATTTCCGGAAGGGAGGCATTGGCATTTGCCCTCCCGAGGAGCACCGGTAGGAAAAGCCTTGCCTCGGTAAATCCAAACCCCATTTCGCCGGTTTTATTGCTTCGGTTTTCAATGCAGACTTCGACCATGTCTCAAGTGCAACCGAATAAAACTTCGACCTCCATAACGTAAACCCTACAATAACCTAGCAACACCACGGGGTTTACGTTTTTGGAGGCCATACCGGTCGATTGGACCAGGATCCTGCACAATGTCATGAGGTAGTGGGGAGGGCATTGGCGCTTGGGAAGAATCTTAGAGCCCCCAAAACCTTCCCGGAAAGAAGGTGGGCCCCAAAAGGTCCGCTCTGGAAGGTCCTGCCACTGGGCGGAACAACTCTCCCACCCCCTAACTGTGATCCTGACTGCCCAGCGGACTCGAAACATCGACATTATCCTGGAGACCAAGGTTCGGTGGGCGAAGACCACCCCCGCCCCGGGCGCACCAAAGTAGCTCATGTCCAACACGTTAAGTAGTGTGAATTGGCCTTTTGCGGAGGGTGGAGAATACCGGTCATGTAGAGGGTTCGGGTTTCTTTTCTTTTGCAAAAATGACCGTAACTTGGTCTATAGGGTAATTTCGGTATTTAGGATGACATGGCGAAGTCAAATCTCCATTCGAAGCCTTTGTACTGCCCGAACGACAAAACACTTGGGTTTCTACACCTACCGACCGGGGACACTTTTGCGGTTTTATATGTTCTCCTGGACGATCTTGAATTTTTGAGCCTCGCCGAGCAAGTTACTTGAATGGAGAATTCAACGGCCGGATAGGGAAACCGGGTTCCCGAAGGGAGGCATTGGCATTTGCCCTCCCCGAGGAGCACCGGTAGGGAAAGCTCCGCCTCGGTAACCTTTGTGATGTCCGTCTCCTGGGGTCTGGCCACCTAGGCTCCAACGTGCCACCTAGGCTCCAACATGCCACGTGGGCTCCAACATGCCACCTAGGCTCCAACATGCCACGTGGCTCCAACATGCCACCTACGCTCCAACATGCCACCTGGGCCCAACATGCCACCTAGCATGCCACCTAAGCTCCAACATGCCACCCGGGCTCAAAGGCACCCGCGTGAGCTCCAACATGCCAAGTTGGCTCCAACGTGCCACCTAGGCTCAAACGCATGCCAAGGTGGCTCAAATATGCCACCTAGGCTCCAACATGCCACCACATATGGCTTCAACATGCCACGTGATGCTCCATGGGTCAAACATGCCACCTAGGCCCAACATGCCACGTGGGGGTTCCTACATGCCAACGTGGCTCCAACATGCCACGTGAGCTCCAACATGCCAAGTTGGCTCCAACGTGCCACCTAGGATCAAGCATGCCAAGGTGGCTCAAATATGCCACCTAGGCTCCAACATGCCACATGGGCTTCAACATGCCATGTAGGCTCCAACATGCCAACTAGGCTCCAACATGCCTCGTGAGCTCTAGCATGCCACCTAGGCTCCAAGTTGCCACCTAGGCTCCAACATGCCATGGTGGCTCCAACATGCCACCTAGGCTCAAGCGTGCCAAGGTGGCTCAAACATGCCACCTAGGCTCCTTAAGATTAGTTGAAAATATTGGAATGACTACCTTGTATTCATAGGTTCATTTGATCTTAGTATATAGTTGGATAAGGTTCACTTATCTCCCTTAGTATTAGCTCGATATATCTTGCTATGGTGGTGGTGGTAATGGTTTGATGTTCTAGGTTGAATTGTCATAATTAGGTGGAGGTGAATTGTTGGTGTATGCTAAGATTGAATTGCATAATTAGGTGGAGGTGAATTGTTGGGTATCCGAGATTTGAATTTTTATACTTAGGTGGAGGTAGAGTGTTTGGCCTAGGAGGAATAATGGGATTGGGTGGCAAGGGTGGCATGACTAGGGGGTGTGGCTGGAAGTGGAGGTGGCGGATATGTTGGAGGAGGTGATGAATATGTTGGAGGTGGACGTGGTGCATATGTTGGAGGAGGAGGTGTTGGATACGTTGAACTGCATATAAAATGGAATCAAATTAGTGAAGTTCAAACTTTCAAAGAGGAGATATAAAAGAAGAAGGGTTGATACCATTATGCCACCACTAATGTTCTACCAAGAACTCGTTATTTTTATGCTTTTGCCCCCGGTATATTTTAGTACGAAATCCATTGTCTCTAATGGAACATCCATCTAGAGCAATGGATAAGATTATGACAAGAAGCTGAATAATCATATCCATTGGAATTGATGGTTGTATGGTAACGCTCCGAGGCAAGGGGTGTGCATGCAGCGCTTCCAAGCCATTTTGGCCATGGCCATGTGGCTTGAACATAGCAAGACCCATAAGGAACCATACCCCCCGAAAAATAATGGAACATGTGATCACATGCTAAAAATTAAAGTTAAAATCAATATACATAGTGACGAGATGGATGGCTTAGATTTTGGCCAAGATGGACAGCCAGATTGTGATCCGCGTAGTGTAATCTTATTGGTTGCATTAATGGGATGGATGGCACGATTTTGGCCGAGATGGACTACCGGGATTGCAATCCTGGTATTATTGTGCTATTATCAATTAATTGCCGGGCCTCCCACCTTTGGCTAGTTTCCCCATTAACGGTTTCTTCCCTACACCAAGCTTCAGCTATGGCGATGGGTTTTTGCCACGGCTCAGCCGGACTGAAGCTTGGCTATGGCGCCCTCCACAAAGATCGTCTTCGCCGGATCAAGACAATAGCCATCGCCACCACCGCCACTCTCATTCTTCCTCATTAGATCGGCGATGGGTTTTGCACTGCTCAGCCGGACACCCGGAGGGTTTTGCACAATGCATGTCCGGACACCAGGCTTGGCTATGGCTATAGGCGAAGGCGGCGGTTTCTTCCACTACCTTGAAGCGACCGATATGTTACCTAGGCCCGGCATTCCAAGCGGATCTGTAGCCATGGCCCGAAGCGGATCTGAAACCCAGATTTGAAACCCGCGACATCCAAGCGGATGTGAATCCATAATGTCACCGGCGCCACCCTTCAAAATCCAAAACTACAAGCCCAAGCTCCAACCTTGCCGCCGATCCGCAGCCACTGCAGAAAATCGAAATGGAAGCCTGAAGCTTCCAAGTTGTTTCAACCCTTTTCTGGTATTTCTATCTTTGATGTAAGCTGATTTAACCTTAATTCTAACTCTTTTGCTTCCTTTTTTTTTAGCATGCAAAGGAACCAAAAAGCTGTTCTTGGAGTTTTGGAAGGGATTTCCGCTGCTATTGGAGCTGAAGTTTGATCTTTTTTCACTTTCTGATATCAGACAAAGAGCTGGCTATAGCAGCTATTTCGGCATACGAATGATCCAAAGGTCCACCTTTTCTTATTCAATGTAGCATTTGCTTCTAAAGCATGCATAATATATTTTGTAACAGTTATTTTTTAACCTGTGTATGATCTGGAATGGGCAAGAAACTAAAAAATGATGCTCCTAAATCCCAGGAGTTGAAGCGGCCTGAGAAAAGATCAGAGGTTTGTGTCATTTGTTTTTTGTTGGAATTTGAGATTTAATCATATTCTCACCAGACTTTCTTTACTTTCTTTGTCAGAGAATACGTAGAGGAAAATGAAGAAAATGTTGCAGCAGTAGAAAATGTTGCAGCAGTACTATTGCATGGTAAAATCAAACAGTTTTGTATCACTGGCATGATATTTCTTTAATAATAGGCAAACCATTTTTGTCAAGATTTTAAAACTTTAGTAAGGCACTGCAATAAAAAGTCTTTTTGTATAATTTTAGTGTTTCAATCCATTGCCAAGGTTATGACTTATGTTCTGGATTTTTCTCTCAAACCAATAATTCACTTAACAATACAACAAAAAATAAGCCGCATCTTCTCCATTACCTTGTCAATTAGAATCTTAGAATTCCAATTACAATCGAACAATATTATGCTTTATGGGTTTGTTTGGGTTCGATTCCCAAAAGGCTTTGTTATTTTAAAATAAACAAAATAACAATTCATGATATATTAACTTTTAAATTATGGTATAGACTAATTTTTTTAATTGTGTGCCACGTGTTGACATTTTATTATTTAAAATCGTGCTTTTTCATTTTAAAAGTATGCCACGTGTTAAAATTTTATTGGTCAAAAGACATTAGAAACAACACCTCTCTTTTTCTATGTGTCATAATAATGTTTTTCTACATGTCCTTATTTTAGAAAAACAATAGTTAATAGCATTAAAAACAATAGCACCCTTTAAAACTACATATGGAGGAAAAAATATCAACACATAGAAACATGGAAAATATTTGAAAACAACAACTATTTTAAAACAATACATGTGGGTTTCTTGAATATTGTATATCCTTTTTTGGGAAAACAATATCAACTTAAAGAACTACAAATAGAGAAAAAAAACAACACACACATTGAAAAGGAAAAAAAAACTGTCTTTTACAGTTTTCCATGTGTACTAATATTGAAATTAATATTGTACTACTGTTGTAATTTAGCTTTTCACGTGTGGTAATATCGAGACCTACGCATGGAATTTCGAAGATAAAAAACGCATGGTTACATTAAAAAACAACAGCGAAGGAAAAAAAATACACGTTGACAAAAAATCACAAAAACTATGTCAAATTTTTTCTATGCGTGGATTTTTCTGCCAAAAGGCCACCGTGGAAAAGTTTTGCCAAAAAACCACTGTCTCTTTGTGCAAATCCGGATAAACGGGCCACGTGGACTTTTGGGGCCATTTTGGTGTTGTTTTTGGCATAAAACAACACTTCCGTACAACTAAAAAACAACTGTGGACCAAAAATCGGGGTCAGTGTGTCTTCTCCTGAGAGCCTCGAGTCCCTGTAGGGAATAATTCCTTGATCATTGAACATGTCTCTGATCGTACAGATACCTTTGGACGTCCAGATCCTGGCTTGTTCAGGGAAGTGGCAGGCAAGGCATAAAGAGGAATTGTTAGTTAGAAGGGCCGGATTCCAAAATATGGATTGATTCATAGACAGCCCTTCTTTCCATGTATACATCCCTTTAACCTGATCCCAGGCCTTGATCCACTTCTTAAGCAGGCCAGGGGTGGAATTAGGAACCGAGAAGGGAAAATAGATAGAATGGGGTAGATTAATTCTGAGATTCCTCCATCCATAAGAGGTGCATTTACCCAGATAATGCCTAATAATAGTAGAGACAGGATGGTTAATCTGGTTGTAGGCTGCCTTGTAAAAATATTTGGCTGCTAGAGCTATACCCTGCTTCTCTATATTGATCACACCTAACCCCCCATTTATCTTGGTTTTACAGCATTCCTTCATGGCCACAGGGATCCAGCATCTCTTGTTTTGGCCAGAGGAGATAAATCTGCCTATAATACTCTGAAGCTTGGAGGAGAATTTTTTTGGTGCTAAAATAACAGAGGACTGGTAAACATGAGATGAGGATATCACAAAATTGGCAATAATTGCTCTGCCCTGCTTGGAAATATACTTAGAATTAAGACTATCCACTTTCCTCTGAAACTTCTCAACTATATCATTCCAAATATCTGATGGGCTACCCTTCATAACCATAGGAATGCCCAAGATTTTAGATGAATTGGTAGGTAGAATATACTTACAACCCATGAGAGCGTGGTTTGCTCCCCTTTTACACGATCCTTAGCTACAATTTTTCGACTTCATAGGGATTTATCTTGCGTGACTGATACCTCCCCAAACTCCTCCGGGATTGCTTGAGTATTAATCGAGATCTATTATCCATCGAAACCAGCAAGAAGCGCGTGCCCGCGCAAAATGTCCATTCAAAATCCGATCCAATTGCCCACCACGGCGGGTTAGCCCTGAATCGGGTTAGTAGTCTTGGCTTCCTCCAACTTACTATGGAGGCTTTCCATGATAATAAGAAA
Organism: Isoetes taiwanensis; assembly: GCA_021234155.1. NCBI lineage: Eukaryota > Viridiplantae > Streptophyta > Lycopodiopsida > Isoetales > Isoetaceae > Isoetes > Isoetes taiwanensis. The sequence goes on along the minus strand of JAJEKV010000158.1, from coordinate 789,520 downwards.
AAGAAAAGGGGCTAGGGGGCATCCTTGCTTTACCCCTCTTTCAAGGGGAAAGAATGGGCCACACTCCCCATTAATCAAAACTGAGGACCTGGAATTAGACAGAATAGCTTTGAAGAGAAGGATTACCTCATTTGAGAAGCCTAAGGCATAGCAGCATTTAAAAAGAAAATTCCAGCTAACCGAGTCGAAAGCCTTGGTTATATCCAATTTGATAAGGGCAACATCCTGGTGAGACTCTTTGGCCCAATGAAGGCCCAATATAGCAGTGACAACATTATCCAAAATGAATCTATCCTTCGTGTATCTTTGCTTGGGAAGTACTAATAATCCTTTCGGGATTATCTTGATCTCGGCTATAGTACCTGATATTAGCTTGTAGATCACATTTGACAAAGAGATAGGTCTATAGCCCGAAAAGGTTGCAGGAACATCTGTTTTAGGAATGAGAGTGATAAGACTGGTGTTTATTCTTGCATCCAGGCATTTAGAGACCCTGAATTCATTGGCCAGGCATGTGATATCTTCCCCAATCATAGGCCACACCTTAATAAAAAATTCCACAGGAAGCCCATCAGGCCCCGGGCTTTTGCCTTTTTCCATTTCCTTTGCAAAAGAGTAGAGCTCTTCACTGGAGAAAGGTTTCTCAATGCTCAAATTCTCCTCCTGGGAAACCCTCCTTTGCATATTAATGAACCTGTCCATACCCTCGGGCTGACAATCTTTGTTGGTTCCCATGATATTTTTGAAATGATCCTTTGCTGCAGTTTTAATATGATTCTCCTCAGTGATGTCCTCCTCTCCAACTCTAATTTCGAAAATGTGGTTTCTTTTCACCCTGCCCTTGGCTTTGGCAAAGAAGAACTTGGAGCTACCCCTTTCATCTTCTTTAATTTCCTTAACCTTTGCCTTAAGTCTCCAACCCTCTGCAATTCTAATCTCTTCCTTCTCAATTTCTGCATGAATATCTTCCTTATCTTCTTCCGAGGCATTTATAAGACTCTCTCTCAGGTTCTGAAGATGAATAGTTTTCTCTAGGTGCACTGCCCTACCCCAGAACTTAAGCTAATTTTTGGTAGCCTTAGCCACCTTGACCCACCAGTACATCCAGCCAGTACCTCCCAAGGGTCTGGGATATTTAGCCAAAATCTGTTGAAATCTTGTACTGAACTCCTCATGATCCAAAAGGCTAGTGTTGAGCTTAAAATAAGTCTTCCTTCTTTTGATAGAGTCCTTAGCCATGATCCTGAGCTGCTGGGGAAAGTGGTCAGACAGGGTATACCCCTCTAGGTTGTTCACTCTATTACTGTGATTCCATAAGTTCTCAGAAAGATAAAATCTATCATGTAAACATAGAGTGGGATCCACCCTTTTATCCGTCCAGCTGTAGGAGTTTGCCTTGGTTCTAGCAAGAGTAAGATTGTTCCCCTCAATCAGATTAGACCACGCCTCTTTTTCCTTCTTACCTAAGGGTCTGTAATTCTTATTTTTCATAAAACTGTTAGTAACCATATTAATATCACCGCCTAAAATACATTCATCAAACTCTAAATTATCTAAGCTATTCTTGACCCTGTTCCAAATTTCCACTCTCTCCCCTGGATCATTATATGCATAAATGTTAACTAAAGCTATTCTAATTTTAAATAAAGTACATAAAAGAATCTGCCATCTGCCATTTCTCCCATTCACCATATAAGTATTGGATAGATTCAAGTGATTATTCCAAGCAATAGCAATCCCAGCTGAGGAGTCATTGGCTGGAATTGACCATAAACTGAAATTAGGAGGAAGAGTCCTACTGATTATATCACTATGGTTAAGGTCATGAATCTTGTGCTCCTGTATAAACAGAACATCTGGTTTGAGGGAATGAAGACATACCTTAAGCCTTTCCCTTTTTCAACCCCTGGAGATTCCAGGTGATACAACTTAGGTCTCTATCCATTAGAATTTGTACCTACCTACAGCCTCACGGGCAAGAATAGATTGTTTCCTGGGGCTTGCACGGCTGGGGCCCATATAAAACTTTTTCTTACCCCTGCCCCTTCTTTTGTCAACCAACTTCCAGCAATTGTCCTCTAAATCCATGACCTCTTCAAGAGTGTGCTGAATCTCTTCCTCTTCCTTATTGCACGCAGGATTAGGGTCTTCTTTTAGGGTGAACACCAGGTTCCCTGTATCAATCTTCACCGACAAATTAGCATTTTTAAACATAAAGACCATATTATTGTTGAGCTCGATTTTAGGAGGCTCTTGATTGTATCCATGGTCCTTAATTCTGGACAGAGTAAATTGTTCCATATTATGGTCCTGATCACTAATCTTAGGCTCAAATTCCTGAACTTCCTGCCTGTCCTCCCTGATTGTAGTTTTAGGGACCCAGATCTGCTTAGTATTCTTTTGAGGATTGTTCTCCTTAGCTGTAGTAGTCTGGACCGGCCATTTAGAATAAGATATCATGATATCCAAAAACTCATTCTCCCTAACTCTTGTTTTTATCCTCTTGCTCCAGTCAGAACTAATTCTTTTGGAAACACAGACTGACGGGTAATTGGTTTGAGGAATATTAATTTCAATCACATCCCCCAAGGGTTCAGACAGAGCCAGCAGATGAGATTTGGTCCAGAAAACAGGGGGCAAATTGGAGAAGGATATCCAGGTGGTCGCCCTGATATCCTTATCCATACCCGGAATGAAATCGGAATTCCATCTCATTAGATAGAAGGGAGCATTGGCTATCATGTCTAACTTCCTTCTGAGAATATAGCCAACACAAATTTCATCTCTGCAAACAATCTGGAAGGTTTTATTGTCAAGCTTGAAAATCGATAGGATAAGAATATGTTGAGATTTAGTGATCCAAGTCTTGACCTCCTCCTGAGAGGGGCATTTCCGTGGGAAATGGACTAAAATAGCCTTCTTAGAAAAGATGTCAGCTGCAGAGTTGTCTGGTACCCCACCTTTCCAGAATCGTGTCTGACAAGTGTTAGTAGGAACAGAGGGCACATCTTTCATTAAAATATTTTTATAGGAGAGGGGAGAATCCAGACCTTTAACCTTGTCGTTCTTGCCCACCACTGGTATGGTATTCGTGATCTTGTTTTCCCCCACCTTCGTTTTGGTGATGTTCAAAGCTGCCAGTTTTACCTCCTCACAGTTTTCGCAGTCGCACGAGCTCACTTCCACCGGGTTAAAGAAACCATTGGAATCCTTAATCTTGCATGCTTTGGCCATCTTTTTCCTTCTAAGCTGGTAGACCTCCAGAGAAGTTGAAACTCCCTCGAGGGGCTGATTCAAGGCAAGCCCTTGTCTAAAGGTTTTCCTGTGCCTCTCGATCACATTATCGTCTGCCTCTTCCCATCTCTTGATTAACCTGATACTAGCGTTGGAGCTATCTTTCAATACGTCCCATTTGATTATCAGATTTTTCACTTTAGCCAGCATTTCGTCCATGAAGGATCTGAAGATGCTATTTTTCAAACTGCAGCAATCCCGTTTGGTGTGACCACTTTTCCGCGGTTATGAGTTTATACAGAGTATTGTCCATTTCCTGAACATAGCCAAAGGTATTCCAGACCCAGTCTCTGTCATTCGCTCTGCCTTCCATGTAGTCCTTGTCTATGCCACTTAGTTTTTCTTTGCATGCCAAGATCCCGACCTCCTCATGAACCCCCATGCAAAATGCAGCTGCTTTCTGCTGGTCCCGGATAATCTCTAAGCCCATGTATAATTCCTTCAAAACACTCCATCCTTTATCTTGTCTGCTATCCATCCAGAAGATTTGGTTCCATTCATCATCTTCTTTACTGGACTGATTTTTGGATGTGCTTGCCTTAGTTCTCATGTTGAGAGCAGACCAAACGGAAGGGTAGCAAGCTTAACCGCGTCTCAAGATTGCAAGGGACCTAAAGCGCTGCCGTTACCCAGTTCTGAAAGCTGCCTCTTCAAATTTCCTTACGCCTCAAGAAATAACTGCCAATGATAGAAATTCCCCCCGCCCAAGAAGAACATCCAGAGAATGACCGAGGATCTGACACCCCGTATCCTCGGGAATCCCAGAGGAACAAAATCTAAAAGACCCTACCTGACCCTGACTCTTGAAAAGAAAGACCCCACCCGACCCAAGGACTTCTATACTAATTTGCTACCAGGAACCTCCACACCACTACATCTAAGCCCCTCAGGTGCTGGGAGGGGTGCAAATCAAAGAAGGCTGCCCAATAATAGATTGGTTCAACTCCAAATTCCAAGGGTGCACTCATCGTGAATAAGTTGCGTTCGAAACTGTTACCGAGACCAATATAGGGCCTGGAATTGTGAGCAGCCACTCTCAAAGATCCAGGTCTGTCAAAGCATACGATGCACAAGAAGAAGGTATTGAACCCGAATCTACAAAAACCAAACCTGGATCTAGACTCGATTACCCATCTAATTAAATTCTCTATAATTCCTAAAGATTCTTGGTTTTCCTCCAGGATGTTGATGATCCCCAGCCCCTGGAGAACAGCTTCATACAAAGCCTCATCCATCGGGGTATGGGAGAACACCAAGAAGCGAGGCGCCCTCCTGAAGGCGCTCAACGTTCATTTTCGATCTCTCTTGGACTCAATGCGTTTTAATTACTAATTGCAACATGGTGCTTCTTAGCTCTGGAACAGTTCCTTGGATGAATTCCTAAAGCCTTGGCAGCTAATCTTTTGCTGCCATGCCTGACCTTCCCAAGTGTCATGACTAATGCTGCTCTTTTTGCTGCTAATTTGTCATTGGACTCCACTCCTTTCACATGCTGTATGGTTTCTTGGATGCTACCGACAATTTCACTGTGAACAATCTTTCCCTTATCAGACACTGCAACCTGCATAACTTTGCTGTTCTCCACTAGATGCCATACTTCTTTCTTATGGTCTGTAGACATCGAACCTGTCAAATCCAAAAACGTTTTTGTGATTATGGAGGCTACATGTTGCAATTGCTTTTTTGAGTGCTCAATACTCCAATCTAAATTTTCATTTGACAATTGTTGCCTCATCTTGCTTGTTCTTTGCCGTTGCTTCTGCAAACGCCATTTCCGCCTCCTGTCTTTGTCATTAGTCATTGGATCACAAGAAGCCTGAACAAAAAATGGATGGAAAGAAAGAAACAAGATCTCTCTCCCTCGAGAAAGGGGGAATCAACCACCCCCCGATATTCTCGTTAATTTTGAATTTCCCTCTTCCCATAATACTAAAAAATAGTGCTAATTTGGGTGGACAAAAGGACACTAAAAATGAGACACCGTAACATGCGAGAACCCGATTGTGGTGCAAATGCTTGCTTTATGGATAGTGCATTCGCCAATAAGCATGCCATCCCTAGAAGCAAGATTGAGCATCCCGTTTCTGTCGAAGTGATTGATGAACGGGAGATCTCCTCGGGTGTAGTCTGCGGAATATCTTCGCTCTTGTTTTGTTAGGAAATTTCTTGTAGTATTTCCTTCAATCTCATTGCTAGCCCATGCGTAATATTCTTAGGGCTGCCCCGCACCGAGCTACATAACCTGATTGATTGGTACTAGATGCGTTTGATTTCTTTGGTTCTAGCTCTAGTTCCGATTCATCTGCCAGGTTCGTCTTTACACCAACATCGACTTCGATCCGTGCAATATCGTGGGCCCCTGATTTCGTGCTTGTTGTTCCTGTTTCTGCTCCATGTTCTGATTCGACTCTTGCATCTGCTCCAGTTCATGCCCCAGATTTTGACAATATTCTCGATGATGTCTTTGGCTCCTAGCCCAGCTCCCAGCTCGGTTTCTGCTCTTGCTCTGCTCTTGCTCCAGTTCAGTTCACCTTAGGCATGCTCCAGTTCTTGCTCTAGTCCCCAAGCTCCAGTTCCTTTCGTATGCTTACGCTCTGCTCATATTCCTACTCCTACTTCTATAGAGGCTTCTTCATGTCCTCAATTTCGTATCTTGAAGATTTCTCTTCGCGAGTTCATTAAATCTGGAAGGCAAGATCCAAGTTCAGTATTTGCAATCCAGGTTCACCCGTCGGCTAGCTCGATACTAGTGAAGTCTACTCCAATGCTCCCAGATAAATATGGTGACTTCTCTGATGTTTTTGAGAAATTCAAGGCCAGAAAGCTCCCAGAGCATCATCCATATAATTGTCCTATTGATTTCCAGCCCAGAATAATGCTGCCATATGGTCCGATGTATGGTCTATCGCCTAGTGAGTTGAAGGTTTTGCGGGATTATATTGAAGGAAATCTAGCCACTAGCTTCATTCGACATTCCCTACTGGAGCACCTATCTTCTTCATCAAAAAGAATGATGATTCACTACGTCTGGTCGTTGATTATCGTGGCCTCAATAAAATCACAGTGCTGAATCGGTATCCGCTTCCTCTGATCCCAGAGTTGTTGGAGCGACTCCAAGGTGCGTAGGAAGATTGATCTTCGGGGTGCCTAAAATCTTATCTGGATCCGGGAGGGTGATGAGTGGAAAATAGCTTTTTCATACTCGGTATGGCCATTTTGAGTACACAGTTATGCCGTTTGGACTTACCAATGCTCCATCAGTATTCCAGCATATGGCCAATGATGTCTTTCAAGAGTTCTTAGACAACTTGCTTATCGTCTATTTGACAAAATTAACACCATTAAGTACATTCCCTCAAATCTTATAGTATTTTATAAACCTCAATATACCATGTACAAAAACTTCTACAGGCATACCCCATAAATGAGGATCGCTATATATGGTCCAGATCAACGAATAAAGGGCAAATATGCCTATCCGACAGCTCTCACTGCCCTACGTAACCCCCGTGTGAATATGCACCCAAACCAAAGGGGGTTTCAGGGGGATTGTAATTTAAAAATGTTAGATGCAATGGTTTAAGTTAATTAATGTTAATGGTAGTTATGTGTTGGTTGTTGTATTAATAAAATTTTTGGGCCCTTCGGGCCCTTAGGGAAACAAAGAGATGGCAACATATCTTGTGTAGAAAAATATTGGTGACATTAAACATAAGAAAAGTTCAACGAAACAAACATAAGAAAAGTGCAATGGAACAAACACGTAATGGATAGCAACTTTAGAATATGGGGCTTCTTCCAAAGCCATAATGCCTATATCTTGTCAAAACTATACCACCTGTATGTTTGACAAATAAGGATGAGATACCATAGGACCATAGGAATCGATATTGCAACCACCATAGATTGCAACCACCGTAGATGGTGAAGCTTCAAATTTGATGTTTAAAGAACAAATAGGGACTTCAACCCAATGCATCCTTGCAAAATAGTAGTGCTTAAATCTTGCCAAACCATACCAGCTATATCTTCATCAAATAAGGATGAGGTACTACACAAATTGATATTGCAACCACCATATATGGTGAAGCTTTAAATACGAAACAATGTTTGTGTTTAAAGAACAACAAAATTACCTGTAACATAAAAGCAATTTGGCAACAAAATGTGTTATGTAGAATGTCTTGTAAGTTCTAACACTAATGTGTAGAAAGTGCATAACTCTTGAAGTGTATGGCACCAAAACTCAAAATTATAAGCATAGAGCATGAATATAAATGATAAACGTAACGATGACACCTCCACTTTTTTTCTAGCACTGCAGAATGCTTTTGCATTTCATCTTGAAAATTATAAACCTGATGACGAAGTGCACATGATGATGAAGTGCACCTGCATTTTTTTTCTAGCATTGCAAAATGCTTTTGCATTTCATCTTGGTAAAATACAGCATGTCTTTACACTTAATGATCATCCAAGGGCATGCACTATCAGGATTGCACATGAACTGATATTGTTGCGACTTACTGACAGTAATAATGCCTTTGTCCAACATATCCCCTTTTTAAAATGCCATGTAATATATCTGGGGCGTAGAAGAACAACATTTGTATTTCTTGATATACATGTTTTACCACGAACACAGGTTTAAGAAATAACGAAAGAGTTAAAACCTTGCTTGACATGCGCAATGCGAATGGCTGAGCAGCAGTTGAAATCTGCTTGTGAATCTATGCAACTAAAGCAAAGAACATGATCTAATGCATAATGGACAACAAAAAGGGTAACTTCGTACCATTCTCATTCACGAAAGTTATTGCTCTAGTTCCAGTTGTAGCCTCTTTATTCCTTATATGGATTATATTAATCCGCCAAAGCTGGTATAGCACCAAGGTATCCCTCAACATGCGATTCATGGAACTTCCGTCGCGTGCACCTCTCATTGCAACAATACTTGGAATATTGGGCAAATATGCATTGCATACTAAACTTGCTCATATTTTAGCATCATTGAAGAATAAGTTAGGAGAAGACTCGTCTCATTACCAAGCTTATTGACAATGCAACTATACAACAAGTTTCAGATTTAGAACTCGTTAATATCTATGAGCGATCCTTCATATGCCCCGCTTCTTTCACTTCCCATACCGCTCCATTTTCTTGCCTTCTTCCATTCAAAGTCTTGGACATTCTATCTGAATTACAATGATGAATTAAAGAAGCTCATCTAAATCACAATGATGAATTAAGTGCATCTAAACTACGAATCCAAGCTTAGCTATAGAAGAAATTCCCTCCACAAATTTGGAGATGAGAAATTCTGCAATGATTTGCAATGCTCTTAGTAGTGCAATGATTTCTGCTAAGATAGCCACAAGCGTAATGGCAAACCGAGGAAACAATGGATCAATGGCGGCATGAACATACCTAATTATGAGCTTGGGTTAAGCGATCTTGAAGCCTCATGCAAAATTTGGGAACCCACTACCCAAGAAAGCATTACTAACTAACATTAGCATCATTGAAATAACCCTTTGGAATTGTCTAAGATGGCAAAGCGGTCAATAAAGAAACCCAGCGGATTAGGAAACAGGAGCTAACAAGCGGAAAAGGATGAAGAAAGATAGCGAGCTTCTTATGTTCGATTTGGTTCACCGCCACGATTAGCTAGAAAAAAAAAAACTCCAACGAAACACATGGCGAAACCTCCGGACCGAAACCCCCGACCAACAAGCGGGGCGAAAAACATATTGCCATCTCTAGATCTGTGATTGCAATTGACCCAACCAAAACAAAGATATCCATCGTGCACTGTCGGTGACAAATGGAGTCCGCCAAAACGGCACCCATATATAAATATCTCCGTGCGGATGGTCGCGGGGAAAAGTGAAGTGACAAGAAAAAGAGAAGCCGATTTTTGGATGAGATAACACGGATTGTTTTACGCCTCGGGCATTTCTCCATTCAAACGCTACATGCCGATTCGTGATAAAGAAATATGGCGTAATCGCATCAACCCCCGATATGAAAAACCCACGATATAATGGGCTCCCCCAAATCTTATAAATCTCAAGCTTATCATCCCATGGCCCTCGCCCGAAATGCTCCCTTGGATGCTCGCCGAGATGTGCTTCTTTCCTTCACAAGCGACTCATGAAAGAAAACCCTAGAGTATAAGGACTCGTTGCTTGCATGCATATTTAAAAGAAAAATAAGGGCAAAAATAATATGGGATAAAAGATAGTGGGTTAAACCATAGAGAATGTGATATCAAAACATGTGAATACGGGGTGCACTCTAGATGTACGCATTAGTACATTGATTTGAATATGCGCAACAAAATCATAGCAAAACCATATTGAAAAATGTATAAAATACAAAAGAAACCCCCTTATAATGCTAGATATTCGAAGACTCGAAGAACATGAGAGCATGTTCGGAGTCCTTGAAGCCGAGAGCATGGGTTATATGCCAAACTTGAGAAGTGTCGGTTCGAAAGGGATAATGTTGAGTTCCTTGGCTATCGTGTATCCTCACATGGGAGTCTCTATGGATCCCGAAAAGGGCAACATTGTTGCGGAGTGGCAAACACCCATACGATATTCATATTATATGAAAAATTATACTCATTATGTACAAAAGATGGTCGTCCACACGGATGCAAAAGAGTAGTTGCACAAGATAAAGTTTGAACTCGCGAACCTTCCAATTCTGAAGTCACACAATTTTGCCAAGTGCACTAACAATATTTGTTAAAGATATTTCCTCATGTCTTTTCCATATGCGGGGTTGTTTCCAGGAGGTTCTAGAATATTCTAGAATTTATATGTTTGCACGACACTTGGCATGATCTCATCCATTGGAATGGCACGATCCTGACCATTGGCCTAGATATATAAGGAGGCATCTCCTTCTTGTCGAACCATTTCAGCACCAGTCTTGAGCTTTCTAAGCATTTGTCTCATGTTCCTGCTTGCCTTCGGGTAGTTATGTGTTGGTTGTTGTATTAATAAAATTTTTGGGCCCTTCGGGCCCTTAGGGAAACAAAGAGATGGCAACATATCTTGTGTAGAAAAATATTGGTGACATTAAACATAAGAAAAGTTCAACGAAACAAACATAAGAAAAGTGCAATGGAACAAACACGTAATGGATAGCAACTTTAGAATATGGGGCTTCTTCCAAAGCCATAATGCCTATATCTTGTCAAAACTATACCACCTGTATGTTTGACAAATAAGGATGAGATACCATAGGACCATAGGAATCGATATTGCAACCACCATAGATTGCAACCACCGTAGATGGTGAAGCTTCAAATTTGATGTTTAAAGAACAAATAGGGACTTCAACCCAATGCATCCTTGCAAAATAGTAGTGCTTAAATCTTGCCAAACCATACCAGCTATATCTTCATCAAATAAGGATGAGGTACTACACAAATTGATATTGCAACCACCATATATGGTGAAGCTTTAAATACGAAACAATGTTTGTGTTTAAAGAACAACAAAATTACCTGTAACATAAAAGCAATTTGGCAACAAAATGTGTTATGTAGAATGTCTTGTAAGTTCTAACACTAATGTGTAGAAAGTGCATAACTCTTGAAGTGTATGGCACCAAAACTCAAAATTATAAGCATAGAGCATGAATATAAATGATAAACGTAACGATGACACCTCCACTTTTTTTCTAGCACTGCAGAATGCTTTTGCATTTCATCTTGAAAATTATAAACCTGATGACGAAGTGCACATGATGATGAAGTGCACCCCGATTTTTTCTAGCATTGCAAAATGCTTTTGCATTTCATCTTGGTAAAATACAGCATGTCTTTACACTTAATGATCATCCAAGGGCATGCACTATCAGGATTGCACATGAACTGATATTGTTGCGACTTACTGACAGTAATAATGCCTTTGTCCAACATATCCCCTTTTTAAAATGCCATGTAATATATCTGGGGCGTAGAAGAACAACATTTGTATTTCTTGATATACATGTTTTACCACGAACACAGGTTTAAGAAATAACGAAAGAGTTAAAACCTTGCTTGACATGCGCCCAATGCGAATGGTGAAAGCAGCCATTGAAATCTGCTTGTGAATCTATGCAACTAAAGCAAAGAACATGATCTACGTACATAACAGACAACAAAAGGGTAACTCGTACCATTCTCATTCACGAAAGTTATTGCTCTAGTTCCAGTTGTAGCCTCTTTATTCCTTATATGGATTATATTAATCTGCCAAAGCTGGTATAGCACCAAGGTATCCCAGCTCCAACATGCAGATTCATGGAACTTCCGTCGTGCACCTCTCACTGCAACAATACTTGGAATATTGGGCAAATATGCATTGCATACTAAACTTGCTCATATTTTAGCATCATTGAAGAATAAGTTCTGAGAAAGACTACGTCTCATTACCAAGCGACAATGCGCAACTATACAACAAGTTTCAGATTTAGAACTCGTTGTATCTATGAGCAAAGATCCTTCATATGCCCCTTCTTTCACTTCCCATACCGCTCCATTTTTCTTGCCTTCTTCCATTGCAAGTGCGACATTCTATCCGGAATTACAATGATGAATTAAAGAAGCTCATCTAAATCACAATGATGAATTAAGTGCATCTAAACTTACTAATCCAAGCTTAGCTATAGAAGAAATTCCCTCCGGCTGACAAATTTGGAGATGAGAAATGCAATGATTTGCAATGCTCTTAGTAGTGCAATGATTTCTAAGATAGCCACAAGCGTAATGGCAAACCGAGGAAACAATGGATCAATGGCGCATGAACATACCTAATTATGAGCTTGGGTTAACTGATCTTGAAGCCTCATGCAAAATTTGGGAACCCACTACCCATGAAAGCATTACTAACTAACATTAGCATCACCTAAAATAACCCTTTGGAATTGTCTAAGATGGCAAACGGTCAATAAAGAAACCCCGCGGATTGGAACGAGAGCGAACAACTGGAAAAGGATGAAGAAAGATAGCGAGCTTCTTATGTTCGATTTGCTTCAATCGCCACGATTAGCTAGAAAAAAAAAAAAACTCCAACGAGAAACACATGGCGGAAACCTCCGACCGAAACCCCTGACCAACAAGCGGGGCCGAAAAACATATTGCCATCTCTAGATCTCAGATTGCAATTCGCCAACCAAAAACAAAGATATCCATCGTGCACTGTCACCGACAAATGGGTCCGCCAAAAGCGGCACCCATATATAAATATCTCGAAAAGCGGATGGTCGCAGGGAAAACAGAAGTGACAAGAAAAAAAGAAGCCGATTTTGGGATGAGATAACCTCGGATTGTTTACGCCTCGGGCATTTCTCCATTCAAACGCTACATGCCAATTTCAGTGATAAAGAAATATATGGCGTAACCGCATCCAACCCCTGATATGAAAAACCCCTGATATAATGGGCTCCCCAAATCTTATAAATCTCAAGCTTATCATCCCATGGCCTCGCCGAAATGCTCCCTTGGATGCTCGCCCGAGATGTGCTTCTTTCCTTCACAAGCAGCTCATGAAAGAAAACCCTAGAGTATAAGGACTCGTTGCTTGCATGCATATTTAAAAAGAAAAATAAGGGCAAAAATAATATGGGATAAAAGATAGTGGGTTAAACCATAGAGAATGTGATATCAAAACATGTGAATACGGGGTGCACTCTAGATGTACGCATTAGTACATTGATTTGAATACGCAACAAAATCATAGCAAAACCATATTGAAAAATGTATAAAAATACAAAAGAAACCCCCTGTTATAATGCTAGATATTCGAAGACTCTCGAAGAACATGAGAGGCATGTTCGACAGGTCCTTCAGAAGCTTCGTGAGCATGGGTTATATGCCAAACTTGAGAAGTGTCAGTTCGAGCAGGATAATGTTGAGTTCCTTGGCTATCGTATCACTCCACATGGAGTCTCTATGGATCCCGAAAAGGGCAACACTGTTCTGGAGTGGCAAACACCCATACAGATATTCATATTATATGAAAATTATACTCGTATGTACAAAAGATGGTCGTCACACGGATGCAAAAGAGTAGTTGCACAAGACAGGGTTTGAACTCGCAACCTTCCAGTTGCGAGTCACACAATTTTGCCAAGTGCACTAACAATATTTGTTAAAGATATTTCCTCATGTCTTTTCCATATGCGGGGTTGTTTCCAGGAGGTTCTAGAATATTCTAGAATTTATATGTTTGCACGACACTTGGCATGATCTCATCCATTGGAATGGCACGATCCTGACCATTGGCCTAGATATATAAGGAGGCATCTCCTTCTTGTCGAACCATTTCAGCACCAGTCTTGAGCTTTCTAAGCATTTGTCTCATGTTCCTGCTTGCCTTCGGGTAGTTATGTGTTGGTTGTTGTATTAATAAAATTTTTAGGCCCTTGCCCTTAGGGAAACAAAGAGATGGCAACATATCTTGTGTAGAAAAATATTGGTGACATTAAACATAAGAAAAGTTCAACGAAACAAACATAAGAAAAGTGCAATGGAACAAACACGTAATGGATAGCAACTTTAGAATATGGGGCTTCTTCCAAAGCCATAATGCCTATATCTTGTCAAAACTATACCACCTGTATGTTTGACAAATAAGGATGAGATACCATAGGACCATAGGAATCGATATTGCAACCACCATAGATTGCAACCACCGTAGATGGTGAAGCTTCAAATTTGATGTTTAAAGAACAAATAGGGACTTCAACCCAATGCATCCTTGCAAAATAGTAGTGCTTAAATCTTGCCAAACCATACCAGCTATATCTTCATCAAATAAGGATGAGGTACTACACAAATTGATATTGCAACCACCATATATGGTGAAGCTTTAAATACGAAACAATGTTTGTGTTTAAAGAACAACAAAATTACCTGTAACATAAAAGCAATTTGGCAACAAAATGTGTTATGTAGAATGTCTTGTAAGTTCTAACACTAATGTGCAGAAAGTGCATAACTCTTGAAGTGTATGGCACCAACCAAAACAGCATATCCATCGTGCACCTGTCAGCTGACAAATGGGTCTGGCCAAAACGGCACCCATATATAAATATCTCCGAAAAGCAGATGGTCGCAGGGAAAACAGAAGTGACAAGAAAAAAGAGAAGCCGATTTTGGATGAGATAACCTGGATTGTTTCTGCCTCAGGCATTTCTCCATTCAAACGCTACATGCCGAATTCTGTGATAAAGAAATATGGCAGAACTGCATCCAACCCCTGATATGAAAAACCCCTGATATAATGGGCTCCCCAAATCTTATAAATCTCAAGCTTATCATCCCATGGCCTCGCCGAAATGCTCCCTTGGATGCTCGCCCGAGATGTGCTTCTTTCCTTCACAAGCAGCTCATGAAAGAAAACCCTAGAGTATAAGGACTCGTTGCTTGCATGCATATTTAAAAAGAAAAATAAGGGCAAAAATAATATGGGATAAAAGATAGCGGGTTAAACCATAGAGAATGTGATATCAAAACATGTGAATACGGGGTGCACTCTAGATGTACGCATTAGTACATTGATTTGAATACGCAACAAAATCATAGCAAAACCATATTGAAAAATGTATAAAAATACAAAAGAAACCCCCTGTTATAATGCTAGATATTCAAGACTCTCGAAGAACATGAGAGGCATGTTCGACAGTCCTTGAAGCCGTGAGAGCATGGGTTATATGCCAAACTTGAGAAGTGTCGGGCCGAAAGGGATAATGTTGAGTTCCTTGGCTATCGATCACTCCACATGGAGTCTCTATGGATCCCGAAAAGGGCAACACTGTTCGGGTGGCAAACACCCATACAGATATTCATATTATATGAAAATTATACTCGTATGTACAAAAGATGGTCGTCACACGGATGCAAAAGAGTAGTTGCACAAGACAGGGTTTGAACTCGCAACCTTCCAGTTGCGAGTCACACAATTTTGCCAAGTGCACTAACAATATTTGTTAAAGATATTTCCTCATGTCTTTTCCATATGCGGGGTTGTTTCCAGGAGGTTCTAGAATATTCTAGAACTTATATGCTTGCACGACACTTGGCATGATCTCATCCATTGGAATGGCACGATCCTGACCATTGGCCTAGATATATAAGGAGGCATCTCCTTCTTGTCGAACCATTTCAAAGACCGCCTTGAGCTTTCTAAGCATTTGTCTCATGTTCCCCGCTTGCCTTGGTAGTTATGTGTTGGTTGTTGTATTAATAAAATTTTTGGGCCCTTCGGGCCCTTAGGGAAACAAAGAGATGGCAACATATCTTGTGTAGAAAAATATTGATGACATTAAACATAAGAAAAGTTCAACGAAACAAACATAAGAAAAGTGCAATGGAACAAACACGTAATGGATAGCAACTTTAGAATATGGGGCATCTTCCAAAGCCATAATGCCTATATCTTGTCAAAACTATACCACCTGTATGTTTGACAAATAAGGATGAGATACCATAGGACCATAGGAATCGATATTGCAACCACCATAGATTGCAACCACCGTAGAGATGGTGAAGCTTCAAATTTGATGTTTAAAGAACAAATAGGGACTTCAACCCAATGCATCCTTTGCAAAATAGTAGTGCTTAAATCTTGCCAAACCATACCAGCTATATCTTCATCAAATAAGGATGAGGTACTACACAAATTGATATTGCAACCACCATATATGGTGAAGCTTTAAAATCTGAAACAATGTTTGTGTTTAAAGAACAACAAAATTACACAGAACATAAAAGCAATTTGGCAACAAAATGTGTTATGTAGAATGTCTTGTAAGTTCTAACACTAATGTGCGTGAAGTGCATAACTCTTGAAGTGTATGGCACCAACCAAAACAAAGATATCCATCGTGCACTGTCCGGTGACAAATGGGTGCCGCCAAAAACGGCACCCATATATAAATATCTCCGGCGGATGGTCGCAGGGGAAAACGAAGTGACAAGAAAAAAGAGAAGCCGATTTTGGATGAGATAACTGGATTGTTTTACGCCTCCTGCATTTCTCCATTCAAACGCTACATGCCAATTTCGTGACAAAGAAATATGGCGAATCGCATCCAACCCCCTCGATATGAAAAACCCCGATATAATGGGCTCCCCAAATCTTATAAATCTCAAGCTTATCATCCCATGGCCTCGCCCGAAAATGCTCCCTTGGATGCTTTCGCCCGAGATGTGCTTCTTTCCTTCACAAGCGTGACTCATGAAAGAAAACCCTAGAGTATAAGGACTCGTTGCTTGCATGCATATTTAAAAAGAAAAATAAGGGCAAAAATAATATGGGATAAAAGATAGTGGGTTAAACCATAGAGAATGTGATATCAAAACATGTGAATACGGGGTGCACTCTAGATGTACGCATTAGTACATTGATTTGAATACGCAACAAAATCATAGCAAAACCATATTGAAAAATGTATAAAAATACAAAAGAAACCCCCTGTTATAATGCTAGATATTCGAAGACTCTCGAAGAACATGAGAGGCATGTTCGACAGGTCCTTCAGAAGCTTCGTGAGCATGGGTTATATGCCAAACTTGAGAAGTGTTAGTTCGAGCAGGATAATGTTACTTGGCTATCGTATCACTCCACATGGAGTCTCTATGGATCCCGAAAAGGGCAACACTGTTCTGGAGTGGCAAACACCCATACAGATATTCATATTATATGAAAATTATACTCGTATGTACAAAAGATGGTCGTCACATGGATGCAAAAGAGTAGTTGCACAAGGCGGGGTTTGAACTCCCACAACCTTCCGATTCGTTGAGTCACACAATTTTGCCAAGTGCACTAACAATATTTGTTAAAGATATTTCCTATGTCTTTTCCATACGCGGGGTTGTTTCCAGGAGGTTCTAGAATATTCTAGAACTTATATGCTTGCACGACACTTGGCATGATCTCATCCATTGGAATGGCACGATCCTGACCATTGGCTAGATATATAAGGAGGCATCTCCTTCTTGTCGAACCATTTCAGCACCAGTCTTGAGCTTTCTAAGCATTTGTCTCATGTTCCTGCTTGCCTTCGGGTCATTGTACTCTTGATTCCTGTTCATATATCAGATTCTTTGCCGATATTGGCATATTTCTTCCATATTTCTTGCGTATTTTCCACCTATTTTCCTTGTTTTCGTGTAGGTTCATGACAGCATCTATATTTACTTTTCACCATTTCAATTGCTAAGAAAAAATCTTATACCCTTATTGAAAGATGTGTAAGCGATTTTATTTGGTCTGGCATGCATTATCTGAATTGAAAAGAACTAGCTCATGATGAAGATCAAGGTGGTTTAGATTGCAAAACTTTATTTCATCGAGCTCAAGCTCTAGGTGTTAAGTTTATCGAGAAAGCACTTAATGGTTATCATTCTTCTGCCAAATCTGTCGGTGAGGTACTGCCACCCAAGAATCGGCATCTTCTATATGCATAGTGATTATAGAATATTTGCTGACTTGTTTGTTCTGTCTGACAAATCAGGGCCTTTTGTGCCTCAATAGAATGATGCCCGTCAATAATGGCAAAGTTAACTTCATCATTTTCTAATATATCCTCAACATTGAGCTGAGTCATAATGTCTGCTGGCGTAAATAGAGCTCGGTGAATGATGAGGCTATGGATTTGAAATGTTATCTTAAGACCACATGGATAATGGTCAGAGTACTTATTCAGTTTGTTCATGGCCTCCAGCTGTGCCACTCTGTTCTGTTCATTCTCAAACCCTGAAGAATCCATGCCCTCGACAACCGCAGATTGAACATATTTTTTCAGGTTCAGGACCCTCATAGAAGCTTTTAAGTCAGTTAATTCTCTAGCTTGTTGCATGTTGTGACTTGGGGTATGTTTATTGAACATACCTCTACGCACGACTGTAACCCTGTGGCATATAGATATTGGTATGACTACTACATTAGTAGGCCAACCATACTTAAGACACAGGGTTTGCTTCCATCTTCATGAAAGTACCTTTGTATGATGTTGCCCTACAATGAGTAAGTCTGAGCAGATCCTTCTTCTGCTTATGTGTGATCTCCAAGAGCAATTTGCAATTGGTGTCGTCCTCTTCCTCATAGGAGATTATGATCCCTCGAGCTAATATTTTCGAATTGTTTAATGTGTGTTTTTGCTTGATATTCTGATGCTTTTCCTGTCCCATACCTCGGGTAAGCTATATAAGGTTTTGATGTCAATGTAGGATTAGACATGGTAAAAATGGTATGTATGTCAGGAAGGATTTCAGATGGTCTTGTTACAGCAAGTTTTTGCTGCTCTCTCTTTTCACGTCTCTCAGCTCTCTCAAGCTCTTGCTTGCGTCTGATCTCCTCTCTCTTTCTCCGCTCCTCGGCTAAACTCTTATACATAAATGCATTCAAGCATCATTTAAGAATGCTTGCTGATCTTGTTTAAAGGTCTAATCCCTCAAAAAGCTGCTTAAAAAGCCTCTATTCAAAATTCAGACTGCGCAGACCAGCCTTGGCCTTATGCATAGTAAGTCAAGATATACTTGGATATTATGGACGAAATCTGGCCCTATGACAGACCACTGGTATACCCACTTATTTACCAAGTTTCAGAAAAAATTAAGAACCCTAGCTTAGTTAAATTATCACTGTAACAGGTCTGAAATTCAGCAAAACGAATTTGCCAGGAGGTCCCGGCAACGGAACCAAAAATGTTAACAAACTCTCACTTTGTTAACACTAAGCAAACAAGAAGAAAACTAGTAAATACTCACCCAAGTACTTGCAAAAATGCTTGCCCATTCCAACTCAGATATCCATTGTAACCTCAAAAGACGGAGCTAGTAAACCCATTGACAGTGTTAAAAGAGAGCCTAAAAGATATTTCGTCAGCAAGATTCTAAGTAAGCTTTACCTGAAGGCTCAAGCGCTGTCATTGCAAAAAACTTGAAGCACATAAGCTGAGAGCAAACCGTGCGCTTCCATGGAAACTATTTCAACGGCACACAATTTTACTTTCTTGGTGTGGATACTTTTAGGTTCTTTGCATATTCAATATTTAAGATTTGCTTATCATTATGATTTGTTAAGGAACGAAGCCAAATGAAACATTTCGCACATGAAGAGACAAACATATATTTAACACGAACTTTCTATTCCAATCTCTTCTTAACAATTACAACGTCATTGGGCCTTTTATAATAGTCAAGTCCCATAACTGTTTTTGCCACATGGCACCAATGACTTATTTCCTATTAACATTAACTCCTAATTACGTTTAAGTACTACAACTTCATAAAATAAACATTATGCTAACATATCAAAGAAAATAATAATAACTCAACAACAATGTTTTCTCCTCAAACGTCCTGAAACCTGCGTGTCATTTCATCTGCACCTGCACCTAATGTATAGTGTGTCTTTGTGACCATTTGAAATTCCTATCATCTTCTTCCTGGTCGTCGTCTTCATCCAGGTTCGCAAGCTATGTCTGGATTTTCCTTATCATCTTCATTCCCCCCTTTTGTGGAGAGCACTCGCTCTCCACCTTCACGTACCAGATGAATGTGTTTGTAATTCTGGTAGAAGTTATAAATCTCTTTGCGCCATTTTCCTTGGGCAGCGACCGTAGCATCATAATAAGCTGGAGAAGCCTTGATTAAAAAACCTATTTGAGCCATTTTTTTAAACATGGCGATGTGAACTGTTGGTAAATGGTTGGCTTTGATGAAAAGTGCGCTATCCATTTTTGTATTCCTGTATGACAGATTCGGATTAATATTGACAAGAGTATCTTTAGCACTGACATGCGGGTGGATGATGATCTCTAAGAGCTTAGCAAACTTGGCCTGTTCATAAATAAGTGGGTTGGGACTGACTTGAGCTTTGCTCACAAAGCTATCATGGAGATTATTTAGAATATTTCGTGTGTTTGACCAATCATCTCCAGGAATTATAGCCTAATTAGTAGTGTTTCTAGCTTAGTCCCAAGGTAATCTACGTCGAAATCGAGGATCAAAGTTTGGACTATTTTGCAGTGAAAGAGGAGCACTATAAAAATAGTTTGCTATTTCAGCGTCATTGAGGAAAACTTTTTCTCCGATGAGGGTGGCGGTCAGGTGGTAAACCCAAGTGATCTTCAGGAAAGGAAGCATTTTGCATTACAGGCTGCAATTCAGCAAGCTGGTCATGTAGTTTAGAGTTCTCAGAATTTAAATCTGCAAGGTTTTGTAAAAGCTTTTGAGATTTCTCTCGGAAACTAGCTTTCAGTTGGATTTGAGAATTTGATTTGTGTAATTGTTGTTGCAAAGTTGTGCATTGGCTATGGATAGTCTGGAAACTATGTTTTTCAGTTTGAATCTGCTGTTCCAAGCCTTGAATCCTTCGATTTAATTCCTGATTTTGCTGCTGCAGATCAGAAATTTGATGATTCTTCTCCAAAGTGATTTCATGTAATATCTTCTGCTGCAATCTAAGAAATTCAAGAGTCTTTGGAGAGACTTCTTCCTCTTGCAGTTTAGGAACTTCTCGGGTTTGATAGACTTCTTCAATACTTGCATCTTTGGAGTCAAGAATATCCTCCCTTGGTTGTTGGTCCTGCTCAAAATGTAAATAATTAAAAATGAGTTGTAAGTGACTTTTACATAAGTGAACACATGGACCATATGCAAATCTATTACTCAATGCATATATAAGTTGAGAATGTACTAATGTAGCCCAAGGAATTTCAAGACCCTGTAAAAGCTTGGAAAATATAAGCAAACCATCTTTTGGCAGATTTTGTAGTTAAGTATATCAATCTTCCATGCAAATGAGCAAGAAAACTTTGATACATTTGATGTTGTAACCTTCATTCTCTTTTGTAGCCCAACGGTTAGGATAATTGCCTTCCAAGCAATAGACCCGGGTTCGCCTCCCGACAAATGCATGTAGTAGAGTTTGCTCTGAGTAGCTAAATGCCTTTGCAAGTCATCTGGACTTGGTCCTAAAAAATGCATCCACGACACTTGTTCCCCCTTGTTCGGTTTATTGGCTAGTCCATTGGGTTAGCAGCAACTAAGAGATTTTGTGTTCAAGTCTCTGGGGGTCCGTCATATGTCCTCATGGACGCTGCCAATGTGGCATGACTAGAATGACTGGAAAATTAGGTAATTTTAAAACTTGTGCCACCAATGATGGTGTTAACTGAAATGAGCCAGTGGATGTGGTAAAACCGTAATGTGTGTCTGGATCATAGTGAACTAAAAATTCTGTAATCAATTGCTGAGATGGTGTAGGCATTTTAACTTGTATAAATGATAGCAACTTCGCTGTCTCAAACAGCTTAAGAGTGTTATGATCTAAGTTAGGCAATTTACAGCAATGTAGATGTGGCATTTTCCATAAAGATTTAGGCTTGAGTGGTGTGATAAACTGGTGTCTCCAAGACCTCTCTTTAAGTTGGTATCATGCTTTGCTTTGTTCCTTAGCAAGCTTGTTATGGAACAATCTTTCTCTTTTCATTATTTGTACCCCGTCAACTATGCAGAACATATACATTTTCAAGAAAAAGCCACATGATGGTGAACTAGAATGACTGGAAAATTAGGTAATTTTAAAACTTGTGCCACCAATGATGGTGTTAACTGAAATGAGCCAGTGGATGTGGTAAAACCGTAATGTGTGTCTGGATCATAGTGAACTAAAAATTCTGTAATCAATTGCTGAGATGGTGTAGGCATTTTAACTTGTATAAATGATAGCAACTTCGCTGTCTCAAACAGCTTAAGAGTGTTATGATCTAAGTTAGGCAATTTACAGCAATGTAGATGTGGCATTTTCCATAAAGATTTAGGCTTGAGTGGTGTGATAAACTGGTGTCTCCAAGACCTCTCTTTAAGTTGGTATCATGCTTTGCTTTGTTCCTTAGCAAGCTTGTTATGGAACAATCTTTCTCTTTTCATTATTTGTACCCCGTCAACTATGCAGAACAGAATTTTATGTGGTGGCCAGAATCGGAGATGAGACATCCATAAACTGATTTTCAGAAATTATATCGGTGCCGCTATTCCATGATCGTTTAGCGTCTTTAGATAAATGAGATGTGAATAGTAGCTTTAAAATCCCATTACGATCTCGCACTAGTTGCTTCCGTTTTAAATAGGAATGATGTACAGGTCCGATTTTCCATAAAGGCACTATGAAGCACATATTTCTATGTGTTGCTTCAGATTTCTTTCTAGATTTATCAATTGACAAAACCATATTCAAATGCTTAACTGTTTGAGCCTAGATGCATTTACTAAGGTTGGAATAAGGTTTCCATCTAAATCCATTAGCTGGACAGAGCCATCCGGGTATTTGAATGATGAATGGACCCAGCCATCTAATTTTAAGTTTTCTTGGGTGTTTGAAATATCTGGAATCATATAATAAAACCTTTTGTTCTTCCTTAAATGTCTTAAGCTTATTCCTACGATCCTCCCATGCTTTGCGCCTATGTTTTGCCACCTGTTGAGACCATACAGACCTTTGACGTTCTTCATCTAATGCTTCCAGCTTAACCATTTGATTTTCTAGTGAAGGTATGTCTCCCAATCGGTGATGAATGGCCACCCTTAGTGAAGGAAGTACAAATTCAAAAGGCATCACTGCCTCTATGCCATAGGCAAGCTGAAATGGTGTATGACCTGTTATAGATTTATAGCTAGTTCGATAAGCCCACAAAACTGCTGGGAGCTTGACTTCCCAATCCTTCCTCGTTGACTCACAAATTTTTTTAAGAATAGTTATGAGCACTTTATTTGTGGACTCTGCCTGTCCATTAGCCCTTGGATAATATGGTATAGACTTTCGATGGGAAATTAAAAAATCTCTGGTCAGATATTCAATGGTTTCGTTGATAAATTGTCCATCGTGGTCACTGACCAGCTCAATTGGACAACCAAAACGTGTCATAACCTGTTGATACAAAACCTTGGCTACACCTTGTGCTTCATTATCTTTAAGAGCTCTTGCTTCAGCCCATTTTGTGTGATAATCAGTTAGCACAAGTGTATACCGTGCTCTAGTAATGAGTCTGCGTGTTTAGCATTAATATTACGGTGCAATGTTTTAGCCCAGAGATATCCCGTGACTTTGTCCCTTATGTGCACAGAGGGACGAGACAATTGAGCATTGCTTCTTCCTATGTAGACATGTCAGACACGCTTGGTTGTGGCTTCAAGGCCTCTTTCATTGCAATTTGAATAGCCAACAGGTGTTATTAGCAGTCTATCCAAGTAGTTGGGATAATTTGGCAAAAAGGGCGTTTCATTTGGCTTCTGCATGGATCATTTGATCCATTTGGAAAAGAAGGAATCTTCTCATATTCAAATGTCTTGCTTGTTCAGATGCACAGATCCTTCTTGATGCCCAGCAATGAATTGTCAAAGCATTCAATTGCTCATCAATTGCTAATGAAGTGAAGAGCCGTATTTGGGAGCACTATCTTCAGATTCATACTTACTTATGAGTTTTTGCTTGCTCTTCATATTGTTTAGATGTTGTATTTGAGTGGGGTGGTTTTGCTCTGGTGGACATTCTCCAATCGAAAGTTATTAGTCCCATTTTACTCTGTAACTTTCTCTGGATAATAAAGGCTCAAGTCCTTCAAAAAAAAAAAAAAAAAAAAAAAAAAAAAAAAAAAAAAAAATGGTCCTAGGAAGTCCATTCCCCACTTTTCGAATGGACCTAGAGGAAGAATAGGATTTAGTGGCATATAATCTCTTGGGCCTAGTTTTCCAACCCTTTGGCATATATCACAAGTCTTTGTAAATGCATAAGCATCTTTAAATAATGTTGGCCACCAAAAACCTGATTGGAGAATCTTCCTCGCAGTTAGATCAGCAAAGAAATGTCCTCCACCCACTCCTTGATGAGCTTCAAGAATGATATCATGTTTTTCGCGGGGCATTACACATCTACGTAGCACAAAATCTTTTCCTTTTTTATATAGTTGGCCAGAAATTATTGTATATGGCTGAACTCTTCGTAGAAAAGCACGTTTTCTAACAATATCCATTTGTTGAGGAAATTGCCCAGTTGTCAGATACTCAGCAATACTTGCATACCGTAGAGGTATTGCATTGATCTGAAACAATTTTATATCTGGCAACTCGTCGTGAATTCCATTTGGTTGTTCACCATTTGTTAACCTAGAGAGGTGGTCTGGAATAATGTGAGCAGTTCCAGGTTTTAATACTACCTTGAAATTAAATTCTTGGAGAATTAGCAGCCAACGAGTAATTCTCCCTGTCACACATGGTTTATTTACCAAGTAGAGTAAAGCTTGATGATCCACGAAAAATGTAAATTAATTTCCCAGAAGATAGTGACGGAATTTTTGAACTGCAAACACCATTGCAAGACCGTCACGTTCTGTTGTATTATAATTTCTTTCAGCTTTATTAAGTTGTTTGCTCGCATAATGAATTGGACGATCTATTTGTGAATCTATTTGTTGAGCTAAAACTGCATCTACTGCTGTTTTAGATGCATCAACATGCACATGAAACTCACGATCCCAATTCGGAGTTATAAGGATAGTGGCTGATGTCATTAATGCTTTAATCTTTTCAAAAGCATCATTTCCATTCAAATTTTATTTTTGGACTCACCAAAACATTTAAAGGTGTTGCTATTTCAGCCAAATTTGGACAGAATTTCCTATAATAATTTGCTTTTCCTAGGAAACGCTAAACTTCAGTCATGTTTCTAGAAGAAGGCATGTCTCAAACTGCTTGTACCTTGCTTGGATCAGTAAGTAATCCTTCCTTAGACACAATGTGTCCCAGAAGCATCCCATGTTTGACCAAAAAGGTGCACTTTTCAGGATTAAGAGAAACTCCATACTTTCGACATCTCTCAAAACACAATTGCAGTTTTGAGATGTGATCTTGGAGGCTACTAAACACCATAAAATCGTCTAAGAAGACTTCAATAAAATTCCCAATATACTCTTTGAAAACTATAAGCATTATTCTTTGGAATAATGAAGGGGCGTTACTCAAACCAAATGGCATCACCTTATAGGCGTAAGTGCCAAACTGCGTTATAAAGGTCGTTTTTAATTGGTCATCAGGATGTATTTTAATCTGATTGTATCCAGAAAAGCCATCCATGAATGAATAACATTCATGACACGCTACTTGTTCTAACACTTAATCAGAAACTGGAGTGGAAAATGATCTTTCTGTATGGCGCCATTAAGCTTTTAAAGTCTACACATACCGTAAATTTCCATTTTTCTTCTTTACCTGCACTATCGAGAAACCCAATCACTGCGTTCTACCTCGAATATAAAATCAGCATGCAACAAATTTTGGATCTCTTTTTAACACTTGAAGCAAAATTAGGATTCATTCTCAAGCTCTTTGGTAAACCGTTTTTGCCCGGTTGGTATTAGAGGTATTCTCATAAGGCAAACATCGGAAGAAATTCCCCTCAAATCTGTATAACTCCAAGCGAATATATCCTTATATTGTTGGAATAATTTTATAGCTACTTCACGAATGTATGATGGCAAGTCTTTGCCCAAACGTATTGTTTGAGGTTCACTTTCAGATCCTAGATTGATTTCGTCAACTTCTGGAGTACCCAAATAGGGAATCAGATTATTGCCGTGCAATGTATGAGCTGGTTCATGATGTAAAACTGTAGTGCCTTGTTGTACTTCCGTAAAACCAAGAGGGTAATCCATCACTTGTTCCACCATGAAACAAGTGGTACAATCCATTTGATATTCCTCAAACCCATCAACATTATAAAAATCTTCTTCTTCATAAATACCCTCTTCATCATCCCTATCAGAAAAAACCACTTCTTTCTTCAAAATAGTACTTGATACTGACGGTAAATTAATTTTGGTGGCTATGCCCTATTTTGATAAGGAAAGCATGTTGGTTGACCAGTCATGTATTGTTTTAGAAGCTCGCAACCAAGGTCTTCCTAGAAGGATCTGGTAATCCGTAGTTCTTGGTTGTGTTTCCAAAACAACAAAATCTTGTTCAAATTGCAAGTCCCCTGTTGAAAATGAAATATCCTTCAATATCCCTAATGGTTCAACTTTCCTATGATCTGCCATCTTTACATTAAAAGGAGCTCTATGCAAATCATTAAACTTTAACTTTTTGCGTAATGAATTCGTCATAATATTTACTTCTGCACCGCCATCCACAGGAGCTTTTGTAATTTTCATTCCCTTAATTGAAACTGTAACTACAGGGTTATATTTATCTGTTGGTTCAATCTTGTACGTGGCAACCGAATCTTCAGTCTGATAGAACGCTTTGGATATGCCTAAATCTGATACATATTTTCCTGGTAAAACAAGAGGAACAGGAATCATCATTTCTTGAATTTCATTATTCAATTCTTTGATATCTTCCATTAGCTCATCTTCTTTAAGTTCAATCGATTTTAATCCAGGAAAATATTTAGTTACTATCCTCAATGGAATGTGAACTATCAAATTTTGTACTTGTTTAATAAAATCCAGATCATGTTTACTATCCCTTAGCCCATGAACTTGATTGCCAAAATTCTCAGATTGAAAATTTTGAATGTGATCTTTCACCTCATTAAAGACCTCTTGTTCTTGTAGAACGTCCGGATATCTCTCTTTCTTTCCTTTCACCGTTTTGCCATGAATGTCAGGTACATGAAATCCCCTGTTGTTTAGCCCTTTGCCTGGTCATGGCATTCACATCAACGTCATATTCCAATCTAACCAAATCGGGCTTCTTGAGCCTTAACCTCAGGGCTCTCTTGAGAGTTGCCCTTAAATTCTTGCTTTGGTTGCTTACAATCACGGGAGAAATGCCCCTTCTCTCCACAGTTCCAGCAAGTAATGATTTGAGAAAACTTTTTATCTTTTGCTTGCGCAGTTGTTCTTAGAATTAAAATAACATTCCTAGGATGGGTCCTATGAGACAAACAAGTTGGCCAAGTGAAGTGGTGTTCTCATTGAGCTTTGTAAAACATTGAGTACAAATGGATCCCTCACTAGGGATAGATAAATTTGGAAATATGAACTTTAAATGTTCAAACTAGACCATCATCGAGAGCATGAAACCTAAGAATACAAATATAAAAGATGGTTTTATCCACTTGGTCGATACAAAGGTGAGAAGACCTTTCGGATCGCCCTCATCTGAAGAAGAACCACGCTTCTTAGGTTTTTGAGGAAACCCAAGTAAATAGTTGAAGCCCGACCCCACGACTATGGCAACCGCAGAAGACCTTAAAACAACTCGCAGTAATCAAGGCTCTAAAAAAATAACCCCGTCGAGTTAGATGCCATAGGCAAAAGACCTGAGGCCTGGGCACGCCGAGAAAGAAAACAAATGTTCCGACCATCGGAACCGGCCCGTGGAATGACCATCGCTGAAAAAAAACCCATTAGGTGCCGGGCCTGACATCGCCATCTGAAAAAAAAATATGAGAAACAATAAACCGACCAAACCGGAAACCAGCCAAAACCATCAAGAAAACCATCCGATTAGTGCTACCTGAGGCTACAGTACACGCCGAGAGGAAATGAATAACAAAAATGTCTCGAGGCTATGACACCACCGAAAAAGAAACTATGGAGGAAAAACCAAGGCTACAGAGCCACATAAAAGACACACAAGAGGGAGGAGGAGGGAAACTTGAGGAGCCAAAGAAGAGAAAAACGTAAAAAGGAGCTCAAGAGAACGCCGATGAGTGGAAATGAGACAAGAGGATGAATAAATAGGAGATGTGAAGAAAGGCGTCCCCATCCAAGGAATGTCGGTTCTATTGTCGTCGCAATAGAACCGTGGCAATCCTTGGTCTCATGGTTACTCTTTTCACATATATGACAAAATTTCTTTTCCAAGTTAGACTGGCATTCCGTTGCGTAATGCCCAGGCTTTGAACATCGAGTACACCAAATAAAGCTTCTTTTGGGTTAATTTTTTCATACCCTCTTCCATAGATTGCAATTTAGTTTGCATCTCTTTTACATATTTGATCTCCTGTGCAACCTTCTTTTGCACTAGTGAATCAATTTCTGGCTGTTTGGCTTTTTCAACAGTCAAAATTCCCATTACCACTGCAGCCCTTTTCACTGGCGCAAATATTGGATGCCATTTCCAACTTTTATGGCAGAGGTTGAGCAATTTGACATGTTATTTCAGATCATCTCTCTCATGGAATGTAGCAGATCTGAATTTGAAAATGCTTCGGTTGTCCATTTAGTACTTCAAGACATTAATAGATGTGGTCTTATAGAACGTAGCTATATGAAAAACACCAAAATAGCCTAGAAATGGACACGCATTAGACTCCCTCCCTTGACATATTAGCCACGACATGTTTTGTCTCTTGGGAGGTCACAATCAGCTGTTTAATAGGATTACGACAGATATGTTACATGGACCTATATTGCAAAGGGCGTCCATTCAAAATTCACCTTTACAGTGGATGGTGTTTTATCCCACGGTATACGGTACACAAAGGAATATTAGAAAATAATCAACGTGATGAACACTTTCATTTATAAGGCAGGTCCCGCCAGTCAATAAAATCTTCAAAAGTGGACCTTAATTTTGTTGTTTATAATCATGAGGATGTATACAGAATTGGGACTTTGCTAGAACTCATGAAAGAACTTGCTTTTACTTTTGCAAATGTTGGCAAGCGTGTGAGAGTAAGTTTAACCATTTATCATTGCCCATCATGTTCATTTATTTTGTACGTACCAACATGTTTAGCAGGTATATGTCCAAGGGCCAATGAGAGAAGGAATATTTTCTGGCATGCCATTGCAGCTTGCGAGAATACACCAAATGCTTGAGCTTAATGGATTCCGGCAACCATGGAGCCAAATAGACATTTGAACATTGGATCTCTAGGTTAGCATCCATACCAAATAGCAAAGCTAGTAATTTAAATGTATGTACTAGAGACATTTGTCAACATTGGATCTATAGGTTAGCATCCATACCAAATAGCAAAGCTAGTAATTCAAATGTATGCAGTATCTCATAGAGGCTAGATATTATACACATTTAAACGGCAACATATTGAACCTCGAAAACATATCATTATATGACCCAAATAAAATATTTTTGATTAGGCTAATGATTTTATTTCAACCTCTTTTTCTTGGAGGGCTTGCTTATAAATTTGATTTGACACTCATTTGACTCGCCTTTTCAACAAAATTCTCTTCTTATATATGCAAGTTTGATTAATTGAGATAAAGATATAACCATCATTCAATTAAATTGAAATTATGTCTTAATTTTGGGACAAATTTCATATTGCATGTTTTTAGTAGCATATTCAAATTCACAGATTTCACCTCAAAAGTATGAAACCGTAATATCATATTATTTACAAAATAGTCAATATTTCACAATAGCACTATATCATAAAAACATGATGAAGATAATTTACATAGTTATTTACTTTTCTTGAAGCATCCAATGATATCATAGCCTTCTTCTTCTCACACTAGAACAGTTTTTTGAGTCCACAATACACTTTCAAAGTCTAGCCAAAGATCAGGATCACTAGGATTTCTCCTCCACTTCTTTGTCCAACAATCTACATATCTTTCTTTATCCGAAACATTGGTTAATATTACCTTCTTCTTTGCAAATATCAGAGATGATGCATCCCACACTGGATAGGTCTCTAAATCTGCTGGCTTTACTACCACAAAGTAGTGGCACTCCAAGTCAGTGGAAGGTTTATAAGCTTGCGTGCTTAGATACTTTAGCCTATTGTTCTTAGAACCAACATAGTGTTTGTCAGAAGGAGGATGAGCATATTGCTTACGAATGCTACTAACAGTGGCATCAATGTCCTCAACACTTGCTAAGGTCTTCCATCTAGTTTTAGGCAACCACCATTCTTTCAATTCTTTTAAGGATGCGTCTACC
Organism: Isoetes taiwanensis; assembly: GCA_021234155.1. Lineage (NCBI taxonomy): Eukaryota > Viridiplantae > Streptophyta > Lycopodiopsida > Isoetales > Isoetaceae > Isoetes > Isoetes taiwanensis. The sequence goes on along the minus strand of JAJEKV010000158.1, from coordinate 759,291 downwards.
TCCCCCAACAAGTTAATCTACCTCCCCCAACAAGTTAATCACCTTCTTCTAGTAAGCTACCAATGCATGATGGTATCATCAAGTTTGGTTTTCCAATGCTTGATATAGTTTCGGATGTCTTCCTTAGTCAATCCCAATTGCTTCACTTCTTTAGTAGGTTTTAGAGCTTTTGATTGACCTGGAGGTATCATAGGCTTCCCATTCTCATCTCTATGCCATATTTCTTCCCCTCCTCTCCACTCCTCCTCTGAAGGTCTCATCTTCCATTCAAATATTGGAATCCTATTTCTCATCCAGAAAGTGAATTGAAGATGCCTAAAATGACCTTCAAGATCCAATGCATAACTATCCACAAAACCCTTCCAATCATGCACTTCTTCTATGAGAGATCCTATAGGGTTTGGAGTAGTGCATTCATGTAAGATTTCCATTAGCCTAGGAAAGTTGTTCACTGTTTGCTGCTTCAATATACAACTATAATTGCCAAATAATACATTCACATCCACATGGGTATGACTGGGCATCAAGAACCTTAGATTAACTCTTTCAAATATACCCATAACTATTAAGTAGGATAGGAAAGAAAACATCCACCTGTTCTTATTCTGGCCAACATAATTATCAAGTTGCAAGAAGAACCATCTAGGCAGACCTTGAGGTCTAGCACATGAAGTTGAAGCTCCAACATGTTCACTAGGTCCATGCCTCCTACCTTGCTAAACTTCTCAATATTGTTAGGGTTTCCATCCAACAATGCACTATGTAGTGCTTGGCTAGCTATAAGCTCCTGGAGATGACCATTATAACCATTTTCCACATGAAATGAGATGCTTACTAAACTTCTGTAGACATTCTTGAGGAAGTTGTCTTGAGTTCTTGAAATCACAGACGCTCGTGAAATACAGGCGGTTGCAAACAATTCGAGTTAGACGAAAGATTAGGTTAACTATGTTTAGGCAGGATGAAAGAAATCAAAGAAAAACCTCGACGAACGGCTTTTTTTAAAACTAAATCTTCGTCATTATTTTGTCTCACAAATATTTCAAAACATTGTATTCGGATTCGTTTGAAATTCAAACTTTGCGTGCAGATACAAAGCTATTTCTTGGCAGCTCTTTTTCTTCGAACAGCTCAACGCTTATCCGAGCGACCTTCTGGCTATGTTATTATGTGATTCGGTGATGTCTTCTAATACAAGAGGTGGTCGAGCTAGATGGGGTCGAGAAAGCGACGACTGAGGAAATTCAAAACGCGGCTCTTCTCAAGTTACAAAGGACGTTGATCAGACCCCTATTCAAGGTATTTAGTCTGCCTTTTCGCGACAGAATACAGACTGTATAGAGAGCATTATGCTTTGCATGAATTTGAATTCTTTTCATACAATATACAAGGTATATTAGCTTCTATCAATTCTCTTAATATCGGCTTTTAAAATATAATTTTGCTGTAATTTTCTGTAATTTTAAGCAGAGGGGTACGCTTCCAGCATGAACTGGAGGTGTTTGTAGCGAAGGGACAATTAGAGATGATAAGGAAAATCCAGACGTAGCTGATACGGTTCTAGATGCACTTGCGAACCTAGATGAAGATGACGAGCAGGAAGAAGATGATAGGAATTTCAAAAAGTCACGAAGACACACTATACATTAGGTGCAGGTGCAGATGAAATGACACGCAGGTTTTAGGACGTTTGAGGAGAAAACATTGTTGTTGAGTTATTATTATTTTCTTTGATATGTTAGCATAATGTTATTTTATGAAGTTGTAGTACTTAAACGTAAGTAGAAGTTAATGTTAATAGGAAATAAGTCATTGGTGCCATGTGGCAAAAACAGTTATGGGACTTGACTATTATAAAAGACCCAATGACGTTGTAACAGTTAAGGAGAGATTGGAATAGTAAGTTCGTGTTAATTATATGTTTGTCTCTTCATGTGCGAAATGTTTCATTTGGCTTCGTGTCTTAATGATACAATTCATGTATATTTGGGAAGTTGTAGCAACACTGAATTATAGAACCGTTCATGCACAATTGATATGGCAGCACCATTAACCACCCAACCGGATCCACTGGGTTATGGCAAACCACAAGTGCTATGGCAAATACAAAGCTCTGGCATCTGGCTTATTAGCCTTCCAGACTAATCTAGCTACTCCAAGTAGCCACACATCATAAAAACAATTGCAGATCTGTGAAGTCGCTATGGCAATGATCTGTGACCCCTTATCACGTTTTCGGCCATTACTCTCCCATACGGATGAACTATGGAATATGCCGCCCCAATTCGGAAACTAGACTTTGAGCCGGTTCCAACGAGGTAAAGGTCGCTTCAATCGGACTTGCCTTTTTTAGTAGGCAGTTGCATGTTTTCTCAAAATATCTCCTTGCCTTTAATTAGATTATATGACTTATCATATGGGACATTATCTATGATCTTTTTCTCAACCAATAACCCAATGATAGTGCCTCGACCCCTTCTATAAATATCAATGGTTCTTCACACCCACATGCTATGTTATCCTATGCCCCTTTATAATATTAGGTGGCCTTAGGAATAACATTTACATAGTATTTGCCATAATTCCAATAACCCATGTGCCGTGGACCACTCCCCTGTGCTTGCTCCATATTAATCCATCCATTCTCAAGATAGATCGTCCGCGGTCGTCCGAGTACACTCAATTTCAGTCCATCCCTTCTTAAGAAGGATCACCACGCGATCATTCAAGATACGCTCCATTTCAATCCATCCCTTCTCAAGATGGATCCTCCATGGTCATCACCAGTCTGAAAGTTTTATAATCCTTGCAAAACTCCAGTATAGTTACGGATATCTGCGTGCTTCCACGAAGACGATATATGTCGTTGTACCTCCCGTGATGCGTTATTATCTTTCGTACCTCCACGGTACTACTTGATTGTATCACACCACGATCTGTTGTATCTCAAGATATCGGATGCAACTTTTGTCAAGCCAATTGTGTTGCAACCACAACTACTAATCTTCCAAAAGTATACATCTTATGCTCTCTTGTCAAGCCGATTGTGCTATAGACACAATCACTAGTCTACCAAGAGGCAGGATAAATTCTTAGTTATGCATATGGTTAAACACAATACCCACATATGGTGTAGGGTACTGTAATTTGATCTTCCACTCCAAGTCAGCATAATAGTGGTCCTAAAGAACAAAAATTAAAGTAGATAAATTCTTAGTTATGCATATGGTTAAACACAATACCCACAAAATAATGTAGAGTCAAACCATATACGAGTCTTAGCCATGTTGTGAAACAAACATGGTGTAGGGTGCTGTAATTTGACCTTCCACTCCAAGTCAGCATAGTGGTCCTGAAGAACAAAAATTAAAGTACCATTATTCTTATCGTGTTTTCGTGCTGGATTGCAACTCTTTTGTCTAAATTTATTCTCGCTGATACCGAGGTCTAGACTTGCACAAGGTACCAAATTTGCCCCAATTGTTGCCATGCTGGAGTTAATTATTTGTTTTAATTGTTGTTGCAAATTCGTTATTGTTGCCCCAAAAGCAAAAGTTCACAAAAAATCCAATGGTTATTAAGCCTTTAAAAAAGAATATAGATATGCTAGCTTTATTTATCTTAGTAAAATATCTAGAAATGTGTCTATTCACGCTAATTATATCTTTGTCTGAGAAAAGGTCTAGACCTGCATAATGTACGAGTTTGACCTCATTGTGCCCTAATGTTATTGAGCATTTGCCCTAATTGTTGTTGCGAGCTCATAGAAAAGCAAAATCTCATAAACTTTTTAAAAGTCGCAAGTTTCACTTTCTTAAATGTAAGAGATTAGACGAATTGCATTGATATATTTGTTTCATATTTCAGTTCTGAAGAAAAGTGCTCTCCATTAGTGTGAAAAGGACCATGGAAAAGAAAGCAAAATCGGGTAAACTACCTTCTTGTGTTGTTGTTTAGCTATATAGTGTCAACGTAGCAATGTGTTAAATATTACTTAAATAATATAGAAAATTAAGCATGGACGATAATGATAGAATTGTACTAGAGAGATATAGAGAGAGAAATCGGCAAAGAGCTAGAGAACATTATGCAAATTTGTCGGAGGAAGATAGGGAAAGGACACGATGTAAGAGAAGAGAACGCTATGCCAATTTGTCTATCAATGATAGGGTACGACAAAGAGAGAGAGAACACTATGCAGACTTGCGTGAGGAAGAGAGAGAGATAATTCCACAAAGAGCAACAGAACGATATGCAAACTTGCAAGGGGAAGATTGAGAGATAATTCGACAAAGAGCTGCAGAACGATATGAAAACTTGCCCGAGGAAGACAAAGATAGAATAGGGCAAAGAAAAATAGAATGCCACGCAAATTTACCTGAAGAGGATAGAGCGAGAATTCGCGAAAGGGAAGTAACCCACTATGCAGATTTATCTGAGGATGATAGAAGTGAAATACTGCAAAGACGAGCAGAGTGCTATGCATATCTTCTTGAACAAGATAGGTTTAGAATGCGAGAAAGGGCTAGAGAACGTTTAGGACATTCCCACTCTAGACCCATAATACACAGAGATTCATCATATAATTTATCATACAGCCAAACACGCATGCAGGAAGAGGATGGTGTATCAGAAGTAGCGATATCCACATTAGCCCATTGGCAGGGGCAAGCACAACAAATGAATTTAGCCATGCGTCGTAGTTATATAATGTGTACATGGAATAAGAGATGTACATATTGTCAAATCCCATTGCTCAATGTTGAGCATGACAAATCCCATTGCTCAATGTTGAGCATGACGGATTTTGTTGCAATAGAGGGAGATGGTTACTACCATCTTTGCCCCCCTTGCCCATGGCACTGCAAAACCTATACAACACCCAAGGATTTGCTGAACTATCAAGAAAAGTGAATAGATTATTCTGCTTTAGTGTGCTTGGAGTAAGTGGTGGATTTGTAAATTTGGATTTTTCGTCGTCGGTAACTATTACCGGACGAACGTATCATCGATTACGTCCCACTGCAGAATTAGGTCATCCGATGCATTGGTATATCTACGATGAATCAGAACGATACACATATACACATGTCCAAAATGTGCCATTCCAGTGGGTGGCAATTATTGGCTCAATCCTCGATCAGATAAATCCATTTATTCGGAACCTCCGAACTATGGGAAGCATGGGCTTGCCATCAGCATATATAACAATTGAAGGAGCAGTTGCCAGCAATGAAATTGCAGCCATTGTAGATGTTAACAACACATTTGAGATTGCGCCACAGGTCGCTGGATTTTGGGTTCAAAACGAAGGGGAGCCAACGTTTATTAATATCCTCGATCCTATGTATGAACCATTACAATATGCCGTCCGATTCCCCCATGGCAGTGTGGGTTGGGGACCTAAAAATGAATATGGTCCTACATAATTACAATGGTATAGGACCAGATTGCTACATGAAGAACGATTCCTCCAATTAGGTCATTTATATGGAGAATATTTGGTTGACATGTATTCAAGAGTTGATGATGCTCGATTAAATTATTTTAGGACGCCTACATTTTGCAACTGGAGAGTGCAATACAATGAGGACTATTCTGAGCGAGAGAATGATGATGGAAATCATGTTATCTTGCCTTCATCTTTCCTGGGGTGTCAAAGATGGTGCTCTGTGCAAGTGGCAGATGCATTGGCACTCTGGAGATCAAAAGGTCGTCCAACGCTATTCATCACTATGACTACGAATACCGATTGGCCTGAAATACGAGTCAGACTTAGATCTAGACAAAATGCATCTGACGTTTCTATGATCGTTGTCCGATGCTTTCATGGAAGATTACAACTGTTGAAGGAGCTCCGTCATAAATTCTTCCAATGCATATCGTATGTGATAACGGTTATAGAATTTCAAAAACGTGGATTGCCACATGCCCACCTCGTCTTGTGTACTGAGCCCGACATATCAATCGAATGCATTGATGATATCATCTCTGCTGAGTTGCCTACAGACCCAGTCCTTCAAGGACAAGTTCAAAAATTCATGATACATAGACATTCAGAAAGGTGTTCACCAAATGGTAATCCATGTTGTTACAAATATCCAAAGGATATCAACCCAACAACACATCTTGATTCGAAGGGTTATGTGCAATATAGGAGGAGAAGTGTAGATGATGCATGGGTGGTTCCATACAATGCCTTTCTCTTGCATGAGTTAGATTGTCACATTATGGTGGACATTGCATCCACAGTCCATGTATTCTCATACCTTTATGGTTACATTTACAAGGGATTCGACAACGCCAATTTTCGGGTAACCCAAGAAAAGCACTCGGCTTCCATACCATCAGCATTAAACAGTCAAAATGAAGCGACCGGAGAATTCTCGTCGAGGAACAATAATCAAAGAGATAATACCACATGCCAACTATCAGGGCATACATTAGCCGAAGGAGTTGCTAGACAACCTAGAAATGAAATACATATGGTCGCTGAATCCTCGTCGAGGAACGTTGATCAAAGAGACAATACTGCTAGCCAACAATTAAAACACGCACCATCCGACCAAACTGTTAAGCGACCTCCCAGGGATGAAATACAAGATTATTTGAGAGCACGTTATCTATCAGCAATAGAAGCGGCATGATATGACGTTACAAATAAATCTCCAGCTGTCAAATGCCTCTGCATCTGCCACATTTGAACACAAGGTCATTGTTAGATCGATATTTCTTACGACCTGTAGATCTTGAGTTTGATACCTTCACATATATTTAATTATTTCGAACAATATACACTAAGTATATACAATCCAGCATTGGCGATCGAATATGGAACTCGTGTGGAGCAAGAACGCGAGGGGTTCACAAGGAACATAGTAAAGAAGAGGGTTAGACAACCAATTGTATGTAGAATACGATTGCTATTGCCTCAAGTAGGAGAAGCATTCTATTTGAGACAAATCCTGTTGCATCGTCCTGCGAGGACATGGGATGAGCTGAAAGTTGTAAATGGACAACAATATGAAACGTACCAACAAACTGCAGAGGCAGAAGGATTACTCGCAGCATATAACGAGGCAATATTAGTCATGGAAGAAGCTGTTTCTCTTTCATTAAGTCCAGTTCAACTACGATTTCTTTTTGCCATGCTACTGCTTGATCAGGACCCAGCAATTGAGCTATGGTCCAAGTTTAAAATACCGATGAGTGTTGACCTACTAGACGAATATCCAAATGATGAGGCAATAGCTTTTAATGAATCCCTTTATTTAATCAATAACATTCTAACACAACATAGTACTAACATCGTTGCATTCGGTCTCCAACTACAACCTCGCCTTGGAAGAAATGTCATGCATGAAATACAAAAAATTTCGGACCATGGGAGGTACTTAGATACTGTGGCGCAAATGACAAGCATGATGAATAATGACCAACATGAGATATACAGCTCCATTCCAGAAAGCAACCAACCAATATTCGTCGATGGAAAAGCTGGAAGAGGAAAAATGTTCTTGCTAAATTCCATATGTCTGTCTATACGAGGCAATCGAGGTATAGTGCTCCCATGCGATACGACAGCATTAGCAGGCCTCCAGTACCCAGGGGGACGAATGCCCCACTCGTTGTTTCAAATCCCTGTGGAAGAAAATAACGCATGGCTCCATTCAATGATAGAACATGATTCTGGAGCAGCAGAACTGCTCGTTGTAGCTAAGGCTATTATTTGGGATGAATTTCCAATGGCCAATAAAGCTGTCATAGAAAGCGCCCATTATCTATTGCAACGACTATGTATGAACAGTCTTCCCTTTGGAGGTAAACACTTTATCGCCGCTGGAGATTTTAGATAGGTTGCTCCTGTTGTCAAGGGAGGGGGAAGAAGTGCAGCATATAACGCATCCATAAAATCTTCGCCGCTATGGCAAAGTTTTTGTGTGTTTAGACAACTAGTTTGCAATGCACGTGACCCTGAGCTAATGCATTTCGTTGATCATATTGGAGAGAATTGGGAGGAATCCACAGTTTCACTGGATATCTTCAATACAACTACTAACGTAGAAGATGCCCCTGAATTCCTTTATCCATCTAGCATACTTCGAGATTCAGCTTCATGCAAGAAACACAACCTTTTATCAATAATCAATAAAAGCATTGATAATTTCAATGATCGCATTCTTAAAAGGGTTGCTAATCATGATAAATTGTATTATAGTCACGATCACATTACGAAACAGGATGAAATCATATATGATCACCCATATGCAACATCGGATTTTCTTAATAACTTCACACATTCTGGAATACCTAACCATGAACTAAAGCTTAAGGTAGGCGCTATATGCCATGTTATGAAACGGCTAGACATGGAAAAGGGTCTCATGAAAAATGCGCGAGTCATGGTCGTATCAATGCATGCAAAGTTTGTGATGGTTAAAGTATTAGACGAGGTAACTCAAGAGGATGCATACACATACCCAATCTCTAGAACCGATTTCTTCTATCAACTAGAGAACTGGCCTTGGACTATTCACAGGCGACAGTTACCCCTTCGTCTATCTTATTCAACCACCTTCAACAACTGCCAAAGATTAACATTGGATCGTGTCGTCATCGACTTGCGTACTGATGTATTTGCACATGGTCAGTTGTACATTGCACTTACTCGCATGTGGACGAGAGAAGACGCACTCATCCTACTATCACCAGAGAACACTATGAAGCGCACTAAAAACGTCATTTACAAAGAGTTATTATGTTGATAAGGTACGTTTTCCTCAACCTTTTTTTATACAGATCACGCAAGAAGATGATAAGAATTTGAACTTCAAATAAGATACATCTCTCCATCCTTTATAGGTATCATAAGGAATGTTTCGTATAAGGAGGTAAAAATTTATCTTATCTTATCTATACAGGTTGCATAAGAAAATAATAAAACAATTCGACCGCGGATAAGGTACATCCTCTACACCTCTTACAAATATCATTATCTACCCATATGATACATGACTTGTCGTTCGATTGCCATGAGATTCACCTCATCCATGTTTTATCAAAGTGAAAATATATAACCCATCCATCGCGGTGATGGTCTAATGGTAAATCCATTGGTTATGGGTGAACCCCAACGAGGATCAAAACCCATTGACTAGCATTGGGTAGTAAAAAATTGTTCATCGCGTTGGAGGCCTAGTGGTCAAGCCATTGGTTATGGGGCAACCCCCCATCCAGGCTCAAAATCCATTGACTACCATCAAATGGTGAAAAAAAAAGTGAGCCAAAAAGAAATGAGAAAATTCAAAAACATTGCAGTATCCATCGCGCTGGCAGTCTAGTCGTCAAGCCATTGGTTTGGGGAACCCCCAACCAGGCTCAAAACCCACTGGCTATCATCGGATGGTGGGAAAAAAAAAGGAGAGTTGAAAAAAATGAGAAAAATTCAAACATTGCGAAAAAATGAGAAAAATTCAAACATTGCGAACAAAGTGCAAATCTCATGGTCATCAAAAACAGCTTTTATGTATCATATATTCAAACATTGCGAATAAAGTGCAAATCTCATGGTTATCAAAAACAACTTTTATGTATCATATGGGCACATGAACATTGCCTAGCAATTGAAGACAGGTCGATTGTGAAAGAGAAGCGTTTGTACCGACCGACCTTAATCTATTTAGAAAAAAATATATCTGCAAACATACTTAATGCGATTAGAAATCCTTCACATCCTTCGGGCATTACAAGGGTATAGCATTATTATTGATGTTAATTGGGGTTTGAGAATGAGAGAAATGTTCGCGGCAGCCTTGACCATTATTAAATCTTTGATGTTAATTGGGGTTTGAATGAGCTAAACGTTGTTGAAGTCTTCCCAATGTGAAAGGCTGTAGGCTTATCACTGACTGAGTCAAATTGCCAGGATTGAACAAAGATAATTGATTGCCGGGATTGGATAAAGATATTTGTGAGACATCATTATTTATTATATAAGTGCATGAAGAAGCAATTAATTATCCAAGAATCAAATAATCAAATGGAAGCAGTCAAATTCAACGTTCATTGGTGCCGCCGGTGAAGAATGAGGAAGAGGAAGACGGAAAATCAGATGTAGAAGTGTCTGATTCCATCTGCCGCATGAAGGCCAGCCGTGATTGAATATTGGTGGAGGATTTGAAGCTTGAAACTTTTGGGATTTGCACTATTCCTTCCAACATCTGAACCACTCTGCTCATACTTGGCCTTGCTGATGGATTATCTTGAATACAAAGAGATGCAACTTTCAGTACTCTGTCTGCCTCCTCCTCTACACAATCAGCAATACCACAATCAATCAATTTCCAAATAGATTCATTGCAACCCTTTTGTGAAGAATAGTAGTTGAAGACATCATTCAGACATTCCCTGCTCTTTTTGCCGCTCAAAACCTCAAGGACTACCACGCCATAGCCATAAACATCTGCCTTCTCTGTTATAGCACCTTCAACTAGCCATTCTGGAGCCAAGTAACCAGGGGTGCCTCTCATATTTGTCATCACTAAACTCTGTTGCCTGTCTACTAGCTTAGAAATCCCAAAATCTGCAATCTTTGGGCGAAGCTCTGTATCCAAAAGAATGTTTTGTGGTTTGAGATCTAGATGAATAGTCTTGTCAGAGCATTCCTCGTGTAAATATGCAAGCCCCTTTGCAGTTCCAACAATGATGTCAAATCTCTGTTTCCAGGTTAAACGTGGCTTGTCACCAAATAACCATCTATCAAGGGAACCATTTTTCATGTATTCATAAACCAGTAAGCTCTTTGAAGCCTTGGCGCAATAACCCAGCAAACGTACAAGATTCTGATGGTGGCTTCTTCCAAGTATTGCAATCTCTGTGTAGAATTCTTTGCGGTGAGATTGCAATTTTTCTAATTTCTTAACTGCAACATCTGTACCATCTGCAAGCTTGCCCTTGTAAACTTCTCCAAAGGCCCCAGCTCCAATTGATTGCGAAAAATCTTCTGTAATTATTTTCAGGTCTTCAAATGAAACTTAGTAGGAAGCATAGCTTTTAGAGAACTATCCAATATTGCAACCTCTTCATCCTTCTCATCTTCTGAAGTTATGGCGTGATTTTTTGAGCACAACATATAATTGAGTGCCACAAAGAGGATTATGAACATGCCAACTAAACCTCCTACTATTCCTCCTGCAATGCCTTTCCAATTAAGAACACTATGAGAATTTGAGTATACGAAATTACCTGCACTAGTCTTCATCTTGAAAAAGGCAAACACATTATTATCAGATATGGCTTCAACTGTTCCAACTGTGTTGTTCACCAAAAAACAAGATGATTCAGTAGCGTTGAAGGAGGCAGCGTTGCACATGCAATCACCGCTACAAGCATCTTGGCACTGCTGCTTTGAAACTGAGTTCTTGCTCTCATATTTAATAGCAAAATAGTGGTAACCTTGCAACTCTGTTAACTTGGTGCTGCAGTTAGAATTTACTGGTTTGCAACCCAGATCTGGTTCATTCTTGTCGACTTCAACATAAGAGCCGTTAGTGCCTCCAAAGCACTCCCCACATTTGCTGTTTCTGCATACTCTATAATTGCCACATTTGTTGGGAAGAGAACACAAATCTTGGTCTTGAAAAAGAGAATACATCTCCATCCAACTGGAGGTTGTGTAATTCCAGGAGTATACCTTAAGGTTGCCATCAGGAAGAAGTTTGATGAATGTAGCAACAGACTCTGTGACACCAAAAGTTAGCCTCTGGCCACTGGATTCAATATCCCCACAGGAGAAATCAAGCAACATGTTGGTGTTATCGAGTGCAGATAAGTTAGACCCTAGCTGAAGATTAATGGAAGCAAGATTAGTAGTAGAAATGTCCACCCAGCAGAAGGCAGCAAACAACTGACTAGTGGATTGTGTGGCAGCATAGAGATTGTTGTTGTTGTTTGCAGAAGAAGTCCATATCCAGTAGGGCAAATTTTGGCCAGCAAAGTTTGCATAAAGAACCAGCCCACCGGATTCCATCACCAAACTATAATCTCCAACAGAGCTGTTCGTATTGGAGGCCCAGCTGGTTAGCTTCTTTCCTGGCTTTAAAACTCTGCCTACCATAAGGGTATCAGTGAGCTCGTCAAAACTCTGCCAAATTGTATCCATAGAATTCGTTTGCAGAATGATATTCCCCATGTCTGTCAGCCACAGAGTCTCCACTCCTTTGCTATAACTATTAGTGCTCCAAACTAGTTTTTCATTTTCATCTTTGAGCTCCAAGTTACCAGCTTCAGTGAAACTAAAGCTAGCGTTCTCTCTAACAGGATTGCCCCTGTTTGCAGTCCAAATGATGCGAGCATTCACATTTGCAGTATTGTTCCAAGATTGAGGGAGGTTAAGGATAATAACAGAAAGAGTGTAAGAATTGGAGGTGCTGTTCACAAACCAGATTTCAAAATCTATCGTATCATCAGATCTATTAGCACGGAGCCCTGCCCAGCGTCCTGTGAGACCATCCTTGTTAATCACAGAAAGAGTATCTTGGGAATCATTGTTCCACACAGTCCAGTTCTTCCTGTAAGTTGTGGCAGCAAAAACGGAAATTAGGGGTACAAAGAAGAATAAACAGCAAAGTAGGGCTTGGGCTTTCAATTGGAGATTAAGGATCAACAATCCCTGTGCCATGTCTCCTGATTACCACATGAATTTTGAGCTCAATTCAACTTCGTCTTAGCCACATCCAGCACTAGAAGTTTGCTCAACAAGTCAAAGCCAATTAATTTGTTAAATTGTTTCTATCCATGGTTCGAAAATCCGCCAATTTGTGTTAAATTCTTGTCACGCTGAAAATTTTCCGGCAAGAAAATAAAAAATTTCCGGTATAATACACTAAAAAATGCACTAACGTATATTTTTTTCGGTAGCCTCAAATACCAAGCGGCATTTTTCCTGGTTAGAGACGTTGCTATTTTCAAGCCCTGTTTCTATCATGCCCGCAATCACGACTCGGTTCTATAAAGACATTTTGGCGAGCCTTAGCTAGCTCTCAAAAGTAAGGCTATTGCGCGTTTTCACGTGGACAATCGGGTTTAACACAATGTCTTATTATGGGTGTCCCATTTCATATAAGTTGTTTTCACACTACAGGGTGTCTTATCTAAATGAGACACTAACAAATACTAGTGTGAAAACTATTACAAAATAAAACCACTTATTATTTTGAATGTGACTAGTCAATATAATAAAATAGAATATAATAAGTGGTGTTCTATTTTATGCCAGGGAAGTCCCCCGGTATAAAATAAGACTCCATTACCCTTACCGAACCTATCCAAGCCTACCCGAACCTAAATAAGACATGTCTTATATGGGTCCATGTGAAAACTAATTCTTCTTAAATGTTGACATGGACCAATAGTATGCCTTAAAATTTAAGGCACACTAGTCGTGTGAAAAGCCCCTAAACCACGGGCATTTATCCTTGGTCTTCCTCATTATAAAATCACATAAAACACAAGGTCCTACACAAAGGGAGGTCGTCCGTCAGTGGCTCGATGGTGTGTTTGTTTGTTTTGGGTGGTCGAAGAGTTGCTTCAAGAACAGCCCACCATTGTCTTTGACCTGGCCCTAGAATGTGTTTTTAGGTGGTCGAGGAGGTGCTTCGAGAAGTGCTTCAGGAATAGCCCACCATCGTCTTTGACCAGGTTCGTGTATTATAGGCCTAAATTAAAACCTATAATGCTTCTGAGTGCAATGTTAAAAGGGCATCTTCTTAAATTTGTGGTCAATACAATGCCACGTGGCATGAAATTTCCTCCCCCCTAAACTTTTCGTGGAAAAATGTGTCGGAGGACGCAATTTCGCCTACTTCGGACCTAGTCGTCCTAACGGATTCGCCAGGCCCTTACCAAGGAAAATTGCCTCCTCCAGCACATTATCCCTAACGTAAGGCTATTGCGTGTTTTCACATGGACAATCAGATTTAAACCACAAGTATATCCTTGGTCTTCCCCATTATAAAATCACATAAAACACAAGGTCCTGTGCACGGAGGGTCACGGGCCAGCGGCCCAAGGATATGTTTGCTTGTTTTGGGTGGTCCAAGAGTTGCTTCAAGAATAGTCCACCATTGTTTTTGACCTGGCCCGAGAATGTGTTTTTAGGTGGTCGAGGAGGCGGTTCAAGAAGTGCTTCAGGAATAGTCCACCATCGTCTTTGACCAGGTCCGAGGATGTGCTTGCTTGTTTTTCGGTGGCCAAGGGGGTGCTTTAGAAATAGCCCACCATCATGGTCGAGGAGATGCTTTAGGAATAGCGCGCTATCGTCTTTCACCCAATATCTCGTGGGGAAAGGGTCTGATAGTGCAAATTTTTTCAGACTAATTTTATTAAGATTTGCCATGCATGTCTATTACTCGATGTTGCTTCATGTTGGGCGACAGACTCCTAATAGCCAATGCATAGATTACAGGGGCTAATTAAAATCCATAAGAAAATGGTAAGATTTGCAATTATCATAACAAAAATGATGGCTTAAAAGGATGGCCACCTGATAAAAGGGCAGCTCATCAAGAAAGATTGGAGGCCTTGTATTCAATCTCACATCTTAGTATTTATGTAATCAACGCCACAAATATTCAATGTCAAGTTAGCATCTCAGTAATTTGCTAGTCAATCCCTTATTGGTTATTCAAAATTTGTAGTAGTGACTGTCTCATTATTTATCTATCAGTTCAATTGTCTCAAGAACCAATACACCAAATGCTCTTCTTTGATTCTACTATCTATGATTCGATTTGAATTGATTACCCGGTTTACTAAAAAGTCCAGATTTCCTTCACTGATTTGATTGTATTTGGATTCAAGTGCTCCCTAAATAAAAGGGTTGCTCCCTGAACTAGCTAGGATCTTTATACCTTCTTGCCCATATGATCTTTTATGAAGTTAGAATCTCTCCATGGCAAGATAACTAAAACGGCCCAAAGATATGTGTAAGCCACGAATATTAACATTTTTGATGTTGTCCTCGGCATGAGAGATAAGTTTATCAAAAACGAATGGCATCTGTCTATGATCAACATAAGAACTTCTTTTCTTTACTTGTTAGTATTTAAGCAAATATCTGCAACATTCCATACGAGCCCCACCTTATCTAGCTTGCTAACAATAAGAATCTGGTGCGCTTTGATAGCATCTCTAGTAAAAATTATGTCATTATATGCGTAAACAGTGCCAAACCTTTCGATTGTACACTGTTAGCTTTTTTCCAGCATAAAAAATAACAAATTTTCCTTCATCAATTATCTTGGAAGTTGCCATTAACTGCAAAACACAACCAAAAAATGTATATTCTTGGGAGACTCTATACAACAACAAATAACATAGTCGAAGTGAAGTGGCTTTCTTATTGAGTGTTCCAAAATACAAGTACAACAATGGAGTAGTAACAATGGATGGCCAAAAAATATGTAGAGCCAAAACACCTCTTAAAACCCCGGAACTAGACAACCACCGAAGGTCTTATAAAATAAAGTTACATAAAACTCAAAGTCTGAAATCTTATCAACTAGACTAAAAACCCCGCCCTTTCGGGTTTTCGGGGAAAACCATGAGGATAAAAAATGGACTAAGAGCGATACAACCGATGACATTGAGATCTGAACTAGAAGCAATAAGTCGGAAAATCTCCATGCGCTAGCAGGCTTCACGCGTACTCTGGCTTGTATCGCCTTTCGAGTCTCATTTGAGCATTAATAATGTAGTAGAAGTGGTCATTTCTAGGATCTCTGAGTATTGTGGAATTCTTTAGAGTTTTCTTGTTTTCTAGATTGTTGTTAGCCCTATTGGACGGAACGGAAGGAATAGCTAATGCACGATGCTTCTTAACATGATGCTTCTTAAGAGGGATGGATGACCGTCTTTTAGCAATATACTTGCGTTTATGCTTTTGAGAAGTTGCTCGAGTAGAGGCAATCAAGAAAAGAAAATAGTCTAAGAAAAACTTTGGGAAAGAATAAGCATGCCATGCCCCAAAGATATAGATGGCCGAAAAGGGGCCCCTTGTGGCAAATTTGAAAAACGAAGCTCAATAAAAAATAGTTGGACGAAAAGCCAACAAAGAATAGGTTATAAATAATATTATGTATTCATTCAAATATCTTTGGAATATTAAAGAGAATGCCGATTAAACTTGTCGGAATAATAATATTTGTTAAGAATCTTAACAAAAATAGGTGGACGAAAAACCAACAAGGTAGTCAGAAAAATAGAAAAGGCAAATAGAGAAGGTAAGAATTCAGATAGGCAAATAGAGAAGGTCGAAAAATAGAATAGAAAAGACAAATAGAGAAAGAAGTCGTATTTAATTAAAGTGGGACTCATTCCATTCCCACTTTTTTTCGGAACCCTGTTAATTTACACGAAAAAGCACCCGACCAAAACTATCCTTAATTGAATTTTTTGTACATTATTGTGCATCCAAGCTTTCTTCAGTTTTCCTTGGATAGCGAGTCGAGAACAAGAACAATGCAACTAAAACAAAGGAAATTCATTAAAGATTGAAACCAAAGCTCTAGTTGAAAAAAAAGAATTTTTATTAATAAATTGAATAGGTACAATGTATTTTACATCTGGACCTTGAGACCATGGCGGTCTTCTTTGTCACTGATTACATCATCGTGGTAGGTGGTCCACCTTGGGGGATTAACTTGCGGCGCTTCTTCCATGGCTGTAAGCCTTTGGGGGCAACCTGAAGAGTGTGGAATGCCTCACGTGGAGGTGCCTCTGGAGCCACCGGCTGACCTGTTCACCCGACTTCTTTACTCTCCTCCCGAAGCTTTTCATCGAATATGCTCCATCCCCAACCCTCGTGGATGTTATGCAATGCTTGCAAGATGCTTTGAGCTTCCTGGACTTCATGAAATTTCTTCGCGTCTTCTTTATCCTGAGGGTGTGCATGGTGTCTGCATTCACGAGTAACCTTATCCCAAAGGCCGGGCAAGAGTGTAGCGTGAGCGGGATCTGTGCCAGAACGGTATCTCTTCCGCTGGAGCCGAAATTTGTGCCACACGAGCGGTCTCGAGATGCCCGAGCAGGATCATCTGGCTGGTGTCGGATATGTGCCTGAACCACCTGGAGCAAGGAGAGTCTATGATTAACAATTACGGTGCCCTTAGTCAAAACGAAGAAAAGAATGGTGAAATCAAATTACAATAGAGAACATTCATTCCATATAACTGCATCCAATCACGAAAAGTAGTGTCTTTCTGTTCGCGAGTCGAGAAAGGCAGGAAAAGTCAAAGTACAACCATTCCCATTAGAATATGGTTGCATCCAATCACACATGGAAGCATACAAATGGTTGCGTCAACGAGACAAAGCGGTTACCTTTCGATTCGCGAGTCGAAAAGGCCCAAGTAAACAATGTACAACCATTATCATAATAGATTATGGCCGCATCCGACCACACAAACAAACATACAAATGGTTTCATCAGGACAAGCATGCCTTTCTCGACTCATGAAGTCGAGAAAATATAACGAAAACTCAATATACATGTATATTCATTACAAAACATAGTACATTTCTTCACGTTTCTTTACAATATTCACACAATTTGACTATCCGGCGCAGGGTCACTCTTCTTGATCACCAAAATAGTTGTCGTCCATAGCTTTCATGATGTGGCTCTCTGGATCGGGTTCCTTGAGGCTCGGATAGTTCCTAATCACATCGGCCACAAGAATGGCAAAGATGGATTCCGCCAAGACAGGACAAAGTCCGAAAGACAACCACCTATCCGTCTCATACTCTTCTGGTCGATAAGTCTTAGCAATGATTGTATTTTGCGAGTTATGATAGCACTTGTAGGCGGAGTCGTCTATGATCAGCGTGTTGTGTTTGCCATAGTCCGGGAATTGTTCATAAACCCCCGTCCGACCTTTTCACCATAATATGCTTCCCCTTTGTGATGGCTGGATCGAGGTCTGACACATGCTCGACCCTTTCGTTTCCCCAAACAAACTTGAACTTCAAAACTGGAAGGCCGAGAACACCAAGAACATTGACAATATTTTTCTTTGCCATACAAGACCATATGACCACTTCGAATCCCCGTTCCAGACACCATTCAACAATTTCTTTTGCTCTGGGCCTCGGATACACGATTTTATGCTCCGTTTTTGTCGGGATCTGCGAGATGTTAAGCTCAGGGACGTCTTTATCGTGATATACTGCAGTTAATACTCCATTGACATCAAATATTACAAGCTTGGTGGGACCAGCTGGATTTCAGTTGGAGTTTGGCTCTGACTAGATTTCCGGTTCATCGGGATCCATATACGGGATCATTATTTTTTCAGGTCCTTTCTGGCTGCCCGCAGTGTCTTGCTCTTGATTGTCTTTGGGGAGTGCATTGTCCTCCTTGCGACGTGAACCGCCACTAGATATTGTCAATGATCCGGAGTCGTTGACATCGATCTCCCTGAAATGATGACAGATGTCAGATAGAAAACGAGTTTTCTCGACTCGCGAGTCGAGAATGGAAAAAAGTTAAAGTCCCGAAAGGTTTCTCGACTCACGAGTCGAGAAACACCTAGAGAGCAAAATGAACTCACCTCAATCTCAGATTCTCAAGAATTAGTTCCGCAGCATTCTGGTCTAAACCTTCGACATTCTCGTCTCCGTCATGTTTCTCTCCCTCGCTCTCAGGTTTGTCTTCGTCATCATCGTGTCTTCCTCCCTTTGAAATGCTCATGAAGCAGATCCAGGTATGACTGAATGGTTTCAACCATATCCTTATTTCCAACCACGGATATAGGTTTCATTCCATAAAGCATAGCCCCCTGAGAGAACAGTCCATTCATGTACCACTCGCATACAATTTGATCTTCCTCGACCAAGCTGGTTATGAAGTACTTGATAACTTTTGGCCAGATAGGAATTCTATGTATAGGACATGTCGCACCATCATTGCTGACTTTGTCCATCGATGGCACATCCTCCATAAATCTGCCGCCCTTCCAGGGTTCCATCTGCTCTTGAGAAATCATGAACCTGTCGAGATAATGATGTTCGCTAGACCATCACTTGTCCAGTCTACAACCGATCTTGAAACCAAAACCAAAACTATATTGGCAAAGCTTGGTGCCTTGACAAGCCAAGTCTACACTCATGTTCAAGTTAGGTATATGGAGTACAAGATCTTGTTGGTGAAGTTAATATCACTGCCCATTGGGAGACAGCGGTTGTCCGATTGCTCGACATGCAAAAGACAAGGAAACCGAAAAGTATCCAGGCGGTCATGTCCGGACATGTCTTGTACCAATCGCTCTATGTCGTCAGCTTTGTCATAAAAAGGGTGGGGTCTTCGATCATATTGATGGCAAATAGTGCCACGGCCTAGGTGCCGCCTGGTCCACCAAATCCCTTGTGTCCCAATGTTACCGTAAATGGAGGGGAGCTATCATCGGCCTTAAATGGGACCACCCGAATCCAAGCTTCCTCTTCAAAATTGCCATAGCACGCCTGGGGAAGGAAGGGTTTTGACGCGTTACGCTTTAGCTTGGTGTTGATGTAGGGTTGACATAGGCGGTTCAATTCCTTCATGTCTTCCTCATCAAGAGCGACCTTTTCCTTGTAGTAATCAAAGTCATGGTATTCATTGGAAGCAACATTGCGAGGAACTCCGTGATGCCTTCTTCCAACGCCACCTTGTCTCTTTAGAAGCTGTGGCATAATCCTTTAAAATCCCGTGATTTTGAGCTTCTACTTTTCCTTAGCGGGATTGTTCCATCCGGGATTCTGCCACAGTAGATCAAGCGTTTCCTTGTCGGTCGAATACACATCCTTTTCATAAATTGCACCGTCGAACAACTTTGGGTCCGGCCCGTATGGAAATTCTTTATTGCTGTCCTTCACTTGCCTCTTGTCCATTGAGCCCATATCTCATCCATTTCACCCGCACCGCGATCGCTTAAGAATGAGATCATATTGGTCCGAGAGAAACTCCCCGCCCTTTCTTGGTGTTCTCTTCTTCTTTTCCTCTTCATCCTCCCCTCATCATCTTCCCTGCCTTCCAGCGAGAACATATCTGAGAGTGACTCAAGGTCTTCCACTTATCCAGGGAGCCCCCGTTTCCTTTAGGGACCCGAGGACAACCCAATGCTTTCCACCGTTCTGCGAGCATGTATGATCCGGGTCGGGATACGGGCTGCATTGAAGAATGTCCCAATGTTAGAGGATGGAAGTAAACACTAAATAGGAGGATGCAACTTAGGATATAAACTAGCGACATTGCCCAAGAGGCGGGGAAAGAAAGATTGGGAAAGCTCGATGCTTTTGCACTTCAGCCATTAATCTCAATGTTCTCTCTTTTTACCCTTGGGTTTCTCGACTTCATGAAATCGAAAAGTCCCTTTAATGTTTAATTTCCTTTTTAGTTCGGTGGGTTTCGACTCGCGATTCGAAAAGCTCCGCGATCCTTTGATTTTTCTCAGATTCCCCGGGCTTTCGACTCGCGAAGTCGAAACCCCGATGAAAAACTGGAAATGATAGGATGCTAGGGCTTTCTCGACTCGATCGGAAACCACCGAATCGAAGAGTTTATTTACCTTATGTAGCCGGCACTCGGCGCTATTATGTTCTCGGCAAATGCTAATCTTTGGCCGCCTCGGTTCTTTGGCGTCTCCACTGAAAGAACTCTGCACTCTCGCTTGGCATATCTATCCTTGATCCTTTGCGGCACCTCCTTCTCCGTCTGCAATACTTGCGCTGCCCTCACTGAATGCTGACCGTCTACTACCCAGAACCGGACGTCTTTTCCCTTCGGTCTTCCTCGGACTTCCGGTGAACAACTCGACCGGTCGATCTGTGGCGAAAGGTATGACATCCGCAGTATTGGATCTGCAGCGGGATGTCGCACCATCGAATTCGAAATCTCGGCATGTGTGCCGGATTAAATTCCACATGGTTGAACAAGGCGGCTTCTCCTTGCAAACCTTCAGCGTCGATGTCCAAAGGCTGTGCTTGTGTGATATTCCCAATGGATATCTTGAGCCACCGGCTCCATTTTCTCATGCCCCTCTACAGGAAATCCTGATGCGCTCATCTTGATCCATTAATGGGGATTCGACCATATCTTCGTCGCTTCATCATCTTATTCCTCTCGTGTGATGTCATCCAGATCGAGGTCCCGTCAGGAGATTTTTCTCTATGAACCACAACTTCCCTTGTAGCTGCCCAAAGTGTTGTAGAGTCTTCAAACTGCTTAATCGCCGTGAAGCTCCTCGTTTGAATGCAGTTTTCCCCCGACTGAAATCTCCATTCCAAGCTCCCTGGATGTTAGGGTTCCCGCCTCCTTCATCCTTTCCGATCCTTCCACCCAAGGTTCTCGACGGTTTAAAGGCCGAGCCTTTTGTTCGGTGCCCTTCGCCTTGCTCATTGAAGAGTCGCGAATAATTTGAAACCGATAATTTCTTCGTGGTGGTAGAACTTACTCTTGGCGGCCTTCCACGCATTGTTAGATGCTTCGACCGCGCAGAGAGGCGGAGAGCACAACGCCGACCTTCTTGTACTTGTCTCCGGAGCTCTTCTTATCCCTTTGGTGGAGAAACAGATCTTTCTCCTTCCCACTTGTTGATACCTCGACATACCACCAAGAATCTGCGGTGTGTCAAGAAGCTCGCTCCAATCCCTCGATGACGAAGAACGGAGTTCGACGCCGATCACCTACGGTGAATCTTTGCACTTCAAATGATGGATCAAGTAAAGGTATTCGACCAAAGAAAAACCTCGAGCTCACACGGTGCCCCGTCTTTTTCCTCTTCTTTGCCGCTAGAACCAGCTTCGCTCGGCCTCGATTCTTGGGCCAGTCGTCATGTCTGTATGCCCCCGCATCTTCTTCCTGCTCGAACCCTTCTGTAAATTAAGCCTCCTCCGCGCGTTGGAGGTTTTAGGACTGCACGTAAAAAAGGTCGGGCGTGTTCTTAAATTTGAATTTAAGGACATACAATCATTTAAGAAAAAAAAAGCTAAAGTGCACAAAACGTCGGCTTTAGCCCGCCCAAACACCATTTCGAAATTGAATCACATCCAGGGACTTAGTGAGCGCAGTGTAGCTTATCTTCACTGCGGCATTGTCGACTTAGAGTTGGGAGGCGAGCATCGACTGTAAGCGACTTTCGGAATGGCGTCATGACGCGGTAAGCTCCTCACAGCGCCTTGCTCTGTGTATTTTTTCTAACTGCGCGTCTTATTGCAAGTAGTTGATTTGATCGATGAGCATGGAGCTAAGGTAGCAAGCGGAGAGGAGCTGCCAGACACCGGAATGCGACGCTGCAGTGCCATGGAACGGGGATACACGAGAATCACTAGTCCAGATTTCCTTCACTGATTTGATTGTATTTGGATTCAAGTGCTCCCTAAATAAAAGGGTTGCTCCCCGAACTAGCTAGGATCTTTATACCTTCTTGCCCATATGATATTTTATGAAGTTAGAATCTCTCCATGGCAAGATAACTAAAACGGCCCAAAGATATGTGTAAGCCACGAATATTAACATTTTTGATGTTGTCCTCGGCATGAGAGATAAGTTTATCAAAAACGAATGGCATCTGTCTATGATCAACATAAGAACTTCTTTCCTTTACTTGTTAGTATTTAAGCAAATATCTGCAACATTCCATACGAGCCCCACCTTATCTAGCTTGCTAACAATAAGAATCTGGTGCGCTTTGATAGCATCTCTAGTAAACATTATGTCATTATATGCGTAAACAGTGCCAAACATTTCGATTGTACACTGGTTAGCTTTTTCCAACCATAAAAATAACAAATTCTCCTTCATCAATTATCTTGGAAGTTGCCATTAACTGCAAAACACAACCAAAAAATATATATTCTTGGGAGACTCTATACAACAACAAATAACATAGTCGAAGTGAAGTGGCTTTCTTATTGAGTGTTCCAAAATACAAGTACAACAATAGAGTAGTAACAATGGATGGCCAAAAAATATGTAGAGCCAAAACACCTCTTAAAACCCCGGAACTAGACAACCACCGAAGGTCTTATAAAATAAAGTCACATAAAACTCAAAGTCTGAAATCTTATCAACTAGACTAAAAACCCCGCCCTTTCGGGTTTTCGGGGAACGAGCGATACAACCGATGACATTGAGATCTGAACTAGAAGCAATAAGTCGAAAAATCTCCATGCGCTAGCAGGCTTCACGCGTACTCTGGCTTGTATCGCCTTTCGGGTCTCATTTGAGCATTAATAATGTAGTAGAAGTGGTCATTTTTAGGATCTCTGAGTATTGTGGAATTCTTTAGAGTTTTCTTGTTTTCTAGATTGTTGTTAGCCCTATTGGACGGAACGGAAGGAATAGCTGATGCACGATGCTTCTTAAGAGGGATGGATGACTGTCTTTTAGCAATATACTTGCGTTTATGCTTTTGAGAAGCTGCTCGAGTAGAGGCCATCAAGAAAAGAAAATAGTCTAAGAAAAACTTTGGGAAAGAATAAGCATGCCATGCGTCAAAGATATAGATGGCCGAAAAGGGGCCCCTTGTGGCAAATTTGGAAAACGAAGCTCAATAAAAAATAGTTGGACGAAAAGCCAACAAAGAATAGGTTATAAATAATTTAAGATATAATATTATGTATTCATTCAAATATCTTTGGAATATTAAAGAGAATGCCGATTAAACTTGTCGGAATAATAATATTTGTTAAGAATCTTAACAAAAATAGGTGGACGAAAAACCAACAAGGTAGTCAGAAAAATAGAGAAGGCAAATAGAGAAGGTAAGAATTCAGATAGGCAAATAGAGAAGGTCGAAAAATAGAATAGAAAAGACAAATAGAGAAAGAAGTCGTATTTAATTAAAGTGGGACTCATTCCATTCCCACTTTTTTTCGGAACCCTGTTAATTTACACGAAAAGGAGCACCCCGACCCGAAAACTATCCTTAATTCGAATTTTTGTCTGTTATTGTGCATCCAAGCTTTCTTCCAGTTTTCCCTGGATAGCGAGTCGAGAACAAGAACAATGCAACTAAAACAAAGGAAATTCATTAAAGATTGAAACCAAAGCTCTAGTTGAAAAAGAATTTTTATTAATAAATTGAATAGGTACAATGTATTTTACATCGGACGCAGAGACCATGGCGGTCTTGCTGTCACTACAGTTACATCATCGTGGTACATTAGGGTTTTTTTTGAGATTAAAAAAGGGCCTTCAAAACATGCCAACAAAGCCAAATGAAGATAAATGAACTACCAATCAGGAAATCGAGTTCGGGTTGGCCCAAAAAAACTAACTAACTCCTTTGGATCACATTTTCTAGCATAACAATTGATAGAAAAGTCCAAATGAGCTCTCGTTTAGTGCAATAGATAGATCTCATTGAGATCTTTCCAACCTTAGGTGCTTTACACATATTTTAACCACTTATGATTGCCAAAACTCCAAAAAATATGGTTTTTACCATTTTTTACTATCCTACGGGGCTAAAAGATATGCAAACCACCCAAGGTTGGAAAGATCTCAATGAGATCTATCTATTGCACCAAACAAAAGCTCATTTGGACTTTTCTATCAACACTTATGCTAGAAAAATGTGATCCAAAGGAGTTAGTTATAACCGCTTTTGTCTATAAGATACCCGGGTTCTGCTTTTCGATTGGTAGTTCATATAGCTTAGTCAGCCAGCTCTTAGAAGGCCCCTTTATGATCTCAAAAATCCCTAATGGGTGGTCCACCTTAGGGGATTAACTTGGCGCTTCTTCACGCCGATCGTAAGCCTTTGGGGCAACCTAAAGAGTGTGGAATGCCTCACATGGAGGTGCCTCTGGAGCCACCGGCTGGCCTGTCCACCCGACTTCTTTACTCTCCTCCCGCAGCTTTTCATCGAATATGCTCCATCCCCAACCCCCATGGATGTTATGCAATGCTTGCAAGATGCTTTGAGCTTCCCCGGACTTCATGAAATTTCTTCAAGGCTTTCTTTATCCCGAGGGTGTGCATAGCGCCCTGCATTCACGAAAGTAACCTTATCCCAAAGGCCGGCAAGAGTGTAGCGCGGAGCTGGATCTGTGCCAGTAATCCAGATCTCTTCCTTGAGCGGGATCTCAGGCCAGCCTGGAGCTGCCTCTCGAGATGCCCGAACGGGATCTCAGGCCGTGTGTCGACCAGCCCCAAACCACTTGGAGCAAGGAGAGTCTATGATTAACAATTCTGATTGCCATTAGTGAAATGAAGAAAAGAATGGTGAAATCAAATTACAATAGAGAACATTCATTCCATATAAGCACGATTTCATTAATTGGAGAAAATAAGCCCATTTTGAGAATTTTAAGCACACCTAATTTGCTCTAGCACGAATACTTTCACCTACTTCTCTCGCAAAGAAACATGAGGTAATTAACATACACATATACATACAAATTTTGTGTTAAACTTGTAATGCGTACATGACACTAAGTAGAAGCTCAATAATGGCCCTACATTGTACACCAATAATTCACATCAATAATTTTACTTCACTATAAAAACGGCTTGATGAGGGGTAGAGGCCATTCATCTTCCATGGCTTCCTCAATGCCTCGCCCGCAGCACATCCGCTCTTTCAAGTGTTACTTGAGCTACAACGATTTGGGTGAATGCGCTTAGAAATGGCGTTAAGCTTGATCCATGGCTCTTATCTAAAGCTGATGGACCTGCTAGTGCTTGCGTGAAGCTCACTCGTTAAAGTCCACATTTATCGCTTCCCGATCGAGATCTATGAGCTGAATGGCATCACGAAGCTTTGATGTTGATTACGAAAGTGAATCAAGATCCGCTAATAATGTAATAATGACATGGGTACCTAATAACCAAGTAAGGATGTAATAGCATTCTGATTAAGGATGTAATATCAATGCACCTTTAACCGAGTATATTGTAACGATGCGCTATCCCACCTCCACTTTTTCTCAAGTCGTCATCGAATTCAATCATAGCTAAATTCGCCAAGCAAACATGTTTTCAAACATACGCATATTAGTATGAAATAAGTATTATTCTTGTGTGCGTTATACAACATGTGATCGATACACGCTCAATAATGGTGGTGAAGTCTACCCCAATAATTCACCTCAATCATTCCACTTCACTATAAAAGCTTCTCACTTCGGGGCTAAATTTCATTCATCCCCCATGGATTTCTCGCCTTCTTCAGTTCATCACATTGAGGCGATCAAGTGCTCAATGAGCCACTCAGATCTTGTTGGTTGCCTAGACAGGCATCTTCTTCTTGATCCCTACCTGCGAAGAAAAGCTTTGGGCCTGAGATTCATTGCCCCGCATCAATTGCAGGTTATGATCCATCCGATCCGCTTCCGGGCGCGATGAGCTATGAGATATCAGGGATCACTACTACAGATCCCGAATGAATCACCTGCTTGGCATTGTATAATGTAAGAGCTCTTTGTGTTGAGATGAAAAACAAAGCCTAATGAATAATAACTAGTCTATTGTAAGTTGCATGTCATGTATGATATAGTAATTATAAAAAGAGCATTGCATACCTCAAGAGTTCGCAGATCCTCGCCGCTAGCTTCTTTAGCCACTAATTCTTGCATCGAGCCCCACACTACTAAGGGATCACCACCGATTAACGGCCTGGTCCCTACGCCCCAACCATAGTCTATCGCTTTCAAATGTTGGTAGCGTGGGTCATTAGGATTCGGGTCTCCAATTCTTGCTCCAAAGAATCCCTATACCGCATTGCATATGAGGTACCCTTTCCGCAACAGGCTCAAAACCAAGAAACAAACACCTCTTCATAGTGAGGGAGATTAGGGTCCCCATCGGGTCCTCTTCCGCAAAGGCCATCCACGCCGGTGCTTATCATGTGGCCCCACCGCAAGAGCATTCTTTCTTCACATCTTGGTAGGGTCGAATATTTCAACAGGTTCTTGGGTCTACTGTGAGAAAGGCCCGACATAATGAGATGCACCAATGTTTTCATCCACCAATAAGTTGTCGGGTTCTTCTAATGCGCTTTGTCTCGTGGCCGGGCGAAATCCCGAATGACAGTTCTACCGGGCTGAACGCCCCTAAGCACTCGCAAACAAGGTGGACCAGTCATATATGTGTTAGACCATGAGTTATCGCCGGCTCTAGAAATAGCTGCCCAAAGCATCATGTACTTGGCAATTGAAGCCTCAAGGCACCTATATCCGCCAAGCTCCTCGATATGGCCGCACGACCTTAGGTGACCCTCTAGGAATCATAGGTAAGCCTTGGGCATCCTCCTTCCACATTTTAATTCCCTTTCGTAGCCACTCCTATGCCCCTCGGCCTCATCTTGTAGAACATTAGTGGCCATCCATCATTCATGCAGAACTTGAAGAGTAGAGGTTCCAAATGACCACATAAACGGTCCTTCTTATCGGGGATAAAACCTTTCACGAATTCTTTCCAGCTTGGGAACCTCGTGACACAAGGTAGGGGCGTAGGAGACTTTGAACTACACCGCCCAAAGAGTTGCATAATTATATAAGTCTCGAATAGTCAATGCATCCGATCTTCTCAATAGAGTAGAGTAGTTTCCAAAGAGGGCATCTATGTCATCGTGGTGTGTCCAACCATCATGAATCCCGGTTGCACCTGATCGAAGACACCTAACCGCACCAAGTATGACAAGTAAGAGAAAAGATACCTGTTCTTGTTTTGTCCTGAGCAATTGTCTAGCTGCAAAGTAAAGCCTCCTAGGCAACTTCTTCTTGATATCGAGGGCCCTTTGATAGGAGGCATAAAATCATTTCTAGTGCCATTCACCGCTTTTGTCCTAAGGGCTTCCGTGTTCAAAATTGCTCCACCCCGCCAGCCTTCTGGATGATCCATTTCTCAAATGACCCCATTGTCCTCAGATTGATTCTCTAGTGTTTTCAAGGTATGATTTAAAGATCCCACATGAAAATTCGAATCATCGTGCCGAGGTCCAGCGAAAGTGGCCCAAGGCACCTACACCATGCCCATGCATGAGAGCACCATTAAGACTCACCTTCAACCGCTCACCCCTCCATACAGATTTTGCTAGCTTCTCCGGCGAGGAACCATCGCCTTATTCTGATCCATTTTATCATGTATAATGGTTAAGGCATGTTCAGAGATCGATGAGACAAAGCTCTCCACGACCGATGAGAGACTCCCCGCAGAAAGTTGGGTGTCATGTGAGATTTCCTTTCCACGGCAAGCTCTCTTCTTTCTTTGGATCTCTAGTCTTGGCAAGTTTCTCCTTTATCACAATACAGGTATTACACTTAGAAAATGCTATCCTTTTGGCGGTTGCTACCTCGAGTGGTTCTCCTTCCACGTTGACAAGAAGGACGACATCGAGAAACATGTTTTCCGCTGTCATGTCGTGGACGGTTATATCTACCTCTTGATGTATGTCCTTTTAGTCAAGATGGAAGGTAATCTCTTCACATTTTCTCTAGTTCCCCACTCGTAACCTTTGAGCGGTGTGGCATAGTTTCAAAGATTTTCATCTATGTACATAGATAGCACAAAGACCTAAAGACCTCCCGCCGTATGTATGAGTTTTTCGTGCTCGCAATCCTCGTGCCCATCCATAAAAAGCTTCCTCCATTTGTAAAATGTAGAAACTGGTATACCGTATGCACTATGCCATGCCTTCACACAGACTTGCCTGTTGTTCAGCATTAGCTTTTTCACACTTCCATTCTCTGAACAAAGATCTAGCATGTTGTACGCAAAAGTCATATTGTTCGAAGCTTTTCATGTTCCAAGAAAGGTCCTCATGGCGGATACCTCCTTAACCGTGAAATTAGCACAACATCTCTTCAAGCAAAGACATCGAGGACCCGAACCGCAAGATAGCTTCAGGTGTGGTTTTCCTTTTCACCTTTTTTGGGGTCGGCGTCCTCTCGCCTCTTCCTCGTTCACCATGTGGTAATGTCTTTTTTGTTACTCCAGCCTCGGCCCGATGGCATAAGCTTCCTTCTCGACCTCAGTCTCCTTCCACGGCCGTAACTAGGCTAGAAACCGAATATCATCAACGAAACCAATGCTATTGGCCATTTCACCAAGTCATGCATCTGCGGGCATTTCTGCACAAGCCCGACAGAGCATAGAAATCTTCTCTCGCATTGGCAACAAATTCATAACGAAACCCCTATCCATGCTTCACCCAACTTCATATCCGAATACGGCATCGCTTGGATCTGCCAAAAACGATGACACTGCACCATAAGGCAGTTTTTGAAAGACTCGTCGCAAGAACTCACATGTCTTTTCCACTAGTTTATCCCCCCGCAAATCCCCCGCAATTCAATTGGTTCACCGTTTCCTTCACGCATTTATCGGAACTTGCCAATTTATCCGCTTGATCTGACCCCGGTGGTGTGCTAACATCGGTGCTGGAGTGATTTCATTCTGAACGCCGCTTTTGGACCAAAGAACGGCTACCGCAACTTTCCCCTAGGTGGTTCAATTCGGTTCGAAACGCGTGTGGTATCTGCCCATCAAAGACAACGACAAGAGAAACTACTATCAATTAAATGCAGCACGGGATGTTGTGGTGATTTTTGAAGTTATGCACTCTGCCCTCAGCCACCTTCTTTCCCAACAGGTAGAAAGACTGTAGAGCTTCCATCCTAAAGAAAGTCAACACTGCTCGTCAACATAAGTAGAAAAAAATGCACAATACTCAAAGGCCAGAAGGGACGACATAATACCTCAGGAAGATCGCGAAGGCGATCCTCTTGAGCACATGGGTATAAATGACACAAGCACAAGACACAGATGGGCCGGGAGATGCGACGACGGCGATCCTTCGGACCTCTATGGTGGACATCTTGAATCCTTCAAATCTACCTAGAATCTTTCTCTAATTTAACTAACCTTATTCAGCTCAAACTATTTTCTCTGACCATTTAAAAAGCACTTATCTACTGGACTTACCTCCACAAGATCGCAATCGCGATTAATTCGATGTAATTTCGCGTCGCGTTATAAGTGCTATGCTCCGGATGAACGCAAATGCGATTCTTTCGTGTGAGATCCCAACGAGTCCAAGCGAGCAAAAAATAGATATTTGAGTAAGTGTCACAAATCAAATGTTTATGTGAATATTAATTGCAGCTGTTATTTCCACAACGAAAATTGCCTTTCAGTTAATTACAATGGAGATCTGTCGTGAATTGAACACCTGGGAGCAGAACCATTAGCAGAACCATTATGTTACCGTCATATTCCCTCACTATCAATTAGTCCGAGAAATAAACAATTCAATTGGGCCTCGCTAACCCGGATTATACGTATCCCCAACAAAGATATACCAAGAAAGAGATGGTGCCAATACAGTGAATTACATTATGGTTGTGAAGACACTATTATAACCTATACATAAACAACAAATCGAAAATCACTCCTGAATTCGATAACTTCTAGCTGGATAAACAGTAAGGCATTAGGATTTTGTACCCCGGTAGCTTAAAGTAGGCGAGCGCCTTCAAGATGAGACCTAGAGCCCTGAAGAACAGATCGAGTGCCTCCAAAAACCCAACGGCCTGCCCCGGTGAAGAACGAACGGCGCCTTCCAACACCCCGCCGACACAAACCGAAATCCCACCTTCTTGATCAAAGCGAAATTCAGGTTCAAAATTTAAAATCAGCTTGTCTTTTTCAAATTCTTCAACCGGCGCTCGGGGGGGTCTAAATTTTGGTTCCAGAGGGCCTTTATTTTGGTTGGTTGGGGAGGGGAGGGGAGGTTGTATCTCCTACTTTACGTATACATTTTAAATTTAGAGGTGCCGCGACCAAAAGTACCTCTTGTCCTAAAGTGCCACATTTACAATAAAGTTGTTGGGTGTCCATAAATAAGGATAGGCTGCATTAATGGTGGGTAATTATGAATCCCTACCGATGATTAATGGCTGGCATTTATTAAGGCGTCGAGGTTCCGACGCGTGCGGATTAAATTAATCCGGCTTCCCGATATTTATTCTAAATTCCTTCGACCTTCATTCCGCCGGCCTTGACGGCGCCTTCCGCGAATTCCCAGCGCCTTAGCCTCCTCGGCCCTTCCACCGCAAGCGTCTGAGAACCCGTTTTGAAATCTTCCGGCGCCAGCGATCCATGGCACCAAAAGCCCACCTCAGAGAAGGTTAGTTCTAACCCCCTCAGCTCAAGAAGATCGCGGGCGATTTCCTTCGATAGTGCATGTTTAATTATCTTGTTCACCTTTTTCGTAATGTAGTCATGATAAGGTGCGGAACTCAAGATCGCGGCGCGATCCTGGTAGAGAATGTCGGACGGATCGGGCCCGGGATCCTGTTGACTGCCGCTGATAGCATCGCGGCGCGATCTTGTTCGGTGGTCAAACAACATCGCGTCGCGATCTTCATGATAGCTCACGCCGTGTGCCGACAGCGATCTTGTGAATCACTCATGAAGGTCGCGGTCGCGATCGTCAGAAGCTCTTATGAAGATCGCGACCGCTGCGATGCGCACTTGACTTTACTGAAGGATGTTGTGCATTAGGGAATAATGACACACCTCTTCCTTGCAGCTCGCGGATTTGTTTCGCGGTCAGGCGTTGAACCCACTAAGATCATCACACCTTCAAATGAAAGAAAGTGGTGCATTGAAATTGCACAAGCAATTCCACATCTGAAAGGCCGGGCCAGAAAGACCTCTGCTTGTTCCTCGGGACTGGCAAGAAAGCCGATGACATGAGATAGGAATTGCAATCGCTATGTGGGAAGGAACAAAAACAATGTGCAAGATGCTATTATATGCGGCCAGAGGACACCTGAATTTGCGCTTCATTTAATATGTCCTTAAATGGACAAACTATGATCCCTCGCTCATGGCGACTAGCAAGTTAAACAAGCCGCCATGGAAAGAATGTTCCGACCGGTCGCGAAAGATCTGGCCGGGAGCTGCAGTCCCATGAATCTCTGTCTCTGTCCGGAATAACGGCAATAGGGATATATTATCCGCTTCTCGACATGCGTAAAAAGGTTTGCGGATAAGATAAGAAACCACCTAGCATTGCACTTTGAAAGCTAAACGAGATGAGAAGATGCCTTCGCTCAATGGACACTAACCGTTAAGGGCTCAAAGCCGAAGAAAAACATGTGAAGCCCAGTATCTCTAGCAGGGCCTCTACCGAACCCAGCCCTCTCCCATGGAGCTGTTTCCACGCCCAACCATCTGCTATTATAGATCCCCTCCAACCTCGGCTATTTGTGCTCCCCCTACTATGCCTAAAGATACTACTATCCCAAAGTTCACAATCAAACTCGGCAAACTCAATACTTCTGATAGCGCAGAACCTTTTTCTTCCAACACCCCCCCTTCCGTCTCAGGTGTTGCATCGTCGAAGAGGCTAGCATTTCCTCTTCATTCTAAATCACGAATCGAGCTCAAATTCAATCTCGAAGAAGAACGCAAATTGGCGGGAACAAACCGCACGTAAGCTTGAACAATTCAAACGGTTCTACCCGCTTGGTGTGAACTTGTTTATGAAGGTCTCCATATTCGATTGCGAACCAGCTCCTGCTAACCTCATGCATCGAATGCGTTCAAACGACCACGTGTAGACTCTCGTGAAGAGTTTCAAAACGTATCCTACGGAGGTGCTCACAGCCGTAGATGTTGTCCCATTCGACCCCATTACCGTGTGATTGTTATTGTTCATGATTTTTTGGTTTGTGGCTTCTTAACTTACAAGTACACGCTTATATCGGGAAAAGATCACGTGGAATACGAGGGCTGACTGAAGGGCAAAAATTTTGGATAATATCCGGTAACCACGGTATATATGCGGGCTCGATTCTTTGTCTTTGCCTTGTTGGAGAGCTCGAACAAATGTGGCCGGAGTTTGATAAAGCCTACGAGGAGAAAGAACAAGAGTGCTTAATGGAAACTTGACGGATAGAGAATACATTGAGTTGAGCATTGATTGGTAATGAAGTAATCGCTAACAATCGTGTATATAGAGAGCCATTGTTAGAGAAGCTCCAACCGGCCTGCGGCATCAACATAAAGCGTATGGATGTCCTCCTCAGGTCCCATTGTCATGTACCACCTCGGCATGGAAGGTATTTTATTAGCCTTAACGATTAATACCGGTATGCATACCTCTCATTTAAAAAGTACTTTAAATACGTTTTTAGAATTATAAAATACTTATAAAATAAAGGAAAAATTTATTTTTACGGATAGTCACGTTAAATACTTCGTGTAATTTTTCAAAACTATAAATTCTTGTATTGCATTTAAAATAGTTGCAATAACAACTAATATGAAGAACTTCAAGTTTTAAATAATTGAACCAAAATATATTACTCTAGAAAATTAAGTATTTCTCAAAGCTTTGAAATCGAAATATGTCTATTTAAGAGTTATATCTCCTCATAATTCGAGTTTACAAAATAAAAACCATAAAGAGTTTTAGAACAACAATATTTTATAAATGATGAAATCCACGAATAATCACCCTTCTTCTTCGTCCTCTTCATCATCAGACTCTGTTTCTGATGACGATTTCCAAGAATGCTTTTCTTCCTGCTTCTTGCTTTGGCTAGCTGTGAGCTAGGTTCAAATCTCCATACATCTGCAATGTAAAAAATGGACAGAACACAGAATAATAAATTTAATAGAGGACGGTTTAAACACAGATGCAAAAGCAAAACAATGTTTTATTAACAACTGCAATCTCTAAGATCAAGGAATGAGGACGGTTCAAGCAAAAACACAGGAAGCAAGAGCAAAGCTGATGTAAGAATAGTTATCTCCACTTGCAATCTGCACATAGAGACAAACAAATGTAAGTACTTGCTGATTGTTGCATTCAAGTATGATTCAAATGTTTGGTTAAGTTA
This sequence comes from Isoetes taiwanensis, assembly GCA_021234155.1. Taxonomy (NCBI): domain Eukaryota; kingdom Viridiplantae; phylum Streptophyta; class Lycopodiopsida; order Isoetales; family Isoetaceae; genus Isoetes; species Isoetes taiwanensis. Next base: position 725,397 of record JAJEKV010000158.1, on the reverse strand, counting down.
TCTTGGCTCTTGGCTCTTCGAATTTTTGGCCCGGGTCTTGGGGCTCGAATCCAGCTATTAGGTAAAAGGTCGAGGGAGGGAAGTTTTAGGGTTTTTGGTTTTCCTACGAGAATTTGGGTTTGCCCTTTTTTTTTTAAAAGCCACAATTCCATAATTTCACTATTCTATAATAATAACATATAATAATATGTTCTCTAATGAATAATTTTATCCATTTTATAGGTCTAATGTCATTTGCACTTTTTTTTTTTAAAAAGTGTTTGTATATGGGTGTTTTACATATTAACGTTAAGTAATAATGGGATTAATAAAACAAGAGCTCAATTTGACTTATGTTCTTATAGGTATAATTCAAAATAGTGGCAATTGATGGAGGAAATGAATTCTAGTTTTTTCTGGTTTGGAACGTAAAATTTTTGTGCACAAAACAACAACACTCCTCAAGGTCCCATTGGCACTTTGCCACCACCTCCATTAACATCCAAGGTATTTTAAATAGCCCAACACATGACAACCAACACATAACAACCATTGGCATTTGACCATTTGTTTTGTAGGACTTCCAACCAGATAGCTACCACAACGTTGAAGGTGAAGGAGCTAAAGGACGAGAAGCAATTTATTTTTATGGAGGAGCGGGTGTTCAAAAAAGTTAATAGGAAGTGGCCAAATGATGGGTCAACAAGAAGATCTCATGATGAGCATGGAGATTTTCCCATAATAAGCCCTCGAAGGACTTCTTCAACAAAACCTTTGTTAAGATACCTTGGGCATGTCTAATCTAGCAGGTTTTGTACTTCGATGAGATTTTGGAAGGAAAGACATACATTAAGGTGCAAAAGCGGATATCATGGCAGAGGTTTAATTGCCGCTAGTGCGCCATTGATATTAGAAGCCCGAGCTTCATGCGAAAAGAGATTTTGTCATGCGCCTCCACCAAAGGGGTTTTTAAAAAATTTATACACTTTTGGGAAGAGTTGCTATTCTAAATTTCCCCGCTTTCACGAACAAATGATTCTGGATATATCCGATTCGGATCAAGAGTGCGTGAAAGCAAATTACAATAAGGAACATGTTGTGGGTAATTTGCCCGCTGCATTTCTAGAACCCATTAGATCGATTTTGAAACCCGAAGAGGCTATCAAGATCAAGGAGAAGAAAAATGTTGTACATCTTTGTAACAAAGGAAGGGATTCCTACCTCCACTCCGAAGATCCGGAGAATGCAACTATGGTGTTCATAGACATTAGAGGATTCTCTCTCGTGCATTATGGACGCCAAGAAAAATATATGGAACTCTTCACAAGAATATCCAAAGATGACAATCGCTAACATTTATCACCTTGTGATTACGATGCGGTCTGCGCGAACTTGCCGGTTGCTTGTGCAGTAAAAAGATTCAAGGCGGGTCCCATATTTACGTAGGGTACATATGATGAGCCGGGATGGGTGAACAAGAAAAGGGTGAAGGAATATCGATGTTACATCACCCATATGTGCATTAACGAAGCGACTCGGGGTGAAGGCGATAATGCCGGAGCTGGAGCTTCGTTTGACACAGGTGAGCACTGCACCACAGAAGACGCCCTTGCCACCAATGCCTGTCAGTGGTGACGAAGATACTGATGAGAAAATGAAGAAGAAATGGCGGACATATTTCCGCGGGTAAACCCGTACAAGTTTGTCGAATGGAAGGTGACCACGTGCTGAAGTGCCAGTTGAAGACATCATATGCTTACTACCTGGTTGACAAGCTTGTGCCCAAGGATGGTTGTGTTCTTGATTTCTTCTCAGCAGGTACTGCTTCTCGTGTCGCCTTTAATGCATGTGCCCGATTTCGAGGGCTTTCCCCGATAAGCTCGAAAATCCGGTCGATTGTATACTGGGAGACAGATGAAGAGGATAAGGCAGAGCCTGAGAATGATCCTCATGCGATGAATTTAAAAATTACCCAAGGAACAGATATATCTAACATTGATTCAATCTTGGATCAAATGGATGAGAAAAGCTACGAGGAAAGAATGCAGGAAACGAAAAGACTTCTGGAGGCTACTGAGAAAGGTATTACGGCGCTAGAGCCCGTGTTTCAAAAATTGGGGGCTTTAAATGAAAAATTTGATGCCTACATGCCTTTCTTGACAGGCGGGTCGAGTTTCGAATACGTAGGCATGGTCGTGGACCCCGGATCAAGAGCGTGAGCCATCGTGCACACAAAAGCATCGTTCCAAAGAATGAAAAAAAAACCAAACTCTTCCATGCACCCGATATCGCATGTGCTGAGCAGAATGGCGCATATGTCGAAGGGACCCCCATAGATACTGACACTGAAGGACCGGATCCACATGTCCAACTCCTTGCTCGCTTGAGCCATGTCAGAGAAATCCCAGATAAAACAGGCTATACTGAGATGGACACAGAAGATCTTCTACAAAGGGGGCAGGAGCATGTAGCTAGGATAGCTGCTGAGATAGGTGTTGTACCTGAGACAGTATCGGAAACCCAAATGGACCAATTTCTGCCCATATGGCAAAGTAATGTACATTGAAATGTTTGAGGAATAAAAATTACAATGCTTTGAGTTTACTATTTCAGTTTTGTTTTTTGTCTAAACTTTTCTTGACACGACAACTCACAATGTTCGCCACCGCGATCCTCATTATCAATTTCATTTCTTTTTCTCCATGTGTAGAGCTTAACGGAATTGTAATATTACATCCATGGGCTGGCTAGGCAGCTTCAAATCTTCGCCGTGGCGATCCTGCTGAGTATTTTCACTCTTTCTTGTGGACCGCTCTTACTCACAAAGGAGCTTGGGATAGCCTTATACATGTCAAAGTCGGATACATCGCTGGTTGTGACCAAAAAACAGCGGAAAAAATGTCAACTTTTACTCTGCTGCAACTATTTGCGGCGTTTTATAGACAACCAAGAACCTATTTCATGCTAAACGAGAATTCCGAAATTCTCTAATTAATTAAATCCTGCTTATATAACTGCATCCAATCACGTGAAAAGTAGTGTCTTTCTCGACTCATGAAATCGAAAAGGCCGAAAAAATCAAAAGTACAACCATTCCCATTAGAATATGGTTGCATCCAATCACACATGGAAGCATACAAATGGTTGCGTCAGACGAGACAAAGGTTTCCTTCTGAAATCGAAAAGGCCCAAGAAACCCAATGTACAACCATTATCATAATAGATTATGGCTTTCGCATCCAAACACAAAACAAACATACAAATGGTTTCATCAGCGGGACAAGCATGCCTTTCTCGATTCGCGAGTCGAGAAAGCCAGCAAAAACTCAATATACATGTATATTCATTACAAAACATAGTACATTTCTTCACGTTTCTTTACAATATTCACACAATTTGACTATCCGGCGGAGGTCACTCTTCTTGATCACCAAAATATTTGTCGTCCATAGCTTTCATGATCGCTCTCTCCGGATCGGGTTCCTTGAGGCTTCGGATAGTTCCTAATCACATCGGGCCACAAGAATGGCAAAGATGGATTCCGCCAAGACAGGACAAAGTCCCAAAGACAACCACCTATCCGTCTCATACTCTTACGGGTCGATAAGTCTTAGCAATGATTGTATTTTTGCGAGTTATGATAGCACTTGTAGGCGGAGTCGTCTATGATCAGCGCGGTTGTGTTTGCCATAGTCCGGAATTGTTCATAAACCCCGGTCCGACCTTCTCACCATAATATGCTTCCCCTTTGTGATGGCCGGATCGAGGTCCGACATTCGTTTCCCCAAACAAACTTGAACTTCAAAACCGGAAGGCCGAGAACACCAAGAACATTGACAATATTTTTCTTTGCCATACAAGACCATATGGCCGCCGAATCCCCTTCCTGCACCATTCAACAATTTCCTTTGCTCGGGCCTCGGATACACGATTTTATGCTCCGTTTTAAAATTTCGGGATCTCAGAGGTGTTAAGCTTCGGGGGCGTCTTTATCGTGATATCTTTGTAGTTAATACTCCATTGATATCAAATATTACAAGCTTGGTGGGACCAGCTGGATCCCAGTTGGAGTTTGGCTCTGACCAGATTTCCGGTTCATTGGGATCCATATGCGGGATCATTATTTTTTCAGGTCCTTTTCCGGGTCTGCCCGCAGTTGTCTTGCTCTTGATTGTCTTTGGGGAGTGCATTGTCCTCCTTGCGACGTGAAGCGCCACTAGATATTGTCAATGATCCGGAGTCGTTGACATCGATCTCCCTGAAATGATGACAGATGTCAGATAGGAAACGAGTTTTCTCGACTCGCAAGTCGAGAATGGAAAAAAGTTAAAGTCCCGAAAGGTTTCTCGACTCACGAGTCGAGAAACACCTAGAGAGCAAAATGAACTCACCTCAATCTCAGATTCTCAAGAATTAGTTCCGCAAAGATTCGGTCTAAACCTTCGACATTCTCGCCTCCTGTCATGTTTCTCTCCCTCGCCTCGGGTTTGTCTTCGTCATCATCGCCCCATCGCTTCCATTTGTCTTCCTCCCTTTGAAATGCTCATGAAGCGCATCCAGTATGATCAATGGTTTCAACCATGTCCTTATTTCCAACCACGTATATAGGTTTCATTCCATAAAGCATAGCCCCCTGAGAGAACAGACCATTCATGTACCACTCGCATACAATTTGATCTTCCTCGACCAAGCTAGTTATGAAGTACTATAACTCTTGGCCGGATAGGAATTCTATGTATAGGACCTGTCGCACCATGATTGCTGACTTTGTCCATCGATGGCACATCCTCCATAAATCTGCCGCCCTTCCAGGGGTTCCATCTCGCTCTTGAGAAATCATGAACCCGCCGAGATAATGATGTTCGCTAGACCACCACTTGTCCAGGTCTACAACCGATCTTGAAACCAAAACCAAAACTATATTGGCAAAGCTTGGCTTGCCGAAGACCACCACTTGTCCAGGTCTACAACCGATCTTGAAACCAAAACCAAAACTATATTGGCAAAGCTTGGTGCCTTCGGCAAGCCAAGTCTACACTCATGTTCAAGTTCAGATATGGAGTACAAGATCTTGTTGGTGAAGTTAATATCACCTGCCCATTGGGAGACGGCCGGTTGTCCTGATTGCCCGGCATGCAAAAGACAAGGAAACCCAAAAGTATCCAGTCGGTCATGTCCGCATTATGTCTTGTACCACCGCTCTATGTCGGCTTTGTCATAAAAAGGGTGGGGTCTTCGATCATATTGATGGCAAATAGTGCCACGGGCCCAGTGCCGCCTCGGACCACCAAATCCCTTGTGTCCCAATGTTACCAGAAATGGAGGGGAGCTATCATCGGCCTTAAATGGGACCACCCCGAATCCAAGCTTCCTCTTTAGAATTGCCATAGCACGTTCAGGGAAGGGAAGGGTTTTGACATTACGCTTTAGCTTGGTGTTGATGTAGGGTTGACATAGACGGTTCAATTCCTTCATGTCTTCCTCATCAAGGGCAGCCTTTTCCTTTGTAGTAATCAAAGTCATGGTATTCATTGGAAGCAACATTGCGAACTCCGTGATGCCTTTCTTCCAACGCCGCCTCTTTAGAACTGTGGCATAATCCTTTGCATCCTGCATTTTTGAGCTTCTACTTTTCCTTAGCAGGATTGTTCCATCCAGGATTCTGCCCTCTAGATCAAGTGTTTCCTTGTCGGTCAGGCCCTGTATCCTTTTCATAAATTGCATGTCGAACAACTTTGGGTCCGGCCTGTATGGAAATTCTCCATTGTTGTCCTTCAGCTTGCCTCTTGTCCATTGAGCCCATATCTCGATCCATTTCTCCCGGACACCGTCGCTGCTAAGAATGAGGTCATATTGGTCTGAGAGAAACTCCCTGCCCTTTCTTGGTGTTCTCTTCTTCTTTTCCTCTTCATCCTCCCCCTCATCATCTTCATGGCCTTCCAGCAGAACATATCTGCAGAGTGACTCAAAGGTCTTCCACTTATCCGAGGGAACCACTGTTTTCCTTTAGGGCCGAGGATAACCCAATGCTTTCCAACAAGTTGTCGAGCGTGTATAATCTGGTCAGGATACGGGATGCATTCAGTAAATGTCCCAATGTTAGAGGATGGAAGTAAACACTAAATAGGAGGATGCAACTTAGGATATAAACTAAGCGACATTGCCCGAAGAGGCGGGGAAAGAAAGATTGGGAAAGCTCGATGCTTTTGCTCTTCAGCCATTAATCTCCAATCTTCTCTCTTTTACCCTTGGGTTTCTCGACTCGAATCTCCAATGTTCTCTCTTTTACCCTTGGGTTTCTCGACTCACGAGTCGAGAAAGTCCCTTTAATATTTAATTTCCTTTTACTTCAGTGGGTTTTCTCGACTCGCGATTCGAGAAAGCTCCGCATCCTTTGATTTTTCTGTGTTCCCCACGGCTTTCGACTTCGCGAAATGAAACCCCAATGAAAATCTGAAAATGATAGGATGCTAGGGCTTTCTCAACTCAAGGAAGTGGAAACCACCGAATCAGAGAGTTATTTACCTTATGTAGCTGGCACTCGCTGCTATTGTGTTCTGGCAGTGGCTAATGCTGGCCAGCTCGGTTGCTGGCGTCTCCATTGAAAGAACTCTGCACTCTCGCTTGGCATATCTATCCTTGATCCTTTGGCGGCACCTCCTTCTCCGCCTCGCAATACTTGGCGCGCCCCTCAATCGCTGACCGTCTACTACCCGTAACCGGACGTCTTTTCCTTCGTGTCTTCCTCGGACTTCCAAATGAACAACCCGCCGGGCCGATCTGGCTGAAAGGTATGACATCCGCAGGCATTGGATCTGCAACAGGGATGTCGCATCATCGTTCGAGAATCTCCAGCATGTGTTTGGATTAAATTCCCTCGTGATTGAACAAGACGGCTTCTCCTGCAAACCTTTCAGCGTTTGATGTCCAGGCGGCTTGTGTGATATTCCCAATGGATATCTTGAGCCACCCGCTCCATTTTCGCATGCCCCTCTCGCAGGAAATCCGATGCGCTCATCTGGATCCATTAATGGGGATTCGACCATATCTTCGTGCCTTTCATCATCTTATTCCTCTCCTGTGATGTCATCTGCATCTGAGGTCCTGTCCGGAGATTTTTCTCTATGAACCACAACTTCCCTTGTAATCGCTGAAAGTCTTTGTAGAGTCTTCAAGACACCGGGCGTGGAAGCTCCCCTTGTTGAGCAGTTTTTCCCGAATGCGGAAATCTCCATTCCAAGCTCCACGGATGTTAGGGTTCCGCCTCCTTCATCCTTTCTAGATCCTTCCACCCAAGGTTCTGACAGTTTAAAGGCGCCGGCCTTTTGTCGGTGCCCTTCGCCTTGCTCATTGAAGAGTGAGAATAATTTGAAAATGATAATTTCTTCGTGTGGTAGAACTTACTCTTTCCTCGGTCTTCCCACGCATACATTGTTAGATGCTTCGAATGCACCGCATGAGGCGGAGAGCACAACGCCGACCTTCTTGTACTTGTCTCCTGAGCTCTTCTTATCCCTTTGGTGGAGAAAGCAGATCTTTCTCCTTCCCACTTGTTGATACCTTGACATACCACGAAGAATCTGGCGGTGTGTCAAGAAGCTCTCGCCTCAATCCCTCGATGATGACTAAGAACGGATTCGCTAGTGATCACTAGTGATTCTCGTGAATCTTTGCACTTCCAAATGATGGATCGGGAAAAGGTATTCTCGCCAAAGAAAAACCTCGAGCTCACACCGAGCGTCTTTTTCTCTTCTTTGCCGCCGCTAGAACCGGCTTCCTCTCCTGACCTCGCTTCTTGAGTCGTCATGTCTCAGATGCCCCGCATCTTCTTCTGCTCATACCCTTTTCAGAATTAAGCCTCCTCCGCGTTGGAGGTTTTTAGGACTGCATCGTAAAAAGGTCGGGCGTGTTCTTAAATTTGAATTTAAGGACATACAATCATTTAAGAAAAAGCGGGCTAAGGGTACAAAGACGGCCGGCTTTAGCCCTACCAAAACACCATTTGAAATTGAATCACATCCGGGGACTAGTGAGCCAGCGGTGTAGCTTATCTTCACCTGCGGCATTAGCTTAATTTAGAGTTGGGAGGCTAACATCGACCGTGGCGACTTCCGAATGGCGTCCACGACACGGTAAGCTCTCAAATACCTTGCTCGTATATTTTTTCTAACCGCGTCTTATTGCAAGTAGTTGATTTGATCGATGAGCACCTGAGCTAAGGTAGCAAGCGGAGAGGAGCCGCCGTTTCACGGAATGCTATGCCGCAGTCCATGGAACGGGATACACGAATCGCATTGATACAAGTGTTAGATGTAAATGCACTCTTGATGAGACCGGCGGAAGAAGCAAAAGACTCTCGGTGAGGTCATGGATCACGCCATACAATGGCCCAAGGAATTACTGCTGTGAAGAGGGCCAGTCGTGTTTAGATCATGGATCGCCATAAGCTCGACGGATTTATTGTTTCCTTTGTCGAGCATTTTCAGCTTGAGAGATGAATTACTCTCTGGGTTGAGAGATGCTCGGCACGGAAACAATGGATCGGGGGTAAACTTGAACAGTTCCGTTTTAGGTGTGTTTTTTCTTAGAATATTTTCTTCGAACGTTGTATATGTTCAAATGCATCCTCCTGTGATTAGTCGGAGAGGCCTCCACCCAGTCGGAACCACTCCTCTTCGCAATATTCGAGGAAGATGGTTCGAAGGAGAGTGGCTCAGACAGGCTAGAGGCACTTGGGCCTAAAAACAGAATACAAAGTGCTTAGTTGTAGAGGCCTGTGCTAAGACCCAAAGGCCTGCAGACAGTCAGAGCCACTTCTCTTCGCAATATTCGAGCAATATAGTTTGAAGGAGAGTGGCTCAGACTGTCTGCAGGCACCTGGAGAATGCACGGGAGCGGGAGTCGAAAAATAGAGAAGGCAAGAATAAAGAATAGGCAGATAGAAGAAGGTAAGAATAAGCAAATAGAGAAGGTCGAGAAAAATACTTTGCCAACAAAGAATAGGTAAGGTAATCGAAAACTATAGAGAAGGTAGTTGGGGGAGACGAAACCGGCTACATAAGATTCGGCTAGGGAGACGAATCCGGCTACATAGATTTCTGCTACAGAGACGAATTTGGCTAAGGAGATTTCGCTTCATAGATATCGATCTATCTGGGTTTCCGCTTCATATCTAAAAGATAAGACAGAAAATAGACGAATCTGGCTAGGGCTCTATTTCTATTTCATGGATAGAGAGGCCGGATATCCTGCTGCAAATATCGGGCCTGACAAGAATAGGGCGAAATTTTTGCCTTAACTCTGCCGGATAACCCGATGCACAAGTCTGGCTTTGGCAGTTAGGGTCAAGATTCATCTGGGTTTCAGGTTCTTAGATCCTTAAACATCCTGGAAAAACTGCAAATTGCAAAAGACATGAAGCATCTTATAAAGCTAGCTGACTTTGGTGTGACAAAGCAGATTTTGCCACAGGTTTGAATACCCAGATGAGAAGCACATCTCTATACATGGCTCCAGAAATGTTAGAAGAGTTCAGCAACTATAGTATGAAGATGGATGTTTTTAGTTTATCAGTATTATGCTCTCAATCCTTACTGGAGAACTTTTAGACCAAATACTAGGCCGATGTGAACATGAGGAGACTGTAAGCCATGATCTTGGGATGATGCATGTAAAAATTTCCTGTTTTAGAGCTCATGGGCACGGACTTGGGAGTCATGACTTTGTGCTTAGTACATATCATACTTATCATACTGCAAATTGGAAAAAACATGCAGCATCTTTATGCAGTTCATACAGTTCATTGGAGAGTGCTTAATCAAAAAGAACTTGGAAAGGGAAATGCATTGAGCACTTAATCAAAAGGATCTGGAAAGGGAATTGCAGTGGTGTGTTTTTAACGCTAAAACAAGATTTGTTGCCGTGGATAACCATGGTAGATGAAGGGCATTGAGAATCACACCCCAAAATCACTGAACCTAGCACTTAAGCAAAAATCACAAGCAAGAAGAACCGATTCAAGATCTACCATTTCTAATCAACTTAAAAAACTCACAAAAAGGCATAAAGATTTCTAGAATTAGGTAACCTATTCAATAGAAAGAATATAAAACACACAACTAGAAAAGTAGAGATAAGGGAGCAAAGAAGATGGAACACTCAAACAGAACACCGATGCAGAAAGTAAGGAAATGGAACAATTTATAGACGATTGTAAAAAAGGCCCTCGAAAAAAGGTCCGAAAATAGGATGTCGTCTTCCCAAGCAGCGAAAATTTTAGTGGCCCCGGCGGGCCATTTGGCCACAAATTACAGGTTCAGACAAAATGCGACGGCCGGCTTGAGTAGAATGCCTTACCCTTGGACTACCTGCACATTCGCCATTTCGCGGCACTTTATTGCCTATTATGACATTAAAATGGCCAATTAGATGTTTGCTAATTAGAGTGGTACCGACTTTGGGGCCAATTTAGTCCCAAACGAGAACTAGGTATGCTTATGGAATGGCCATTTAGGCCACTTGGCCAAATCCTATAATGCCTTAAGTTTACCAAATCTCAACTCATTCAGAGGCCCCCTCATAAATTCGTCACTTATGGGGGGCCAACATTATTATAAATTTTTTTATTTCTAAATATATCTACCAACTAAGAATAATCTCGCTCTTTTAGAAAATCAAATGTCGAGGCACTTTTCAATCCTCTTTACGAAGACTCTGGCATCCGATTTTCGATTCTCCCTACCAGCAATCTGTGCATTATTGAAATACATGGGGTATGAATTCAAACTCATACAATATGTAACTTAAACACATTTATATAGGGTAGCGACTTCTTTATGTTTGGGCAACTAGCACTATATTTAATAAGATTCTAGCTAAAAATCGCCATTCGAGCTACACATTACTAGATATTTGGTTCAAAAATCGCCAATTGGGTTGCTGCCACATTAGAAAAAAATAGGAAAAATGGCCAGTTCAGGCTACACTTTTGGGGGCATATTTTACAAGGAATGGCCAATTCATTATACTTATACAAAATTATAGGTCCCTTAAAATTTTCCCTGTTCCCAAGAATGATGGTTCTATGATGGCATAGAATCATTGCATTCTAATGGGTTGTAGTATCGTCAAGAACCATACGATCCTCAGTTGGTGACAATACGAGTCTTTCATGAACCATGTTATCAGCCAAGTCAAAGAACTATAGGCCATTGTCTTCTGCATGCTCCTCACTTCCTTATCATTTTTAGCCACCTCTAATTTTACCACATGAAGGGATCACCAGAATTACATGAATTGCACTTTCAATATCACATTACAACATGTGCATTATTGACATGTTTTTCACACAACAGTTCCAAAATGGCAGAGAAGTCAACATAGTCAGATACATACACAAGACATATGAAACATCTCTAAATGCCACATGAAAATATCTATAAGGATGTGTTGTCTGGAATATATCCTAATCTGGATGCCCAGACTATCCACAGACTGTTGTATGCACAAAATGTTATATGAAGCCCATTTAGCCAATTTCCATCTTTTTCACCGGTGGTATCCATAACTCCAAATTTATTTACAAAACTGAATTGCCATCAATGTCGTTAAACTTTATAATTGACCTATTTTCCTTCAAGAATTCCATGATGTTCTGGTTTGCCTAATATCTAGCATTATAACAGGGGGTTATTGCCTATTTGCATATCAAGTAATCACATTGGATTAATGAAGTAACCATGAAGACAAGGAGACCTATATATAACGCTAAGTGCAAGCAAAATTGTCCAAATCTTACAGCTGCTTCTAGTACAGATCACCTCTCCCTTAGCACTTAATTTTACAATTAAATAATATGCGCATGCCGATAGTGCTAGAATCTAATGATATGATGAATCTACTTCAAGACGCGGCGCAAGGTCCTGACCAAATCTGACAAGGATAGGGCCTCCGAAATGTAAACCTTGTGAGTTGCCAGGTTCTTGAAGGGTTTGCATTTTGGTGCCAAGTTTTGTGGACCTGGCAGAGAAGCTGCACTTGGGAACACGAAGCAAGCGGAACTGGCAGAATGGAGTTTGGATCTGCTCTCCTCCTGATGTGGCAATTCGAAGTTGAGGGCTGCTTTTGCAATAGCAAGGGATTCATAAATTCATAGTTAATGCATAGCACGGAATTAAATTCTGATATTTTGCCAGCTGGCTTCCTAAGTCATCACCAGCACACAGGCCAATTTTCTGAATTTCTGGACAAGCTTTCAATCAAGGAGTTGGCATTAGAGCGGCCTAGGCAACCTGTTGTTGGGCAGCCGAGTTGGGACCCTTTCCCAGGTCAAACAAGGCCAGGACCTTGCAAAGCCGCCTCACAAGAGGGGAGAGTAAAGACCCTAGGAGGTGGTAGCCTTTCCTGGCAGCACTTCCCCAGGGGGCCATACCCTAATGACCACCCTCCCGGAGCTCGGTTCCCCTATCTGACTGTTGAATCCTCTATTCATGGGCCCTGCTTCGGGCAGGTCCAAGAAAACCCAAGATCGTTCCGAGGAACTTATTAAACTGCGGAGCATCCTGCTGGCGACCGTGTAGAAACCGAAGTGTTTTGTCATTTGGGAACTGCGGAGGCCCCGGAATGGAGATTCAACTTCGCCACATCGTCTAAAATAACGAAATTACCCTAGGGACCACGTTACACGGTCAGTTTTGCATGAGAAAGGAACGCGTATGCCCTACATGGCAGTATTCAGCATCCACCTCCCATGCCAATTGACTACGAGGGTGCTGGACATGAGCTACTTTGGCGCTTCTGGATCCGCCCTCTACCTCAAGACGCGGTGCAAGGTTCTGGCCGAATCTGACAAGGACAGGGCCTCGAAAACATAAATCATGTGAGTTGCCAGGTTCTTGAAGGGTTTATGTTTTGGGGGACCTGGCCGAGAAGCTGCACTTGGGAATGGAAAGCAAGCGGAACTGACGGAATGGAGGTTGGATCTGCCCTCCTCCCAATGTGGCAATTCGAAGTCGAGGGTCGCTTTTGCAATAGCAAGGCATTCATAAATTGGTAATTAATACATAGCACGGAATTAAATTTGGATTTTCTGCCAGCTGGCATCACCAGCATACAGGTCAATTTTCTGAATTTTTGGACAAGGTTTCGATCAAGAAGTTAGTATTAGAGCGGTCTAGGCAGCCCGTTGTTGGCCAGCCGAGCTGGGACCCTTCCCCAAGTTAAACAAGGGCAGGACCTTGCAAGACCACCTCACAGGAGGGGAGAGTAAGGACCCCAGGAGGCGGGACCCAAAACAGTTCCCGAGCAGCCTTTCCTAGCAACGCTCCCCCGGGGCTGTACCTAATGACCACCCTCCCGAGGCTCGGTTCCCCTATCCGACCGTTGAATCCTCCGTTCAGGGGCCCTACTTCGGGCAGGTCCAAAAAAATCCAAGATCAGTCCAGGGGAACTTATCAAATCGCGGAGCGTCCTGCGGGAATGAAGATAAATGATTATAGAGAAGAAAAGCCAGCTCCACTACAAAATTGTTATTAGCTGAATAGAGGATAAGACTGGATACTGGTGGCTAAACATGATGTCAGTCATTAGCCCATATTCAATCGGTCAATAACTAATGAATCCCTTTCGCAATTGAAATACCTTTCGCTCTCGCAATTCATTCTCTGAGAAGAGGAACATAGCTCGTGCACTTGCTATCATTCCGTCTTGTCCTCTAGGTCCCTATGTCAGAAGCAATATATAACATAAGCACTAATAACAATATAATAACACTACCTTGAAGAGTAGTCAATATCCATACCATCATAACATGTACCATACACCATCTAACGTCAAAACATCAAAGTGCCTCCCACCCAGGGTTCAGACTCAAGGGGAGTCGACTGACAGTTGGGGATCCAGATAGATCAGACCGAGTTATAACAATGACTTGGGCTGGCAATAGACAATGGCTAGGGTTGACCATTCCATCCTCCTCTCCTGTGCATACTTTGCAAATAGGCTAAATTAGGCTTTGTTGTGACGTAACCTGTCGGAGACGTAATCCTATGGTACCCAACCAGACTACTTCAGATTGCATCTCCCCATTATGATGAGGTAGGAGGGGTTGCATCTCTTTCTTCGGAGTGCAGTGGCCCCATAGGCAGCTAGAGGATATGGCGACAAACGACCGTACTTCACTGAACTCCCCAAAACAATGGCCGGGACAACACCTATAGCTCTTGAGAGTCAAGGCGACACCTGTGACCCAGGAAGTGTCAGACTCTTACTCGGACCACACGAAGTGCATATAAGTCTAGCTCGCTATGGGTCTCCAGTAGCTGCCGCTCAGAAGGGACCTCCCACCACTTTAGTACTGACCCCATTATGTGGTGCTCAGTCACTCTATAGCCTCGGTAGCCAGTTGGATATCAGGCTCTGAGTCTAGAGAGCAATATCATGCAAAAGGCACATATTATCCATGAGGGATCTTTGTATGCTATGATACTTCCAAGTTTCTGATATACATTAGAGGTTTGGTGGAGTCTATTAACGCCCTTGTAAGCCATTCCCAAATTTGGATTTTAGTTGGTACCCCAACCCTGCGTGTATGGGCAAAAAGCCCCCACTTAACCTCAACCTAACCTCAGCCCCGAGCAACCCTTACCCCGTAAACGCCATTATTACTTGTTGTTTTACTCATTACTTCTAAATCCCTCCTCCCCCACCTTCCCACCTTAACTGAAGCTACAAGGAGTAGCTTTGAGCGGACGCCTCAAGAATGCCTCAATTGGTAAAAGCTTTGGAGGGCATTTCGAATTTAGTTTTGATGTCAATCCTTCTTCCAAATCCAAGGAATTCTCTAGTTTTCCTTCAGTATTTTGGCTAAGAATTGCATCAATTTGGTCACCGGACCGTGGAGCTCGTAAAGCCATCACGCCGACTGACTGGATCTATGGCGAGGTAATCGCTCTATTAATTTCGCCAATGACAATGAGTAATTCTTTTTGAATACGTAAAACCGAAGGCTAATTCCGGTGGAGGTGCCCAAGAACCGCTTGCCCTACAAAAATCAATATAATCGGAAGGAACAGGTCGATGAGAATGCTCTTCGAGCTTCGTGCAATGAATATTGATCTCGGGCGCCATGGGAATCAGATCCCATCGATCCCATCACCGAAGACATCCCGAATTTCATTCTCCATCGGGGCTTATTCATTTTGCCTGTAAGGGTAATCAAGGTCCGCTTTGGCTATTGCAATAATATTTCAAGTAATTCGATGTGCATTTGAGAACAATGTACAATCAATTGTGTGGAGTGCATTGCAATATGGTAGCACATTGTAATTACCTCCAACAAGGTAACTATTTTTAACCAACAGTGTCTAAGAATACGTAAGAACCGCAAGCTTCCAATCAAAGGTTGCTTATGGAGGTGGAGTCACTTAAACAAGGATTGAAGAGATGCTCGAGGACAATGACAAACCGAGAGGAAGTTAAAAAGACTGAAAATGACACCATCGGGCATGAGGGAGAGGAAAAAAGAACTGAAGGCCCTAAATATACTTGCCCCCGTGGTGGGGGCTTCAAGAAGGATCCACGCTTATTAAAAATCTGTGGATCCTACTATGGCTGAAAAGAAGAAGAGAAAACCTTGTAATATGGCTAGTTTGTTGAAAAAGCTTGTAACTAAAGATGATGTTATAGATATGTTGAAGCTTCTTGAGCTAACCATTTAAGAAAAGTTCTTTCGAACAGTGCTTATCGAATTGGGAAAGAGTCAAAGTGCCGATAACATGCAAGAATTATGTGACAATGTGGGTATCACGGCAACAAGCTTTACATTGCTCTCTTTAGATGTTTGCAGGATGGTATCAAGCAACATGTGGTATTACGAAGACCATATTGCCAAGACTCGCTTATGTCGAGCAAGCGTAACAAAGAGGAATACGTATACCACCTAACATTTGGGAGAGATGTACCATCACCACATCCGGCACTTGGGATCACTAATCAATCGGGAAAAGTAAGAAGAAGGGTGGCTCTCGAAATGATCTATTTGTTCTTAATGAGAAGAATAATTGTTGGATGGATCTCTAAAAAATGCTTCTTCCGTTAGTTCGCTTCTATGATATGAAAGTGGAAGAATGTGGAGGGAAACTCCAAATTGCTATAAAGTTGGATGAGATGGAACTGATCAAAGGTGAAAAGTATGAGAGGGTTTCTTTGACATTAATGAATTGTATGTCAAATTCCTGATAATGAGGAAGGGAAGTTCTCTGCTCAATCGAGGGCCATATTTGGTGGATAGGGATATTTCAAGCACCGAAGAAAATCATGGTGTTCTTCGGTGGGTCTTTCAAGAGACACCTATTCCTACTATTATTGTGCTCATGGAGTCTCCGAGAAGCTTCGTGTTCCCCGGCTACGGAGATTACGAGGTTGAATGGCATCCGGTCAGCGATCTAAAGACCATCAAGTGCATGTATAACATGAAACATGGTTCTGTAAGACTACCCACGATGTCCTTACTGCTTTGTATACTAGGGTAGATGATAAGGGGAAGGGAATGAGTACTCTCGAATGTGACCAGGATGCTTTGAACCAACGCGTGAGAAGGAGGACAAAACTTTGATCCCCGTGCAATTCCCTGTGAAGAGAGTACATATTTGCACTCTCCATGCCTTTCTAAGAATAGTGGATAAGATGGTGTACATGAGCATTCTTTTGCTTGGAATAAGTCTCCACAATCATCTAGAGAAAAGTGTATGAAAGATGTTGAGAACGTGCTTTCTTCCGATCTTGGTCTTCATGGTGGTGACTATAAAATCCTGCAAGATCCTAAGAAGGGAGGTAAGGTTCCTTGTAAACCATCTATGGGTGGGGTGAAAGCCAAGAGATTTCTGCCTTGTACTAAATTACGAAGAATGGATCATTGCCAACCTGGAAAGTGGGAGGGGTATAAGGACTTCTTGCCGGAAGCGTAAGATGACCGCATTTCACGGGGAGGGCAAAACTAAAGAAAATTAAAGCGCAAGGCGTAATCTGAGCAAATTGGGTAACTTTGATGGCGTGAAGAAAATGGTGGGTGGAGTTAGATGAATTCGTGAGTAGCAAGAATCGAATTCACGGGTCGCTTTATACAAGCATGGGGAGAATGCAATGTCACACATTACATTCATATACTTCACGCCCATGGCTTGTGGTTTGCCAAAGAGTACGGAGTTTGGGAATATGGAATACGCAGGGAATGGAGAAGTCACATAAGCAAGCCAAGAATGCTTTTTTCAGGTTCACACAACATCGAGGTTCGGTGGTAACTCATTGCAAATGATGTGCCAATGGTTCTATAGAAGGATTATCCGCAAGCTAGAGAAAAAGATAAAGCTAAAAAGAAGACACGACGCTGGCTAGAATATTGAGGAGAAAAGTTGAGCAGAAAAAAAAAAAGTATATGGTGTAGCTCTAGTGCAAAGCAAGTTATAAGCGTGGGCGCATCCACAAGGATCAGACGAGGTAGAAGATATACTGGGAATCAATTGTATGAATAAATTCATATTAATGTATAACTATTGACCATGATGTGCTTACTATAATGTTTCAAATATGTTAGGTTGGCAGCCAGGGCACGGTTACCAAACTTAGTTGGTATTCAATTGTTTAATGAGAGTATTTCGCGACCGCGGCGAATACCCCGGTCTGAAGTTGGGAATTAGTTATAGATTAATCAGCTTTCGACCGCGGGCCACCTGCAAGCAAGCATTTGGTTTCCATGGCTATCTTTTGCCGCTTTTAGCATCGGTAGCAAAATCTACTCTTTATATAATTATCTTTGTTATCGATGTTGTTCCGCTTTTGATATTTGTTCTAAGTCATTACATTGCATATTTATCAACCTTGTCCACTCATTTGTTGCATTACAGCTTCGTAGACAATGGCACGTATTAGCGGTAATGCCGGATCTAACAATCCCAACAACCAAAGAACGTATAGAAGGCGCCCCGGCGCATTACATCATGGTGAAGACAAATGAGGGCCGCCACTAACTATGTCGGGTTTCTAACAAATCCGTAACGTGAGCACCGCCTTCCGAGCCGTAAAACATCCATCAAGGTGTCCGACGCCAGAAGTTCGAATAATGTTGCCAATGACGCAGAGGAGATTTTAGAGACATACCTTCCGGTGCCAAGGCGGTTTACCTGTTCTCTTCGCCATTTAGCTCCGAGAAGGAACCTTCGCGTGCAGCCTATCCGCCATGGAGTTCCCGTGTTCGATGATTGCATCGCCGTTAACGCCGATGTGGTAGTTGCACCGCATTACACACGCTGCTGCTTCTTCGATGGGGAGCCGACACCTTTGCTTGAGGCACTCCATTCCTTCGCCGTGGTGGCCCGTGTTGATGGCTTCTTTGACGCCAACTCCTAACTCATTATCCAGATCGCTAATGAGATAGATTACATAACCGACTTCCTCGCATGAAGGCCGGGAAGTTGGATTGGTGGAGATAAACCAGGGGCCGACTTGCTTGGGGCCGACAATGAGAATGCTAAGCCCCATGAGGATGACCATCGATGTGCATGTCCGTGGATGTTCCCTGTTGGTGATGTGCCCGCCCGTAACGCCTCGCTTCTTTGTCGTGCGTTTTGAACCCCTCAATATTATGTACTCGGGTGTCCTTTCCGTGTCCCCGTGATGACTCAATTAGAAGAAAATATCGCTCTACAAGAGGCGTACCGTAGAATCGTCATTAGAGGTAATTTGAGATCTCCTTTTGTCCCCATAAGAATCCTCCAATAGAATGAGTACTCTACATCAAACCGCAATTAATGCAAAGATTAACAACTTCATTGTTGTCGCTTTTTCCTATAACTTTTGATCTACTCATGAAAATGTCAAGTTTGTTGCATTAGATGCGTAATGAAAAGATCTTTCAAGTGATATATGGTTATGATGTATTTCAATACAAGCCATATGTGTTAACCTTAAAAAATATGGTTTTTGCTCTTTTCTTATATATATTTACATCCCAAAAGATATAACAATGGGTTGTCATTAGAAAGATCTTGAGGAGACGAATCCATTGCCACAAATAGTGTTCGAATCGAAGTTTTTGATCAAAAGTTATAGTAGAAAGACGACAATTTTAAAGTTAGTTGAAACTGCATTAATTATCACGCCACATAATACCGGAATAAAATACAATCGGAGCTCTTCTCTTATTGGACAGTTTAAAAAGCCGATGTGGCTTTTTAAGCATCCCTTAATGGGACAAAATGAGATCTCAAATTACCTCTAATGGACTACAGTGCCCTCGAAAACCTTGTACCGTGATGCGTGAGTGGTTCCCGCTGATGAGCAGCCAGAAGTCGGGGAATCCAAAGAGGAAGAAGAGGAAGACTAAGCCTAAGCACCGCAGAAGAAACAAAGTTCTCCGCAAAGGCCCTCCTAAGTCAATAAGAAGGGCCACCGCTTAATCAAAAGTTAAGATGGATGCTGAAATCCGCACTTCCGTAACCACGCGGAGTGGGTGCTTCCCGGCTCACAATGGCTAGAATAGCAAGGAGGTGGTTCGTGAGAGATACAATGAAGATGAAGAGGGATGGTGCAAGGTACCGGAGAGCTGGTTACAGCTTTCCAATGCCGAGCAATTGACTCGATTCACCGCAGATGCCCTTTGATGCTCGCGACGAGGCCCGAGAATCACATGGTCGTTCTTCTTCAAGACCGTGGTGAAATGTGTCGCATTCCAAGAGAGTGACAATAATGAAGCAGGATATTGCCTTGATAAATTACTTCCGAGGCATGTAAAAGTGTTTTATATTAATGAAACGATCTTTGTTGTATATTTTGTTTGCTTGCTAAGTATTTTGATTGTATCTATTCTCTATGTATACTTACAATGCACCGTTGCCACGGTGCGAAATGGGTATAAATTACTTTGTGAGGGAGGCATTTTCGCACCGTGGTCACGGTCGCAAATTCCCGTAAGTTACCGTTGTGTGAGGGCAATTTCAATCCGTGGCCAATCGGTGCGAAAATTGAATCATTCCATAGAAGGTGAACCACAAGACCAAAGTGAGCATATTAACATGTTAGAGAATATATTAACATATTAGAGAACATTTAGAGAACGGCAAGTAACAGAATTATGTCCAAGTAACCTTCCCCTAGGTTTCTAACCCCTTCCCCTTCCCCTTCCCTGGCGGGTCTAACCCATGCATCTGGGTTAGGAGTCAAGAGCTCACGCCCCTCCCACCTGATTCTTCCCACCATATGGGGTACCTAGTCATTAGAAAAAGTAATTCCACGGATGATACTCACGGAAGAAGAGCGGACCCAACTCCACAAAACCGCTTGTACTGTGGTAGTACACCCTAATAAGGCCATACATCTGTCCCCGGTTAATTTCATGAATGAACTCGATATGTATGCATCCGGAGAGTGTGCTAAATATCCAAAGACGAAGAAGAGGCCTCAATTGTCAGTAGCATCTCGTCCGTGATAAGGAGGGGGTTCAAGAAGTCCCCGCAATTGCAAGTCTCCTATAACATTCGTGATGGATTAATTTCCATCGCTGGCTCATGACCACAATCAAATCGCCCCGAATGAAGTTGATCAACTCCATTGTAAGCTCCTTGGTGGGACCGTGGCGCAACCTCCACTCCAAGAAATGGTCCCATAGCTCATCCATTCCAGGCCGCACAGAATGCCTGGGGCATGCTTGCAGGCCTTCTGGAGTGGCCCAGGGAGGATTCGGTCCAATCATCATTTGCAAAGAGCACGAAGATCAAGTATCAAAGAACAAGGAGCACGAAGATCAAGTAGCAAGGAGCATCAAGATCAAGTAGCAAGAAGCAAGGATCAAGGACGATGAAGGAGCAAGAAGTTCAAAAAAGAAGGAAGATCATGGAGCAAGAAAGCAAGGAACAAGATCAAGTGGAGCAGAAGAGAAAGTTACCATTTGCAAGAAATTAGTGGAGCAGAAGAGAAATTAGTGGAGCAGACAGGGAGGCAAGGAGCAGACAAGAGGCGGACAAGAGGGGGAAAGAGGCAAAGAAGCAGACAAGAAGCAGACAAGAGGCAAAGACAATGATAGACAGTGAAGGCATAGATGCCTATTTAAAGAGAAATCAGGTATATATGCCATTATACGAGTACCATACAAGTATGTATATAATCCAATAATTTCTATGTATATACGATCAATAATTTTGGTGCCTACATACCATCAATAATTTTGGTGGGTATAAATATACATCAAATTGCCGAGTGCAGCAACATTGGCCATGTGCCCTCCTCCTGGTCCTGAACGTGATTCCATCACCTGCAAGATGAATCACGAAAACTTCAAGCAGTGTCGCGAGCGAGAAATACCAATGGAAGACTGGATGACCACTGCCGCTCTCAATCCTCGCTATTATTCTGATCCCTTCGATGTTATCATCCATCTAATATGGAATAGAGAGCATCAAATGTACATGATAGAAAAGATCACTGGGTGCTCGGTGACAATGACTTAAAGAGTCCCCTAAATCAATACTTGTCATCTAGATCATATTGTCAATACTTATTTGAAGAGTTCATGATCGTATTTTGTACATTATGCTCGTGATATATAACCAATAATGTTTGCTACAAGGTGCATGTCAATAATTTTGTTCGATATAAGTACAGCCCATTCATTCAATGGAGAAGGCATCCATTTGCTATGTCTCGCCTCGGTTATTCTTATTACGGGGGGTCTACCTTCCCTATAGACTCCATTACTTGCACTATGAAATATAATGATCTTTATAGATGTTCTCGAGGGGTATCCTCCTTGATTCCCTCGGCTAGAAGGGGTAGCAGAGGGTCGAAATCATTCTTCCAACGGGTTTTATCGTGTTGTTATCCACCTTCGTCGGGTTCCGGGCGCTGCCTGCGTGAAAGCTTCAGATATTTGTCCCGCCAAGATTTCAAACAATCATGCGTAACCAATATAGCCGATAAACCCTCGAAGCCGCAATCCGCTTATCTTATCTTCTTGTCGATTCGCCGCTATCAAGCAATTCGGGTAGAAAACCCGTGAGCAAATAACAACCCAAAGAACAAGCAATCCGGACTACCCAACAACAAGAAATCCGGACTAGAATAAGTCCCGGCAACTAACCTCGCTTTTAGAAACATCAACTCGGCTTCGGCGACTGTGATAGTCTTAACCCAACCTCGATGAAACACAACTATGGCGGGATTCGCAGCCTCAAATCTCCATCTAGTGTCGGCAATGGATCCGGCTGATTTACGTAGCGTATCCGGGCAGTCTTCTCTTAGCAGATCCGGCGTGCAGATCCGGCGTTTTCACCTGTGTTCAGATCGTGGCTTTTTCCTTTTTTTATAGCCTGGCTTTGTCGGTTAGAATAGTCTATGCTTGCCACGTGCAATATTAATCTAAAAAACCATTGCAACATATTATTTCGTTCTCACTATGGTGACATGATATTTTCAACACTCCTCCTTCATGTCACATTAATCCCAACTCCAAGTTTGTGTTTCTTACATTTGTCTTCTCGTAAGGCCTTCGTGAACATGTCTGCAATTTGATTATCTGTTGACACATATGCTACCTGTATTAATCCTTTCTGAACCAGATCTCTAACAAAATGCATGTGCAGTTCAATATGCTTTGTTCTTTCGTGCATTATTGGATTTTTAGTCATTGCTATGCAACTCATGTCATCACCGTACAAACCGCAGACCGATTATCTTGTATTATCCCTAACTCTTCCAACAATCCTTTTAACCACATAATTTCTTTAGCTACAAGAGATATAGCTGCATATTCTCTTCCTGGCGAGGACATAGCAACTGAAGACTGTTTTTACTTCTCCAGGATATAGCTGCTTCTCCTAACATAGTAACATAACCTGAGGTGGATTTTCGAGAATCTGTATCTCCTGCCCAGTCAGCATCTGCATATGCCTTTAGAATGAAGTCAGCTTCTTTGTCCCACTTGTATTCAAGACCATCATTAAGCGTTCCTTTCAAATATCGAAGAACTCGTTTTGCTGCAAGCCAATGTGCTTGTCCTGGGTTGTTTGCAAACCGGCTTAGAAAATTAACTGCATAGGAAATGTCGTACGTGTAATGTTTGCCACATAGAGTAAACAACCAATTAATTCTCTGTATGGTACCTTCTCCATATAAGTTTTTTCATGAACCGTGCTTGCACACATTTCATTACTTAACTTTGCACCAACTACCATAGGTGTTTTTACTGGATTACACTCAACCATACAGAATCTTTCTAAAATGCCCTGAATGTTTCTTGTTTGCGTAAGAACCATTTTTCTAGCTTTTCTGTCTCTATACACTTCCAAACCAAGAAATAGTTTTAGCTCACCTAGATCTGTCATTTTAAACTTTTCTTTTAAGACTGCTTTGCAATGGTTTAGACAATCTGTACTATTCGACACCATTATACAATCATCTACATAAAGAGCGATTATGCGTGGGTTATCATTATTATAAAACATATAGAGATTCCCATCAGATTTTTAGCTTCTCAAACCCTTGTGCTTTTAGATAACTATCAATGCATACATACCAATTGCCTTGGAGCTTGCCTTAATCCGTAAACTGCCTTTCTTAACTTCCATACCATGTCTTCTCCTTGCTCGTAACCTGGAGCTTGTTTCATGTAAATCTCCTCCTCAATATCAGCATTCAAGAAGGCTGTGCTTACATCCATATGATGTAATTCTAGATTCCTGGCATTTGCATATGCTAAAATTGCTCTCAAACTGGTTAGCTTAACAATAGGAGAAAAAGTTTCTTCATAATCAATACCCTTTTTTGTGAGAAAGCCCCAATGCAACAAGTCCGCCTTATATTTTTGTAAGCTTCCGTCTGTCCCTTTTTAATTTTAAAAATCACTTATTCCCGACTATATTTTTTCCTTCGTGACGCTTTTACTAGTTCATATGTTTTATTACCTATAAATGATCGCATCTCATCGCCCATTCGCGTTGCTTCCATTTTTCTCAGCATCTTCGCATTAATTGCTTCATCAAAATTATTAGGTATACCGTGGGCTCAAATAATGCCATTATTGCGGGAACACTATCTTCCGGTAAGAAAACCGCTTGCAAACGCCTACTTTTACCTGCTTCTTGTCCGCCAAACAAACCTTCGTCCCACTTGAAAGTTTTCTTTAAACGCTCAACTTCACTCTTACGCTTTCTTGGGAGCTTGTGAATCAACAATAGGTATTTCTTCAGCTATAGGTGTTTCTATTGTTTGACCGCTTTCTCGAAACTTCCAAACCATTATCATCATCTATATCTATAGGAGCTTCAAATTCCTTTTTATCTACAACCTCCCCGCTTGATATCCTCTTTTAATCTTAACATCTTTTGTTTTTCTATCTTTGTATAAGACTAATTCATTAAAGGTTACATCTCTCGATATATACCTTTTTGGACTCGGGTTATACAATCGATAACCTTTTGCTTCTTCATCGTAGCCAATGAGATAAGCCTCCATTGCTCGATCCTCAAGTTTTGTCCGCTCTTCTTCCGGAACATGAACATAGGTTAGACATCCATAGGCTTTGAATTTATCATAACTTTGCTCCTCCCGCCACCATATTTCTTCAGAATGTTACCATTTATGCTAGCTGAAGGTAGCCTATTTTGGATATAGAACGCTGCCTTAACCGCCTCCCCCATAAATAATTAGGTAATTTTGCATGTTTCAAAGATTGCTCTCTTGCAAATCTAACACTGCTTCTATTTTTTGATTCGCTACTCCATTCTCATTGAGGGACTATATCCGCAAGTAAGTCGCCTTTTATTCCCTTTTCTAAGCAAAACACTTGAACCTTTTTGACAAGTACTCACCACCTCTATCCGACCTTATGCACTTGATTTTTCTCTTTGTTTCACATTCTACTTCTGCTGCAAATTGCTTAAATGCTTCTAATGCTTGACTTTTCTTAGTTAAAAAATAACATTTGGCTCTTCTACTATAATCATCAATAAATGAAATATAGTACCTCTTCCCACTTGAACTCCTTATATTCATAGGACCACAGAGGTCTGTATGCACCAATTCAAGCAAATCATTTGCACGTTTGCCACTTTTTCTAAAGGGTATTCTTGTATGCTTTCCTAGCATACATCCATGACAAATAAATTGACCTTCTTCTACTGAACAATCTATTAACCCTTTTTTAGCCATAAGTTGAACATTCTTGACGTGTGTGTGAGCTAATCTTTCATGCCATAACTCAACAGATGGGAGCATTGCTGCATTCATACTAACCATGTCATCTTTGTTCAACTCAAATAAATCACCATTTCTTTTTGCTAAAAATATAACTTTATTATTGTGCAATATTTCACATACTCCTTTGTCAAACACTACCTTATAACCCAAATCCACTAGCTGACTAACTGAGATCAAATTCCGAATTAAATTTGGCACACACAAGACATCTTTTAAGCTTACAGGTTTTCCATTAAGATCAAATAATTCCAGCAAACCCACTCCTTCAACTTCTTGCAAACATCCATTGCCCAATTGTATATGTCTCGTTCCCATACTTGAGCATCCTGTAAGCATTTACGAAAGAGTCGACTACGGATCGGATCAGCTCCACTATCTATTACAAGAGTGTTAGCACGTGCATTGCGCGCCTCATAGCAAGAAAGGATTTATAAATTACCTCAAGATCTTCTTCTTCTTTATTTGCTTCAATGACCACATTCACAAAGACTAGATTTGTAATCGACCTCTTCCTCTGAAAGCTCCACGTGTACCTCCTCCTCTTCTCCCTCGGCTTTTTGGACTAGAACACTTAGAAGATATATGCCCTCTCCCACCACAATTATAACAAAAAATCTCTTTAGCTAGATTTGGGCAATTAGCTTTTACATGACCATATTCATGGCAAACAAAACATGGACCAATCTTACTTTCCTTACCTCGACCTCGAGATCGGCTAGCATATAGGATTTCAGCTCCTTCATCCTCGTCCTTTACAACTTTTCTTTGTTCCATCTCTGTGCGAGCAATTCTTTCTGCCTCTTCACGACTCTTTGCTACATTTCTCACAAGAATTGCAATTTGCTCATAATCAGAAAAAGCTCTTGAGATAGCTAATAATTCGGCTTCCTTTGAAAGTACGGCACCAGCAGCTTTCAAATCAAATAATATCATATCTAAGGTTTGAAAAAACACTTCTAGATTATCACCTTCATGATACTTAAGGCATCTTAGCTCTTTTTCCAAAACATCAATCTGTGATGAGGACTTACTTTCATAATTCTTTAGAAGATACAACCACATATCTTGCGGAGATAAACCTTGTAATTTCAGCAAAATACTAGAGCCTACTTTGCTACAAATGATACCTTTTGCTTCGTTAATCTTATTTGGAGTAACTCCTGGCCAGTATCGATGTTCCAGCCTTGCCTTCAAATTTCTTGCCTTTGGACTTAGCCTTCTCTTTCTTGACTCCCTCGTCACTTATTTTCGTTTCTCAAGTCTTGCCATCGCCTCTTGCGTTCATCTCGCTCCTTTTTAAGGCTTCACAATGTCCCAAAGCCCCTCTCGATTTCAGAACTCTCTTGATCTTGGCTTTCCACACTTGAAAGCCGATCCACCACTATAGACCTCAACAAAGATTCAACAAAGATGCTCCAAAGCTGGTCGTCATAATACACCACCTAGCTCGATACCAATGAAAGCTTCGTATATTTGTCCCGTCAAGATTTCAAACAATCATGCGGAACCAATATAGCCGATAAACTCGAAATGCAATGCGGCTTATCTTACCGTCGGCCGATTCACCACTATCAAGCAATTCGGGTAGAAAACCCGAGCAAATAACAACCCAAAGAACAAGCAATCCGGACTACCCAACAACAAGAAATCCGGACTAGAATAAGTCCCGCAACTAACCTCGGTTTTAGAAACATCAACCGGCCGGTGCACCGGATAGTCTTAACCCAACCTCGATGAAACACAACTATGGCGGGGATTCGGCAAATTCAAATCTCCATCTAGTGTCGCAATCCGGATCCGGCTGATTTCGTAAGCGATCCGTGATCTTCTCTTAGCGGATCCGGCGTGCGATCCGGCGGCGTTTTCACGTGTTCGGATCGTGGCTTTTTCCTTTTTATAGCCCGGCTTTGTCGGTTAGAATAGTCTATGCTTGCCACGTGCAATATTAATCTAAAAAACCATTGCAACATATTATTTCGTTCTCACTATGGTGACATGATATTTTCAACATCTCGTCTATGAGATTAATCGCATCACTCAACTTGCTGCTCATGATGATCCCAATTGCGAATGATCTTCTGCATTTATGTATGCTATGCCTCTTATATGAGTTCTAAATTCTGTTACTAGAATATTTCAGACATTCTCTAGTTATAAGTATGTAACCATAAGAGATAGAAACATATGATCCATCTATTTACCGCACATTTTCAATTTGGAAAGCTCTTGGCCGTTTTCCTTACATGTAGATTCTAAATTCAGATAAGCATTCTCTTCGCAGTGTGTGTAGTCACGGTGCGAAATTGCACACTCCAAAAACGTTGGAACTGCTATTTTCGCACCGTGGCGACGGTGCGAAATAGACCTTTCCACATAATGTGGAATAGTCATTTTCGCCGCCGTACGGTCGCGAATATTTGTTAGTTGTAAGCACGGACAACACGGTCTTCGCGACCGCGGGCCCGCGGTCTAGTAAAATAGAAGCGTAAAACAAATTAAAATGAAACTGAAGTTTATGTTCGATATAACAAGAATAGAGATTTCAAACAAGTCTTTGCATTAATTGACAATGGTTACAACTTCATTTTCTTAGAAACATGTAAGTCATCGGACACTTCGACTTCTTCCAATTCGACTCCTGCACCAAAGATCCAACGGTACATAAAGGCGAGGAATGGGGGCTCCCTCTCTTCCCAAGTCGGTCGGTTGTAGCCTTATCCACGCCGGACAAGGCCAATGCGGCTCTCTGGGCAGCCATAGAATACATACTAAAGCCACCAAAATATGTGTGGCGATGTCTCTCCTAACAGCCACTACTCGATCGTAATTGGCGATAATGGGATGTGATTACCAATCAACGAGGGGGGCCTTGAGTTTCAAGACCTCTTCCGTCCATATGGGCTGTACTTAGAATGGAACACAACGATCTCTCCCTTATAAAGGTAGCCCATATAGTGGGCGATACTTGCATCTCTCGCCAAGGGTAACTCTGTCATGTCCGGCAAAAATCATCCACATAAATCTCCGCACAATAAACAATCGTTCTTAGGCACTTAACAAAATAAGCAAACTTATGCTAGCTTACCTCCACTTCATCGGATGCAATAACCTCTTTGGTAGAAATGTTGATGGATCGACCTTGAAGAGCTTGATTCGCTCTTTGATACTTGTTTTGCACTATCCTTTTAGCTTCGATGTACTCGCCTCGAACTTTACTTAAGACTTCCTTCAAGCCCATTTCTCGCCATCTCGAACTCTATCAAAAGTATTCTCGAGCTATTGAAGTTCCATCATAAGTTAAGAGATCATGTAGGTCCCTAGGCACTTCCTACTCAGAAGTCAATGAAGTCGCCTAGACCAACAACGAAAAGCATAGATTTGTCCAAGGACCTCATCTTCCCTCAAACCAAGAATGAAAGATATATCGTGGAGAAGAAGATAGTCCTTCCCTCCTATGTTAATCGCAAGGCTTCCGTGACACCCCATCTATCAAGATTCTCTTCATGCTCGCTTCACGCTTCATCCTCGCCCTCGCCGAGCTTTTCCACCAGTTCCTTCTCTTTCTCTGCATCAAATACCTCCTCTACGGTGACTGAGGTTCTCAGAATAGCCTTCACCTGTGGTTCTTCCCCTATCGTTGGTGGAACCGTATATATCATGTAAGTAGCAAACATGATGTGAACCGGATATAAATTATCCTTCCCATCCTTCTCACATAAGTCGGCCGGTGGGTCTCTTGAACGACCTTCAACCTTATCTTGGTCACCTTTGGGAAAAAACTTCGAAAAGGACTTTAGACTCAATACAATCTTCCCAAATGAGGGAGAAGGACGCTTCGCCGGGCGCCCACGGCCATGAAAACCATGAATGTAATCGACCATACACGCCACTGTGTTTGTTAGCCTCGTAGATTATATCTACCGTTAGGCGAAGTTATTGTAGACTACAAGCATGCCTACCGGGTTTTCGTGCCGTTGAGCGAACTCATCTCGGGTGTGACAGTAGATACTCGCTTCCTTCCTCGACGATCTGGTCATACCATGCCCGAACTTCCCCCAAGCTTTCGACCTGCCGTTGACATTGGGAATTGTAGCCTCCTTTAGTGCAATAAAAACTTGATTGCCTAAAAGTAAAGTGCGCGAAATGACGGCTGAAACTAAAATGTCTTAAGTGTCCCGACGAAATATATGTCGACCGTACGGTCGGTCTTGAAACAAATATAAACCCCAAAGACAACAATAAGGTATTCGCACCGTGGGCCCGCGGTGCTATTTTGCCGAAAAAGAAGGCCAAATTTATGTTAATCGCAAAACATACTACACCGTACCCGGCATGCGAAACTACACAACACGACTACACAAACTCCACATATTTCGCGACGGTGGCCCACGGTGGTTATCTTTGCAAAAGGATATAAGTTATTGGCAAACAACAACACCGGATTTGAACCCGAAAACACCATTGTTATTTATTTGTTTAACTGTTTTCACTTAAAGAAAGTACAACAGAGGGCATACGAGCTTTTGTTGTATACAATTCTTCCCTACGCTTTTCCTACCTTGACACCATCCACCAAAAATGGAAGACGTTTAAGTCACATTCGATTCCAAAATAATTTTACATCAAATAAAGACCATGCTTCTTCGACTTTTAAAGTTTTAAACAATTGACCACTTTTGAAGATAGCAATGTCAATGACCGCGAATGGGTACCATCGGCATCGCCTTGTTCCACCGGAACCCACGCCCATCCGCTCCCTTCTTTTACTTCCCTCCATTCTTCTCAGATTTGAAGGTAATGTAAACCGCTTTGCTTTCGAATACAATACCGATTCGAGCGGCTTTCTTTCTTTATCCCGCAGACTGTACCTTCTCAACTCCTTCATGCGGGGCGGGATGACCATTCATCACATAAAATGTCATCCGTAAACAACTGACAATCACTTACAAGAAAACATTTTTTGAAGTCTTCTTGACATTCTCGACATTCTTAAACAAGGTAATAAACATATCGATGGGTACATTTACTTTCACGTGTCCACAGACGCCACCTTTCTCCTTCAAAGCACTGAAAATTTCCCTGTGACAATTTCAGCTTGGCAAGAAACAGAAACCGGAATCCATTGGGTAGGAACTAAGTTTGTGATAATGGGGGCAATGGTAAGTCCACAATTTTGCCTTTCCGAGGATAATACTCATATTTTAAGAACCAAATCCCCCTTTCCCGCATTTGACCTTCAAAAAGCAAGGATCCAATATCATAATAGAAAGCACGAAAGATGCTTGTGATAGAACTCGATGGTTCCGTGTCCAAAGACATCGGAAATACAGAGCCACGAGATACCGAAACCCAATTAGTTGATTTCTTCAAAATATAATGAATGACGGATTAGCACGATATAATGAAACTCACACCGCACGGCTCGTGGAAATTACGCCGAGATCTTATCTTTTCTTTTCTCATGTCCGCTTCGGTGTGTATAGGTGTCCGACCTTGATATATACTTCCCCTCTCACCTCGACCCGACAACAATAGCCTTCCAATGGCTTGAAATAACATTTCTCCCGCCTTTGATCACCCGATGAGGACCTCTCGAGTGGCGGCCCGGATTGTCACTTAAGCTCCCAAGAAATATATTGAAGCAAATAAATCGTTCTCACCGGTGGGATGAGGTAATCGCCATCCGAAATGAACCGCAAATTAATTAGATCAAACGAACAATCGATGAGCTCGCAGAACTAGAAGGATTGAAAGCATTAGCAAACCCGGATGGAGAGACGCGAAAAAAGAAGAGCCATTGAGGAGGGGGGATACTTATAGACACCCCAACATTTACAGCGATAATTAATTCAGGGGAATAATTTGTAATTATTACTTCCGCCCACCAAACCTCCGGGCGGTAGGTAAGGATAATGCGAACCCATACCTTGACGACACCGGCATGGGAAGGGAGGCATGGATGAAGAAAAGCCCCCAACCCCCGGATTGTCATTGGTCATTGGCGATTTCCATGCTGGCATCGAGCTTGGGACAATAAGTGAACCCAAAAAAACTCTAATGATCCTAATAAACTTCCTTAAAAAGGAAGGATAAATTTTTGCGTAAACAATATTTCGTGGCACAACAGACTTAAAGAAAGTTCACAATCGCCATCGTGCAGTATGTTTGCTTGAATAAGCATGATTCTTGGAGTACCAAGATAGCTGCATGTTACTGAGTACAGAATCATATTTACGGACTGATGTAGAAACACGTCAAACCAGTGAATACCACCTTGCTATTTTTGCATTTGCAACTTATCTATACCCATATTATACAATCTACTTCATACTCGAACATTTGGTATAGTGGATGGAAAAGAATGCATGCTCTTTTAGCAATCGCATTCCGATAACACTTGAAAGAAGCAAACTAGGCTAAGATTTAGAAAAAAAAAACTAATGTACTACATGCTTTGCCATCAATAGAAGAAAGATCTGACACCCACCAAAGCAGAAAGTTCAAAAAAGGCGCCTTACCCTATAAAACCTTAAGGATATGTGCATTCACAAAACTTCCATGAAAAGCTCCAAAGATCAATTTTAGAGTGATAAAATGGAACCTGCCTGCAGAAATTAAAGGTTTATAAATTAAATTGGCAAGCAAGTTCATGAGAGTGCATCTAAAATACTCTGAAGAAACCTATGCTAGACTGAAGAACCAAAAGAGAAACACGCCCACTAATGCATAAACAATCAACTGCTCATAATTGTTTAAAATGTTCATAAGCCCGTGTTAAATAGTCGGATATCACAAATACAAATAGATGCAGAGGAGGTGTAGGTTGAGAAGGAGAAAATGCCGACCGAATTGCTAAAACCATTTTTTATCTCCTCAACTCTAAATTCTGACCTGAATTCATGCTATAGTCTTTTGAATTGATGTTATATTCTTCTTAAATCCCGAGCTAGTGCTTAAATTCGGCCAGAGCTTAAATTCGGCCAGAAGCAAATTAATGTTCTGTAAGCATGGGGGCAGTGACGTACCTGGATCTTGTTTGCTGAAGTGGAGACATAGATTCAACACCATGATGAATGCAAGATGATCACTGCGAACATTATAAAACTTCATAAATTGTGTTCAAATTTTTAAGCATTTTACATGGACAATTTCAAACTTCAATTTATAATGAATAACCATATATTCCCAACCAGACATTCTCAATCATAATCATACTAATTTCGGAACTTAATCCCGTCAATAAGCCCAGCAACGCTGGGCACTTTTTCTATAAATATATAAATAAATATGGCAGAAAATGGAATATGAGTTTAGCAAGTTTTAAGTGATAAATAAATAAATAAACATAATATGAAGTAAAACACGTTCTTAAAAAAAAAAATAAAATAAAATAAAAAAAATGGAATATGAGCTTAGTGAATTTTAAGAGTTAATACAACTTCTGAACAATGGTTGAAGTTACCAAAGGAAAAATGCAACAATAAGTCATTAAGGCACAACCTTGACCCTTTGGATTATAGATGTGAATAGACATGGGAAAGACAGACTAATATGAAGACAAATAAATGCTTAAGAGAAACTACGAGAAAAAATGTCAATATCCCACACGATTCCATGGTAAAAAAGATGTATCATATAAGAAAAAAGGCTCGTCTTCTTTAAGAATGACGGTTCTATATTGCCATAGAACCATTGCATTGGTGTCGCGACTTGTATTGCATGTTCAACCCGGCTGCCATAATAAATTTCTTGTTATAATGAGAAGAAATTTATTTCATGCCATGAAGAAAAATTAACTATGAAGAAGCATTTCTTTAATGCAATTGGGAACTTTAGTTATATAATTTAGAGGGATTTTTGCTAGACGTTGTTGAAGTCGTCCGAATCTGAAAGGCTGTAGGCTTATCACTGACTGAGTCAGATTGCCAGGATTTAACAAAGACAATTGATTGCCAGGATTGGATAAAGATATGTGTGAGACATCATTATTTATTATAAGTGCAAGAAGAAGCAATTAATTATCCATGAATCAAATGGAAGCAGTCAAATTCAACGTTCATTGGTGCCGCCGGTGAGGAAGAGGAAGACGGAAAATCAGATGTAGAAGTGTTTGATTCCATCTGCCTCATGAAGGCCACCCGTGATTGAATATTGGTGGTGATATATGCCAAGGACGTGGCAAAAGGCTTTAGGCCCTTTTGGGTATGTGGTCCTTTGGGCTTTTGTCTAAAGAGGGCTTTGGTCCAAAGAAAGACCAGAGGGGCGTGCATGCTATATAGTTGCTCGGGGGAGAATGCTATATAGTTGCTCGGGGGAGAGCTCTTGGGGGCTGTGTTTTGGGTGAGAGCTCGTGGTTGGGTGGTGAGATAGCATGCGTGTTGGAGGATTTGAAGGTTGAAACTTTTGGGATTTGCACTATTCCTTCCAACATCTGAACAACTCTGCTCATACATGGCCTTGCTGATGGATTATCTTGAATACAAAGAGATGCAACTTTCAGTACTCTGTCTGCCTCCTCCTCTACACAATCAGCAATACCACAATCAATTAATTTCCAAATAGAATCATTGCAACCCTTTTGTGAAGAATAGTAGTTGAAGACATCAGTCAGACATTCCCTGCTCTTTTTACCGCTCAAAACCTCAAAGACTACCACGCCATAGCCATAAACATCTGCCTTCTCTGTTATAGCACCTTCAACTAGCCATTCTGGAGCCAAGTAACCAGGGGTGCCTCTCATATTTGTCATCACTAAAGTCTGTTGCCTGTCTACTAGCTTAGAAATCCCAAAATCTGCAATCTTTGGGCGAAGCTCTGTATCCAACAGAATGTTTTGTGGTTTGAGATCTAGATGAATAGTCTTGTCAGAGCATTCCTCGTGCAAATATGCAAGCCCCTTTGCAGTTCCAACAATGATGTCAAATCTCTGTTTCCAGGTTAAACGTGGCTTGCCACCAAATAACCATCTATCAAGGGAACCATTTTTCATGTATTCATAAACCAGTAAGCTCTTTGAAGCCTTGGCGCAATAACCCAGCAAACGTACAAGATTCTGATGGTGGCTTCTTCCAAGTATTGCAATCTCCGTGTAGAATTCTTTGCGGTGAGATTGCAATTTTTCTAATTTCTTAACTGCAACATCTGTACCATCTGCAAGCTTGCCCTTGTAAACTTCTCCAAAGGCCCCAGCTCCAATTGATTGCGAAAAATCTTCTGTAATTATTTTCAGGTCTTCAAATGAAAACTTAGTAGGAAGCATAGCTTTTAGAGAACTATCCACTATTGCAACCTCTTCATCCTTCTCATCTTCTGAAGTTATGGTGTGATTTTTTGAGCACAACATACACTTGAGTGACACAAAGAGAATTATGAACAGGCCAACTAAACCTCCTACTATTCCTCCTGCAATGCCTTTCCAATTAAGAACACTATGTGTAGCAGAATGGATCAAACAAGAGAGCAAGAACCCAGGACCAAGAAGTGTGCAAATAAGCCGTCCAGAATCGTTGGAACAGCCTGGTACTTATAATCCTAAAGTACAACGTATCTCTGCCATATTTATGACGTGGCAGACTTCTGCTTTATGAGCAGAACTTCCTATAACTAACCCTAACAAGAATATCTTCTATCACTCCCCCATTCTGCACATAAACAGAAGTCGGAGAGAATCTAAAGTAACAATGAACAAATGCTCATTTGAGCAGAGATACAGAAAACAAACAACTGTCATGGTACTGCCCCTTAGCTCTGCTCAAGGAGAGCATGCAGGCCCAAAGATTGTCGGTGGCGCTCAAAGAGATCTGCTGGAAGAGGCTTAGTGAGCAGATCAGCGGGCATGAGATGTGTGGGAAGATATTGCATTATGATAGTGCCAGCCTGAACCTGTTCACGGGTAAAATGGTGATGAATCCCAATATGTTTTGAGCGTTTGTGGAGAATGGGATTCTCGGTGAGAGCAATGGCACTCTTATTGTCATTGAAGATCACAGTAGGTCTGAGTTGAGAGAAGCCCAGTTCCTGAAGAAATTGTCGCAGCCAAAGCGTTTCCCTTACAACAGCAGAGGTGGCCATGTACTCGGCTTCACAGGAAGAAAGAGCAACACTGGTCTGTTTGGAGCTAACCCAAGTTGTTTGGAGCTAACCCAAGTAACTGATCCTCCATGGAGCATGATGGCAAAGCCTGTGGTGGATCTGCGAGTGTCAATGTCGCCTGCCCAATCAGCATCAACAAAGCCGCGGAGTCGAACATCTGGATCATGTTGATCAGGTGCATAGAGTAATCCAAGATGAGAGGTGCCCTTTAAGTAGCGTATGATTCGCTTAACTGCTTGCCAATGAGCAGGGCCAGGATGTTCCATGAACTGACTGACAAGACCTACAGCAGCTGCGATATCGAGACGAGTACTCACCATAATGTGCAGGAGGCAGCCAACGGCACTGCGGTATGGAATCTGATGCATCTGGTCTTGTTCAGCAGAAGTAGCAGGAGCTTGATCACGGGATAATTTGAGATGTGTAGACAGAGGAGTGGCTTTGGGAGATGCATTGGAAAGGCCAAATCGAGAGCAGATTTTATGAATGGCTTTTTGTTGATGAATGAACAGAGAGCGGGTGGTACGATTGCGAGTGATCTGAAGACCAAGGCAGTGATGCAGAGGACCGAGGTCAACCATATGAAAAGCCTGCTGAAGCTGCTGTTTGAGATTGTGAAGGGCAGATAGGGAATTGGTGGCAAGAATCAAGTCATCGACATAGACTACGACAATGACGATGTCTGTGGCAAACTGAACATAGACATTCCATTCAGACTGACAGCGAGCATAGCCGTGGTGTGTAAAGAATTTGTCAAGCTTAGTGTACCAGGCACGAGGACTTTGTTTGAGACCATAAATAGAACGATTCAGCTTACATACCAGGTTATGGTTGTGCTCTGCCACAAAGCCTTCAGGCTGCTGCATGAAAATATCTTCGGCAAGGTCCCCATTCAAGAACGCAGTCTTGACATCCATTTGATGAAGTTCCAGATTTTCTTGAGCTGCCAGGGCAAGAACTACTCGGATAGAGGCAAGTTTAGCCACTGGGGAGAATGTCTCATCATAATCCAAGCCTGCGATTTGAGAGAAGCCTTTGGCAACAAGGCGAGCTCGGAAGCGTTCAATGTGATTGTCGGCAGAAGTTTTGATCTTGAAGACCCATTTGCAGCCAATTGCCTTCCGGCCTGCAGGTAATGGAACCAAGTCCCACGCTTGAGTCTCTTTCATGGATTGGAGTTCCTCTTGCATGGCGAGTTTCCAGTGAGCAGCATGAGGTCCAGCCAAAGCTTCAGAGATTGTGAGAGGCTCCACAAGATCAGGCACAAATGCAGTATTGGCGCAGGCCTCATCTAAGTCGGCATGCCACCAACGAGGATAATGGTGGTCAAGATAGTCTTGATGAGAGGTTGCCTGGGCAAGAAGAGTGGTGCCACGATAGCTGAGCAGACGAGGTGTGGGTTTAGGAGCACGACTAGACCGGCGGAGAGGAGGAGGAAGGACTGCAGGTGGTGGAGGCAGTGAGGATGGAGGCGTGGAAGATGGATGTGAGACCTTGGTGACAGGGGTGGGAGACAAGGGAGATCTAGGCACAGGGATAGATGAGAGAGGTGGAGCAGAGGAAGACGAAGGAAGACTGGTTGGAGAGGGAGAAGGAGCTGAATTGACAAATGGAATATCAAGCCAGAGGCGAGTGTGCTCTGGAGCTTGGAATAAATCTGTATTAACATGAGCTCGAAAGTAGCTGGTAGCTTCCATGCCTTGTTCATCAAATGTAACAGAGATAGCTTTGATTACCTTGCGGGTGTTGGCATCCAAAAGACGGTAGCCTTTACTATCTTGACAGTAGCCAACAAAGATACAGCGCCGAGCATGGTCCTCTGATTTCTTTCGAACAGCAGACGACACATGAGCATATGCTGGACAACCGAAGATGCGGAGATGGCTGATGTCTGGAATGTGACCAAACCAAGCTTCAAATGGTGTCTGCCCCTGAAGTGCAACCGTGGGTGTACGATTGGATAGATAGGCTGCTGTAACAATGGCTTCTGCCCAGAAGCCATCGGAGAGGCCAGCAAATTTGAGCATACTCAGGGCACTCTCCTTGAGGGTCCGAATCTTGCGCTCGGCAACGCCGTTCTGATGATGCTCATGAGGAATACTGAGCTGCCTTTGAATGCCATGCTCATCCAAGTAATTAGAGAACTGCTTAGAAAGATATTCTTGTGCATTGTCACATCGAAAAGTCTGAACTTGCTGCTGTGTTTGCTTTTCAGCCTTCTTATGCCAAGTCTGAAAGCATTGAAAGACTTCACTTTTGCACCGGAGAGGAAAAACCAGAGTGTAACGGGAGAAATCATCCACAATGACCATGAAATACCGAGCACCACCAAATGACTGGACGCTAGAGGGACCACTAACATCTGTGTGTATGAGGCCAAGTACTCGATCGGCGCGAGTTCCTTGGTCCTTAGACCGTGCACGTTGAGGCTGTTTGGCCATGATACATCCCTCACAGAGCCGGAGAGTGGCAGCAGTAGATGCAGAGATGCCAGTAACCATATGCTTGGAAATAAGGGCCTTGAGTCGGGCTTCACTCAAATGTCCCAATCGGCGATGCCACAGCTGCAAGTCCTCCTCCTTGTGTACGGCTGTGAGGGCCAGTCCATGACTGGATTCTTCATAGAATTTGTACAGGTTGCCTTCTCTGACTCCTGTGGCTATGGGCTGCCTGGCCCGATTGAAAAAATGGATATTTTGAGAATTCATAAAGAATTG
Organism: Isoetes taiwanensis; assembly: GCA_021234155.1. NCBI lineage: Eukaryota > Viridiplantae > Streptophyta > Lycopodiopsida > Isoetales > Isoetaceae > Isoetes > Isoetes taiwanensis. The sequence continues at coordinate 687,367 of JAJEKV010000158.1, read as the reverse complement.
AATGCCCACATCACACAGGCGGGATAGAGCAAGCAAACTTCTTTTTAATCCTGGAACATGCAAGACCTTTCGCAGCATGTATCGCTCATTTGAAAGACACAGCTCAAGAGTGCCTTCCCCTTCAATCTGGAGGCCAGAAGTGATGCCATTTACGAATTGACCTGGAGGCAGCGGGTCCAATGTCAAGAACCACATTTTATGGGGTGTCATAAGATGGGTGGCCCCGCAATCCATGATCCAACACCGTGATGTGTCTGCATTGGCTTCAAGTGCCTCACCTTGAACCTCCGCTAGCAAACTTTGAGTTGCAGTAGGTTCTGGACTAGTGCATGCAAGGGCTTCTTCCCATCGTTGGTGAAGGAAAGAATGAAAATTGGAGTGTTGTGGTACCAGACCTGTAGCCTGTTCTTGCAGAGTGATAGTGGCCACACCGTCAAATTCCTCGTCAAATTCCTCATCTGGATCTTCAATACCCATGCACACATGAGGTGATACCATAGTGGGGCTTTCTTCATACAAGGCCATGTATCCCTTAACATATCCATCACCATCACTTGCTGATTCATCCTCTGCTTCTGAGTTACAGTCAGCAACATGGGCCCGAGCAGATCTGCTGTTATTCCATCGTCTGGGATGTCTGGCTGCTTCACTCCTGGGATGTCTCGCTGCTTCACTCCTGTCTCTGAGATTATCATCTTTGAAAAATCTTCCTGATCCGTCATCTTTCCCGGATCTGCTCTCTTTCTCATGCCTAGTGTCTCTTCCAGCCCTGAAATAGTCCTCTTCTTTTCGCGTAGTTTCTCTTCTACCACCGCTCTCTCTTCTCCCTGATGATTTATCCTCAGATCGTCGAGGTTCTCTACAATGACGAGAGATGTGCCCGATTCTGTTGCAATTCCAGCAAGTTGGAGGATCACGAGAGTCTTGCACTGGCCCCTTCGCAAGAAATGCAGTTTCTTCCTGCTTGACGGATTGCATCTCACTGGCATTTAGAATTCCCCACTTGACAACTTCTGATTGGAGTTTTCCTGTGTTACAGCCCATGGTCTGCTTCATGGCTGCAAAAGAATCAGGGAGGCTTACTAGCAATGCCATAGCCATATCTTCATCGCTGATATGGTGATTCAGTGCCCCCAATTGACTTTCCAACGCATGCATCTTACTAATGTGTTCCGCTGCATCGCCGCCTTCAGGCATCTTGGCATTGAAGAATTCCTTCCATAGCCTCATCTTCTGGCTTGTGTGGTTTTGGAGAAAGGTCTTCTCTAAACATTCCCATCCCTCTTTAGCTGTCTGCTTCAAACGAATCAGCGGTATATGAAGATCTTTAAGGCCAAAGATAATGGTAGTCTTGGCCTTGTTATCTTTTTTCTTCCACTCTGACCTTTCTGCCTTTTTCTTCTCACTCCCTTCCGATCCTCCTTTCTTCCTGGAGGTTCCCTCGGCTTCCTCTTCCGGGGGCATTGGCTCATCCCCGGTGACCACATCCCAGAGTTCTCTCTCCTCTAGGATAGATTGCATCCTCCAGAACCAATACTGTGCATTGGTTCGATCCAACTTCTCTAAATTCTTCAAGTCAATTTGCAGATTTGACATGCTTGCTTTTCTCCTTTCCTCTTTTTGTCACGGCTCCCTCTCACGGCTCCCTCTCAACAATCACGCTGAGGTAATTTCCTGCCCACCTTTCTTGAATCGCCTTTTCTCTTGTCACCTAAGCTCTGATACCATGTAGCAGAATGGATCAAACAAGAGAGCAAGAACCCAGGACCAAGAAGTGTGCAAATAAGCCGTCCAGAATCGTTGGAACAGCCTGGTACTTATAATCCTAAAGTACAACGTATCTCTGCCATATTTATGACGTGGCAGACTTCTGCTTTATGAGCAGAACTTCCTATAACTAACCCTAACAAGAATATCTTCTATCACTATGAGAATTTGAGTATGCGGAATTACCTGCACTAGTCTCCATCTTGAGAAAGGCAAACACATTGTTATCAGATATGGCTTCAACTGTTCCAACTGTGTTGTTCACCAAAAAACACGATGATTCAGTAGCGTTGAAGAAGGCAGCTTTGCACATGCATTCACCGCTACAAGCATCTTGGCACTGCTGCTTTGAAACTGAGTTCTTGCTCTCATATTTAATAGCAAAATAATGGTAACCTTGCAACTCTGTTAACTTGGTGCTGCAGTTAGAATTTACTGGTTTGCAACCCAGATCTGATTCATTCTTGTCTACTTCAACGTAAGAGCCGTTAGTGCCTCCAAAGCACTCCCCACATTTGCTGTTTCTGCATACTCTATAATTGCCACATTTGTTGGGAAGAGAACACAAATCTTGGTCTTCAAAAAGAGAGTACATCTCCATCCAACTGGAGGTTGTGTAATTCCAGGAGTATACCTTAAGGTTGCCATCATGAAGAAGTTTGATGAATGTAGCATTAGAATTTGTGACACCAAAAGTTAGCCTCTGACCACTGGATTGAATATCCCCACAGTAGATATTAAGCAACTTGTTGGTGTTACCAAGTGCCGTAACATTATACCCTAGCTGAAGATTAATGGAATTATTGGCATCCCTACAGAAGGCAGCAAACGCCTGGCTAGTTGATTGTGTGGCAGCATAGAGGCTGTTGTTGTTGTTTGCAGAAGAAGTCCATATCCAGTAGGGCAAGTTTTGGCCAGCAAAGTTTGCATAAAGAACCAGCCCGCCGGATTCCATCACCAAACCATAATCTCCAGCAGAGCTGTTTGTAGAGGAGGCCCAGCTGGTTAGCTTCTTTCCTGCCTTTAAAACTCTTCTTAACATAAGGGTATCAGTGAGCTCGTCAAAACTCTGCCAAATTGTATCCATAGAATTAGTTTGCAGAACAATATTCCCCATGTTTGTCAGCCACAGAGTTTCCACTCCTTTGCTATAACTATTAGTGCTCCAAACTATTATTCCATTTTCATCTTTGAGCTCCAAGTTACCAGCTTCAGTGAAACTAAAGCTAGCGTTCTCTCCAACAGGATGGCCCCTGTTTGCAGTCCAAATGATGCGAGCATTCACATTTGGATTGTCAATATTGTTCCAAGATTGAGGGAGGTTAAGGAAAATAACAGAAAGAGTGTAAGAATTGGAGGTGCTGTTCACAAACCAGATTTCATAATCTATCGTATCATCAGATCTATTAGCACGGAGCCCTGTCGAGCGTCCTGTGAGACCATCCTTGTTAATCACATATAGAGTACCTAGGGAATCATTATTGTTCCACATGATCCTGTTCTTACTGTAATGTGTTTCAGCAAAAACAGAAATTAGGGATGCAATGACTAAGAAGCAAAGCAGCAGCGCTTGGGCTAACAATCCCTGCGCCATGTCTCCTGATTATCACATGAATTTTGAGCTCGATTCAACTTCGTCTTAGCTACATCTAATGCTAGAATTCTGCCCAAGTCAAAGCTAATTAATTAGGACTCGGTCCTACAAAGTCATTTTGGCGAGCCTGACTAGTTCTCCGACTTAAAGTTAGGGGGGAGGAAATTTCATAGGCCTAGATTAAAACCTATAATGTTAAAAGGGATGGGCAACATCTTAAATTTGTGGTCAATACAATGCACTTGGCATGAAATTTCCTCCCTCCTAAACTCTTCGTGGGAAAATGTGTCCGAGGACATAATTTTGCCTGCTTCGGACCTAGTCCGCCCTAACAGGCTCGCCAGGCCCTTACCAGGGAAATTGCCTCCTCCAGCACATTATCCCTAATGTAAGGCTATTGCGCATTTTCACGTGGACAGTCGGGTTTAAACCACAAGTATTATATCCTTGGTCTTTCCCATTATAAAATCACATAAGACAAGGTCCTGCACACAGAGGGTCACCCGCTAGTGGACCAAGGAAGTGTTTGCTTGTTTTGGGTGGTCCAGGAGTTGCTTCAAGAATAACCCACCATTGTCTTTGACCTGTAGAATGTGTTTTTAGGTGGTCGAGGAGGCGCTTCAAGAAGTGCTTCAGGAATAGTCCACCATCGTCTTTGACCAAGTCCAAGGATGTGCTTGCTTGTTTTTTGGTGGTCAAGGGGGTGCTTTAGGAATAGCCCACCATCATGGTCAAGGAGGTGCTTCAGGAATAGCCCACCCAACATCTCGTGGGAAAAGGGTCTGATAGTGCAAAAATTTTCAGACCAATTTTATTGAGATTTGCCATGCATGTCTATTACTTGATGTTGCTTCTTGTTGGATGGCAGACTCCTAATAGTCAATGCATAGGTTACAAGGGCTAATTAAAATTCATAAGAAAATCGTAAGCTTTGCAATTGTCATAACAAAAATCATGGCTTAAAAGGATGGCTACCTGAAAAGATTGCGGGCCTTGTATTCAATCTCACATCTTAGTATTTATGTAGTCAATGCCACAAATATTCAATCTCAAGTTGTTAGCATCTCAATAATTTCCTAGTCAATCCTTATTGGTTATTCAAAATTTGCCTAGCAATGACTGTCTCATTATTTATCTGTCAGTTCAATTGTCTCAAAAACCAATACACCAAATGCTCTTCTTTAGTTCTACATCTGTGACTCGATTTGAGTTGATTTTCTGGTTCACTAAAAAGTCCCGTGTTTCTTCACCGATTGATTATATTTGGATTCAAGTTGATCTCCCTAAATAAAACGGTTGCTCCCCGAACTAACTAGGGTCTTTATATCTTCTTGCCCATGCGATCTTTTATGAATTCACTAGAATCCCTCCATGGCACAAGTAAAACGACCCAAAAATATGTGCAGGCCACAAATATTAACTTTTGGATGTTGTCCCCATAAACTTAAGAATTTCTTTCCTTTACTTGTTAGAATTTGATCAAATATCTGCAGTATTCCATACGAGCCCCACCTTACCTGCCTGCTAACAATAAGGATTTGGTGCGTTTTGAGAGCATCTCTAGTAGAAATTATGTCATTATATGCATACACAGAGCCAAACCTTTTGATTGTACACAGTTAGCTTTTTTCCAGCATAAAAAAAAAAAAAAAAAACAAATTCTCCATTCTCCAATTGTCTTGGAAGCTGCCATTAACTGCAAAACACAACAAAAAAGTATATTCTAATGCGTTGTAGTTTCGACAAGAATCATATGATCCTCCTATGGTGATAATATGAGTCTTTTATGAACCATGTTATCAGCCAAGTCAAAGAACTATAGACCGTTGTCTTCTGCATGCTCCTCACTTCCTTATCATTTTCAGCCACCTCTGATTTTATCACATGAAGGGATCATCAGAATTACATGAATTGCACTTTCAGTATCACATTACAACATGTGCATTATTGACCTGTTTTTCACACAACAGTACCAAAATGGTAGAGAAGTCAACATAATCAGATACATATACAAGACTGAAACATCACTAAATGCCACATGAAAATATCTACAAAGATGTGTTGTCTGAATAAATCCTAGTCTAGATGCCCAGACTATCCACATTCTGTTTATGCACAAAATGTTATATGAAGCCCATTTAGCCAATTTCCATCTATTTCACAGGTGGTATCCATAACTCCAAATTGATTTGCAAAACTGAATTGCCATCAATGCTTTTAAACCTTATAATTGACCTATTTTCCTTCAAGAATTCCATGATGTCCTGGTTTGCCTATTTGCATATCAAGTAATCACATTGCATTAATTAAGTAACCATGAAGACAAGGAGACCTGTATATAGCGCTAAGTGCAAGCAAAATTGTACAGATCATCTCTCCCTTAGCACTTAATTTTACATCTAAATAATATGCGCATGCCGATAGTGCTAGAACCTAATGATATGATGCCACTTGAGTTATTCTAATGGAATGATTATTCTATGTTAGATACAAGTCAAAAGTTGTTTGGTCAAGCTAAAAGCCATGTCTAAAGTGAAAAGGGATGAAACTAAAAGCCTCTGAGGAGAGCATGCTATTAAGAAGTTGAGATTTGCATTCATTGACATGGTATAGTTGTTTGTCATTGTCTCTGCTTCAACAGTTGTGTCACAAAACTGCACATATGACAATTTTCAAGACAGTGATCATGTGCAGCGAAGGACATTGTCTCATCCACACCTAACAAACCTGAAGAAAAAGGATAATAGCAGATGCTTGATATGAACATCGGGCTGTGACTTGGTCACTATAACTAGGATTTGATGCAGCTATTGCTCACAGTTTTATCATGTGCTCATGGATCATTTTTCAATCTCCTTTCGAAGTCTTATTTATTACTAGTAGACTATTCCATTTAAGAAACACAAGAATGTGACATGCGCATAATCGGCTTTTGGATCAAACATGAAATCTTCGTATGAACCACGATAATCAGCAAAAATGGGACCCTGGTAATTTGTCATAATGGGAACAACTGTAACATTTTACTTTGTTCTCCCTTCTTATAGAACTGAAAAATCATAACAAAATCTCTCTTAGTTGGGAACAACTGTAACTTTTGCTTTTCTCTCCCTTTTTATAGAACTGAAAAATCATAACAAAATCTCTTTAACAACGGAAGCATCTCATTACTTGTGAACTATGATGGGTCAATGATTTGGAGGTTTTTTTTTTTAAATTAGAAATGTTACTCTTGGTGGCTTCTTGTTCCATGTCTTCTCTCTTGTTTTGTCATGTTTTTTTGATCATGTACAAGATATTTATTCGATATGCCTGATAGAATAACTCGGCTCATATCAGCAAATGAGACAAGCTACAACAAGTTCTGAACAGAATGCAACAAAAATGAATAGGAATTTACAAAGAACACCAGTTCAATATCTACCTACTGCTATGAATAAGAGGCTAGAATTGAATATACTACGATGCAATCCGGCAAAGGAGAATACGTTTTATGGCCAAACAGAGGATGGAAACTGTGGAGAAAATCTTACGGGCAAAGTTACCTGGTATTGCAGGTTTAGACCGGGTCCAGATCGAATATTCAGTATATACTAGCATATACTCAAAGTAAGCTCAATACCCACATGAGCAAAAGCTTGCCCTTAACGAGCAAACCAAAATCTAGATAGCATTTTTCGTGGGCTCAATTCGGTTTTTTTTTTTTTTTTTTTTTTTGATTTAGCATGGATTTGCCATGTTTTGCACGTAAGAGGCGTAAACATATCAAATGGTGAAAAACAATCTTCAATTGTTCAACCAAGGTATCTTCGGATATACAATCAGATGTTCAAAAAGTGAAACTGCGAGCCGACCACTGAAGTAGGAGAACAACCCTAAATTGGTCAATCGAGGTATCTCCATATACATAATCAAACATTCCATGTTTAGGAAAGAAGATTGCCCTTAAAAACCCAAAGATTAAAGAGATATGGGGCTTCAAAGATAGGGGAGTCTAGGCGCCGCTATTGCCTTACATATGGCCCGCCTAGCTTCAAACACTCTAAGCCCCCCCCCCACAGCTAGGCCACCTATCACGTCATCATGAACTTGCTTTGGTTGTCTGACACTCCCCTTGTCGCCACATGCTCTCCTCCTTTCCATCCACTCGAGTTCTGTTGAAGGCTTCATGCATTTCTCATGTTCGCAAGGCCAAAAACGAGAAGCCATAAACTGGAGCCATAAACGAGAAGCCACCTGAAGTACTAACAGTGTTATCCTTGATAATTGCACACGGAAAAGCTTTGGAAGCCTCAGGCCATGCATCAATTGCACTATTCAAGACATTCTCATCAATTGGATCATAAAGCTTCACCTCTTCACCATTCTTCCCCTTATAGAATGCAGGATCTCCATTCAAGTTGGCTGTTGCTGTCACAATTCTAGAACCTGCACTCCACAAACTGGTTTGGAAATTAGATTAGGATTCAACTCGGCCAAGTTGCCACTATTGGAGGTACTACCCCTTAAAAAGGATCTCTCAGTCTGCGAATCAGTAATAACAGCACTAGATTTCAGCTTCTCATTCTCAATCTTCCTCCACTTATCCACATGCACATTCAAAACATCCTGATAGTTTCTGCCATCATCACCAACTGGCTTCCCGATTATGTCCATAGCAGCATCAACTTGCAAGTCCCTAGACCTATCATACCTAAAAAGAACAACAAAAAATTAACATAAATCTAAAAATAAAAAGAATAAACAAATAAATACTTACTTCTGAAATGAAGTAATAGACCTGTGACCAGTAACCTGCATCCCAATTTCTCGGAGGAACTCACGCATAATGACATCCTTGTAACATTAGTAACCCTTCCCGCTCTTGTTCGAAATGTCAAGATTAGCAAGCTCCCCATGCATTTCAACCATAGCCTAATAGTCTTCTCACCAACTCGCTCGATGATACCGGACCTAAAATAGGAACACTAAGTTAAAAAACTAGAAAAATAAATTATCTAAAAGCAAGCAAATACTTACCATTGTCCTCGGCCTCATAATTGGAGTAAAAAATAATGATCTCTTACCACTATCCACCTTTCGAGGCAAATGCCTAACATATTGCTTGTAGGTCTTGATAAAATCACTCTTGTAACTCCACACTGGTGGTCTAAAATGGCACTGCTCAAATCTGGTAGGGGTTACCTGATTCGTCTTGCTCAATCTTTCATCATATTTCAGCATTTCACCATTACAATCAGTCTCCAAACTCAGATCTATATCTTGAACTTGATGAAGTTCACCACAACCTCGATTCCAAAAACGCTGTAACCGTAATAGGCAAGCCTTTTTGCGCCCGGGACCATGATAAATTGAATTATCAATATCAGAAAGGAGCTCTTCCTCTTCAGCAAAAGTAATGGCTGCTGCTTTTTTAGGTTTCATTCCAATTCCAAGACTCCTAGACCTCTTAATAGCTGACACAAAAGCAATGATAGACTTTCGAAAAACATCGGATTGAAGGATATTAAACTTTGGCTCTGCAATTCCAGCCTCTCCAACAAAGTAGCCTCCGGCTTCCTAACAATTCTTCCTATGGTTTCGAAACAAGATTACTTTAAGCTGAAACAAAAGCAATTACACTTAAGCTGAAATCTAATGGCTAAAGGAAAATAAAATAAACAATACATGAAATTACACCTTAACAGGATACAAATTTGATTTTTTTTCTTCTTTACTTGAAGCATGAAGGGAACCAATGTTATTTAAAACTTCGATGATCAAGATCCTCAATAGGAATAGAAACATCATGATTAAAGCGTGTTCTCCATGAATCAAATCTTCGCCTTGCCCACTCCAATTTAGAGCCGAGAATTATCTTCTCCACCATTGTTAATCATCTTCATTATATCTTCATCCAAAGGTAAGAATTCATCATCCTTCTCTTGTGCAATGTCCTCTCCAACATCCCATTCTATTCCTTCAAACTCCTGTTGATGCTCATTCAAGATAAATAGAATCGATCTTCCCAATCACCTCGTCAATCTCGCCAAAGCACAATGTTATCCGGAAGAGAAAGCTCTTGAGTAAGGTTAGGGCCAAAGCTTCGACACAAAATTTCAGGTTCATCAACATCTATATCTTCCATGCTCATCTTTACAATAATGAGCATAACATTAGCCAGGACAGAAAGGATAAAACGGAAAGCCATTGTGAAGCATCAAACCTTTAACAAGATCTGGTAGAGGTAAAGGCTAACAGGATAAAGAAGTCTGGAAAAAACACAAGGTTAGAAATAAGCTAGGCATATTCTTGGACCGATTTGGCATAGAAATAAGCCATGCATGTTCTTGAAACAAAGGATCTAACTGTCTAACACACTCCACAGCGCATCCATGTAAATGTAGGCACCTAAATCCATAACAAATGCGTTAGAAAAGCAAAGATACTAAATAATCCAAAAAAAAGGAATGGTTATCATGTTACCTGAGAAATCTTTAGGAAATATCCTTCCAAACCTATCACAAAGCAGTAAAGACGGATCTTAGCACTCTGTTATTGACACATTAACAGAAAAACTTCGACAAAATCTCTGAAACCTCAGCTATGGCGACGTCCCGAACTCAAAAATCAGGCACTTTTCTGGCACCGCCGCCAGGCCTTTTCGGCCAGAAAAGTGGCCTAAATGGCCTTTACCTATTACAAACATTACAGTAAGAACTGGACTGTGTGGAACAACAATGATTCCATAGGTACTCTAAATGTGATTAACAAGGATGGTCTCACAGGACGCTGGGCAGGGCTCCGTGCTTATAGATCTGGTGATATAGATTTTTTGTGAACAGCACCTCCAATTCTTACACTCTTTCTGTTATTATCCTTAACCTCCCCAATCTTGGAACAATACCGCAAAATGTGAATGCTTCGCATCGCCCGGACTGCAAATAGGGGCAATCCCTTGGAGAGAACGCTAGCTTTAGTTTCAATCAAGGTCGGTAAACTTGACTCAAAGATGAAAATGAAAACTAGTTTGGAGCACTTATAGTTATAGCAAAGGAGTGGAGACTCGGTACGTGGTGCACATGGGGAATATCATTACGCAAACTAATTCAATGATACAATTTGGCGAGTTTTGACGAGCTCACCGATACCCTTATGTTTAGAAGAGTTTTAAAGCCGGGAAAGAAGCTAACCAAATGGGCCTCCTCTACAAACAACTCTGCCGGAGATTATAGTTTGGTGATGGACTCGCTGGGCTGGTTCTTTATGCAAACTTTGCTGGGCCAAAACTTGCCCTATTGGATATGGACTTCTTCGCAAACAACAACAACAACCTCTATCTTGCCACACAATCAACTAGCCAGGTTGTTTCACCTTCAGCAGGGATGACAATTATACCATTAATCTTGACTAGGGTCTAACTTTTCGCAGACTTGATAACACCAACATGTTTGCTTGATCGATCCCGTGGGGATATTGAATCCGATTAATTCGAGGGTAACTTTTGGTGTCACGAGGTTCCTTTTGCTACATTCATCAAACTTCTTCCGATGGCAACCTTAAGGTATACTCACGAATTACACAACCTCCGGTTGGATCGAGATGTACTCTCTTTTTCAAGACCAAAAAGGTTTAAAATGAAACGCACTTATTTAAGAAGTGCGTTTGAAAGATTCCTTTATAAAAATTGAAAACTTAAAAAAAAAAAAAAACACACAAAATAGGGAGCAAAATAGATTGTTGAGCAATTAGCATTTGGGATACCCCCCAAACAAGAACATTTTGAAGCCTTTTCATTTTAAAAAGAGGGCAAAAAAAAAAAAAAAAAATGCTTGTTTTGAGGGAGAGACATTAATTTTGATAACTTCGGTAAGTATTTATTGTTAAAAACAAGGAAGGAAATATAGATTGTTTTTGCAAGCTTAATATAAGTACTAAAAAGTCAAACATTGGAAAGACAAAGAGTGTGAAATCGAGCAAGAAAGAGTTGTTTCAATTAAGCATTGTTAAAGAGACAAAGCTTTCAGGTTTAAAATCTTCATCAAAATAAATTATAATAATACTTTAGCACATAGTTTTACAATGGAAGTGGTTAAGAACTCGCAATCAGATAAATTTATACGAGAGGTGGGAGAGGTGGTTCTTCCCAAATCCACGTGGACTCTCGTTCCCCTTAGGATCCGGCTCTTGCGAAGCTTATAACAGCGAGACGCCTTCCTCGATTCCGACCTACTAACATAGGGGGGTTTCTCCTGCTCGGCACCACCCAAAATTTCTCCAAGTGGATAAACTCCACCTCCTCATCTTTTCTTCCCCGTAGTGGAGGTCGTGATTGCAGTAAGTGCCCTTAGCATCGGCTGGCACCGCTCCGGCTCCTCCCAGCTTTCATCGTGAAAGGATTCACAAGAGCTTATCCCGGTCCCGATGAAACTCACTTTATCCGGGTCTATGTCGACCGAGATCGACATTGCGCCCCGCTAAGGGCTTAAACCGGCCATGGGTGCCTGATCCGTAAAGGCATCTAAGATCCAGGCCTGTATGGCTTAGAAAACCATCAGACAAATTATTAATAAGATGTCTGTGGGCCGATATTGGGACACCACGCCGCCTTGTCGCCGTAATCTCTTTAATTTCTCGCAACAAATTGAACCTGAAATGCATTGCGTGGAGGAGTCTTCTCATTATCAAGGCGTTAAAATGAATCATGGTTTTTGGTATCCGCTACCAAAAAACCTATATGAAAATGCTCGAAACAGCTCACTAAGCGGACCACCACCATGACCCTTGACGTTTTGTTTTAAGCCCGCCAAGCAATACAACAATTAGAAATTAGTAAAAAAAGAAAACAAGGAAAATTAGTTAGCCCTAGTGTGGCGGTATAAACTTATACCACGGTTGCCTTGTTTGATAAATTTATACCACGGCGGCAAAGCCGTATAAATTTTATACGCACATTGCCTTTGTCAAGTTAAATTTATACCACTACCTGGTTGTTCCAACCTTTAAAATTTAAACCTTAAGAGATGTGGTATAAATTTATACCGTGGAGTTACCGGAAAAAAAGGCGTTAATTGTAAAGCTTACCAAACACGTTTTGGCCGGGCCACAGCATCGCTCCCCATAGGTTTAAGCAATCATATCGCCTGCCAGTCGGAATGAAAATGATGACCCTCCAAGTTCGGGATGTCGTGACTTCTTTTAGGCCATCCAGAAAGACCGGACTTGCACGTGAGTGAAAACCTCCTCATCAAAAGCTATCCTTTATTTTAAATCCATAAGGAATATCTGCAATGCATAATGTAAAAATTTTGCTTTTCTAAAGAGTCCCCAGTGCTTGTACAATCACCGAACAACCCCAGACTTGGGCCCCGACCAAATGTAGTAAATCTCTCATATGTAGAGTCAAACCGGAAGTGGCGACCTCTTTACCCTGCTCAATTGCCTTAAGCCTTTGCCTCTCTTCCTTGGCCCTACGAACCAGGTTTAAGAATCCAGGTTGGTAGCCCTTCTTCTTGTTCAGAAGAGTAATGTGAGACAAAGGCACAAACACATAACATATTTTTGCAAAACTTACCCAGCCCACTAAAGTTAACGGTGCTGCTCGATGATACTATCTCGGGGTGCAACTTGGGTACAAAGTTTGCACTCCTCCCAAATTCTTCTAGGTTGAGCCGCTTCATTAACTCGGCCCGGCAAGTGACAATGTCTTTTCCGACCGCAAGGGAAAAATATTGTAAGACGTAAAAAGGTAGAAAAAACATGGCATAGGAAGTGAGGCTTACGCCTTAGCTTCCTTTGACCATCTCGTCCAATGTGAATTCTTTGGCAACTACTTTTTCCAACAGCTAACAAATATTTCTTTTTTTTGAGACCTCAGAATGCGCCCGGGTACAATGCTCATATTTTTTTGTTTTGATTCACCACCTTTCTTTGGTTTCTTTCCTGCGCTGCTAGCTTGTTCTTTAAGCTCCCCATCTTCGAACATACAAAAAAATTCTCTCTTGAAGATCCCACACCTGTAAATGGTCAAACGAAGTTTAGTGTTGAATGGCGTAAGAAGATGGGCACGGCGACTCAGCACGGTATAAATTTATACCGTGTGCATATAAATTATACCGTGCCCGGTCAGCGTTTAAATTTACACCGCTGACCCAGCGCGGTATAAATTTATACCGCACCGATCTGCAGAATAAATTTATCTTTAAGGCCCGCACGGTATAAATTTATCTTCAAGGACCCGGGCGGTTATACCGCGCGAATAGATAAATTTATACCATGGCGCCGATAAATTTATACCGCGACCGGCTCGGTATAAATTTATACTGTCACATGGCTATTACAAACTTCTAACCACGCTAAACATACTACAAAAAGATTGAATTGAAGCTTTTACTTACTTGACCATCTCGGCGAAATTTGAAAGTAGTTATCGTATTGTTTGACAGCCATAATGGGTTTCTTATCCTAATCATAATCGAGGCAAAGACTCTGTCACACGGGCTTCTCAAGCTCTTGAAGCTTGTTCTTTTTGTTTTCGAAGTCGTCTCCATGCATTTGTTTGAAATCCACGCACTCGGTGCATGAAGCGAATCTTGTCTATTAGGCTCATCTTTAGTCCGAAGTCATTGTCTAGATTGTGACTCACGCGGCAATGACTTTTGCCTCTTCGTCATACACCCCCACATAGATATATGTGCTTCCACTCTTCCGGACTTCATTCACGGCTTTCTTCTTTTGAAAGTTCTTTTCTTGCTTTATAACTATGTGTGCCTCCAAGAACATAATAGGTGTAATCTTCAAAATCGCCTTTTGTAGTCTTTTAATTGGTTGCCTTGACTTGTCTACCATCACAACTAGTGGCGACACATGGGCATGAGGATTCCTTCTCATTCTTTGCTTAAGGATAGCCACATGTGCCGCTGTACAACTTTCGGACTGAAGCACTCACCCCATCTTCATTTTTGGTGGCCTCTTAATAGTGCTTAGTGTCAAAGAAATGGTCTTGGCGATTTGGTTTCATTAACCCGCTTGAGAATAGCACTCGACTTATCTGCGGGCTTCACAACGATATCTGCTCCAGGAGCCTTCTGAAGAGCTTCTGCTGACTCCTCTATAGTCAAGGACTTTGTGGTTCTAGACTTTTTCTTGGTAGGAGGCTGTGTATCTACTACCAGGGAATGCTTCCTACCCTTTCCCTTTGTGACGACTGGTTCCTCCTCTTCCTCTTCCTCTAATACTTCCTCCCTATCTTCCTCTTCGATATTACGGGGGTACCATAGGCCCTTGACCAACACGTTTTCTTCGCACAGCACTACTGACATCAAAATTTCTACTATGTCCTGTAATGCAGAATTAAGTTAGAGAATGACGGTATAAATTTATACGGAAAGCAACTAAGAATAACTTACAAAGCCGTTCTTGTAATTGTCCGCAATGTAATCATAGACGTCTTTGGGCTTGCACATGCTTATTCTAAGCATTCTACTATTGAGAACATAGTAAACCACCCCCTTGTCATGGTTGCACTGCATCAAAACTTCATCATCGTTCTCTGTAGTAACAAGGCTTATCATTTCGCCAGCAGGGTAATAATCCATCAGCCTTGAACTTGCCCTTCCCTGAATGGTGGCACAAGTAAAGGTACAACTCAGTGGGTTTGCTCTCTCTTGCCCCCAGGACGCATTCTCGTGCAGTCTGTTCGTAAGTTCATAAGTCCGTGGCTCCGTGGTGCGACCTTTGATGATTGGCCTTTTTTGTACAAACTTGATCTTAGGGCTGGAAAAAGTGTAAAAAAACCATTTTAAAACAAGAAAGGAACCTTTTTTCGACTTTTGAAACAAAAAAAGAAAAAAAAGAGGCTGAAAGGGCATAAAATCGACACTAAATTAACGCTTTATTTGTGTCAATTAAGCTTAAAACACAACAATATTACTAAAATATTAAGGTTCGGGACCATTCTTTAAGCACTAGACACCAAGATTCCAAAGTGGTTCTGGAACGGTATAAATTTATACCGCTCGAACACAGTCGGTATAAATTTATACCGAAATGGTTCTCGAAAGTATAAATTTATCTGGATTCGAACACGAAGCGGTATAAATTTATACCTCTCGAACACAGTCGGTATAAATTTATACCGAAATGGTTCTGGAACGGTATAAATTTATACCGCTCGAGCACGAGCGGTATAAATTTATACCGCCCAGACTATCTTCTTGATTTATAAATTTATAATATCGTAGTTCGAGCTGCGGTTTATACCGCCCGTAACCATATCGGTATAAATTTATACCGACCGCGGCTTAAACTCTAACAGTTATAACAAAAGAGAAACTAAAACAATGACGGATAGTAGACTTACGTGGCCATGGTCGTATGGGTTCGCTTTATACCGTTCGGAGAAGCAATTTGGGGGTATATAAAGCGCAAATGGCATTTTGGACTCCTAGCAGCCGTATGTAGAAAATAGGTTGGCCGCCGGGCTTAAAGTACCTCTCGCTAGGTCTTTCGTTTTATAGCACTTCTCCATAAAGTTTTCAATACAACTGTCAGAGTTTTTATAAATTTATACCGTTTCTTTTCTCTGTTGCCCTCCTCCGTATAAATTTATACCATCTCTCAGATAAATTTATCTGACCGTCGCTTGTTTGCCTTCTCTCAGTATAAATTTATACCATCCCCCGTAAACTTTTACCGTCTGCTCTTCGTCAGTATAAATTTATACAAGTGTGACACTAACTTTCCGAAAGTATGGCTCGAGAAAAAGAACCTGCAGAGCCTCAACTCCCCGCTCGCATGCTTCCTCCTGCAATGACATTCACACCTCCTCAACCTGACACCGAAGTAGCCTCAAAAATTCGCCTCCGATATTCAAACCCCAAAATTGTGAGTTTACTCCAAAGCCACGACCACCTCGGCTTCCACCACCAATTCAATTTACTCCACCACACCCAGCTCCTGAACGTCGTTTGCCCCCACCAATGCGTTTTACTCCACCACAGGCTAGAGAGGTCAGACTACCTACCCCACTTCATTTTAGCTCGTCGCCCATAGTCCACCGTAGGCTAAATCCCCGGAGGCAAATCACGCCAACTCCATCCATATCGCTAAATGGTACTACAACAAGTGGGAGCAGTCAGCAACACGCAACTCCTGTGTTCTACGACACGTCAGGAGCTGGTCAACTCCGTCACCAACCTCGATTACTTTTTCCCAGAGACAGGGAAAGCACCTCCCCCAAGGACTTGCCCACACCAAACCTCTCAGCGTCTACAAGTACACCTCATGTTGATCTCTCAGACGAAGAAACACCTCATGTTGATGTCTCAGACGAGGACCTACCAAAGCCACAAGACTCCATGTTCGAATTCAAAGCCCCTGCAAGTAAGAATCTTAAGCGTAACTTACACAAGAAAGCATGTACAACCGTTAGAAGAAAGAAACTCATGGACGAGGCTCACTTGCGGGCAACACATACAAAGCACTGTTGTTCTCAACGTTGTTTGCTTAAGATTGGACTAAAGGAATTGAGGTTGATTCGTGATAGTTACAGTTCAATGACTCTGCTAGACCAAAGGGGCTACTTAGCCTTCAATATTAGGCCAGATGATGGTGAGAAGTTTACTTACACAAATGGTGGCCACAATCAGTCCCCGTCAAGCGGCCTTCAAATTGATTCATGCTTTAGGCGTGAGACGACTTGACCGCCAAGAAAAGGCTTGACAAGAATCCAGGCATCAATGACTACTGCCATTCAGGAGGCATAACCAGAATTCATGCCCTTCAATGTGTTTCCTGGATGGAAGGTTCCTTTAAGGAGTCTTGTGAGAAACTCCCTAACAGCCCTATGTACCACTTGGTGACAATTTCCGCGAAACAAGAAGTCTAATGATAATTATAAGGAGATGTGTGTTGAGGCTGGAGAACGCTTTGTCTGCTACTCTTACTTTACTGTGCTCTGGAAAAAAGAGTTTTCTTGCGTACATCTAGAGTGCACCATTTCTGAGCCATTGATTTTAGCCCTTTTTTTTTTCAATGGTCAACAACCAATGGCTCACAACAAAAGCCTTTTTTTTGTGCGTGTGGTGCATAATGGTCAAAAACCAATGGCTCACAACAAAAAGCCCTTTTTTTGTGCGTGTGGTGCATAATGGTCAACAACCAATGGCTCACAACAAAAGCCCTCTTTTTGTGTGTGTGGTGCATAATGGGCACATGAAGGGCTTGAAGGGCGCATGTAGTGCAGTTTCCCCCCCGGCAACACATTTCTTATCATAACTTTTGATCCAGAGCTCTGTTTCAAATGATTTTTATTGTGTTGGAACTTTTTGATAGTGTATGATATAGATATGTTTGATCAAGTTATCTATGCTAAAACAGCAATTTTTCGGCCGGGTTTGGTAGACTTTCACATCCTACCAACTGATTAATACAGGATTACGCTATTGGATATTGTTTTATGGCTCATTTCGAATGAAGTTTGCAAAACATTACCATGCATTTTTAGATTTTGAGGCAGTTATTAAGCAAATTCCAAGGCTTCTAGATCCTTGTGCTAACAAGCAGAAAAGTTTCCCACTTTGGTTTCTCACCACAAGAATCCATGGAGGCCAAAGGCTTTAACATTAAATTCCAGTTGAAAAATGTTTGTGTATGGGTGTTGCAAACTTTATGACTTTCAGAATAATGGGATCAATCTGCTCTATCTTTATTGTAACTTTTACTTATGTTCTATTTGTTTTATTGTGATGAAATTCAAAAGCTACAGGTGATGAAAGCCTCAAATGAATTCTAGTTTTTTCTGGTTGAATTCTAAAAATTTTGTCACACCGGGGGGTGACGTCCCTAAGGTCCCAAAGGGGCCAAAAAAAAAAATTTGCAACACAAACCATTAACATCCAACATATAAAAATTAAATCCCCCAACACATAACAACCATTGACATTAACAACCAACACATAAAAAAAAAAAATTTGCAACACAAACCATTAACATCCAACATATAAAAATTAAATCCCCCAACACATAACAACCAACACATAACAACCATTGACATTAACAACCAACACATAACTACCATTGACATTAATTAACACAACCATTGGGTCCAACATATTTAAATTAAAATCCCCCTTAAACCCCCTTTGATTTGGGTGCATATTCACACGGGGGGTGACGTAGGGCAGCGAGAGCCCTCAAAATTGTATTTTGCACGTACGAAATCAACACCATATAGTATTCCGCTTGAAATCTTATAGTATTTTGCGAATCTTGTTATACAGTATAGCAAATTTTGTACTTGCATACCCCACAAACGAGGAACTTTACATACGGTGTAGATTAAGGAATAAGGGGTGAATATGCCCATCCAACAGCTCTCGTTGCCCGGAGTCATCCCCATGTGAATATGCACTCGTGTGTCAGAGGCTCGTATAGGGGCGGCCATTGGTCCGACTATGCTTGAAAGGAACATGCCATCTAAACAAAATCAAGATAATTTATCTAATGACATCCCAAAACTGAACAAAACTTTGATTTTTTCATATGAATAATGTGTATACGAAATTTAGTCAATTTGGTGCAAAAGATACCCTTTTCATAAGCAATGACCTAGTGTCGATAGAAAGATGATGCTCAAAATTACCTTGTCTCATCAAGGTTACGTGTACATATGCCTTGAATATGTTTGGGAAAATTTTGCAAGTTTACAATGGGGTGAGAGAGAGCCTGTACCACATACTCGCTAAGACAAAAGAAAAAGATGCAGTAGTATTCCATATTCACACTGTCATGATTTATTTTATGTCTCTCAAGATGGACTTAATAATTTGAGGTTCTTCTCCTGAGTTTAAATTATTAAATGATGCAATTTTTGAATGGTGAAGTTATCGGCTAAGACAAGAAAAAGGTGCAGTAATATTGTATATCCACACCGTCATGGTTTGGATACATGTAGAAAACAAATATGAAATTATTTTGGGTCTCTATAGATGGACTTAATAATTTAGAGTTCTTCTCGTGAAGTTTAAGTTATTAAATGATGTGATCTTCGAATGGGGAAGTTTGAGTCATTACATTCGAGGTATCTCTTGTAGAGGCACATAGATTGGATTTACATGATTATGATCAAAAGTCGAAGTAGAGGCTAGAAGTGGTGTTCATCTTCAAAACTGGCATACTTATGGTGTTCATCTTCAAAACTTCGGGGACAGAAACAGGGCAGAGTATTCAACTGTTTATGCAATTAAATAGGCAGGAATTCTAAAATAAAATTGGCTTGAGCATTGAGTTGCCATAAATGCAACTGCATCAACAAAGCATGTCATCCACGGGTAATTGCACAAATTAGTGCAATTGACTTGATAACGAATTTCAAAATTAAGCACATACCTTCTGGTAGGAGACAGTGGTGGGAGCCGATGAGAAAAAAATGCGACAGACCAAACTGCTGGCAGGGATAGACGGTGTACTCTAGCTGAGCACAACATCCCCATTGTGCTAGCAAACCCTCTATGGATGCATGCAACCCCTTTAGAGGGTTTGCTAGCTATAAAGAGGCTCGGGGGATAGCTCATAGGGCATTCAGTATCTGTGCTGAGCTCGTGGTTGGGTGGCGAGTATAGCTAGCACATCATTTGTGCGTTTCATGCCACACCAGAGCTGCCAGCTAATTCGGTAAGAGACACCACTGCTGCATTCGCTGCTTAAGAATTCACTGCTGCGTCGTCTCCTTTCGTCCTCAACATGCTGACTAAATTGCAAATTGGCACTGCATGAGAAGTGCCTGCTGAATGTGCTGGGTGCTCCCAAGCTTTAAAGAAATGCGTAAATCCTGTTTATCACAACCCATTTACTGATATGCAGATTCGAAATCAAAGTTTGGTGCATGCCGTGCGGCCGTCAAAACTCCAAACGTTTAAAGAAGTGCATAAACTCTGCTTACCACAGCCCATATGCAGACTCGAAATCAAGGTTTTATGCATGCCACGAGTAGTTTTGCAGGGAATCGATCATGAAATGGGTCAAAAAAACAAACCATTAAGCTGGACGATTTTTTTGGATGTGCAGTGCAAAGTCTTTCATCTGCACTGGCTGTTCTAGATACGTGTTAAGGTCCAGCATGAAAGAAGAGATCTCAAGCTTATAAACATGTCAGTGTATACAAGTCCTGACATCACTCAGTCTCCAGCAGCACACGTGGAGGATGGCAGGCAGGAGACTGCACCAACCACCAACTAGCCGTTACTTCATTTACAGTAGTTCTTTATTAGATTCTCTAGTTCCATGATTCTAGGAACTCATTGTATTTAGCTCACATCTCAATACAATTCGTTACTGTTTTCTGCATCTGCTTGTTTTCCTCAACATTGTCATGGTATCAGAGCCACACTTCGTCTGAGAAAGGGATTCTCTCAAATCGAAGAAGGATTCTGGGCAGAGGGACGCAAGCCCTAAAGATGGCAGGAATGAATTCAATTCTGATGAATCTAAGGCCCCAAGCTTTTGATGGCAAGGGCTTTGAAGGATGGAAGCGGATGATCACTCTAGATCTCAAAGCGGAGCGTCTATGGGAGATAGTGGATGGGAGTGATCTGGCTCCAAATATTTCTGATGAAAAAAGATCCTAATCAGCAAAAGGATCTTCTCCTGTGGAAACAGAAAGATAGTAAAGCACTGGCTTGCATAGCCATGTGCTTCACAAGGCACCCAAAATTGAACCAGTATAACTTTTTAACCATGGTTTGTTGGTGAAAGCCAAGCATTTAAACTGGTACCGGTTTGTGGGCCAAAAAGTTTACAAACCATATCTAGTTATGCAACATAGTTTGTTAATGTGATCTGAGAGTGTGATAAACAAATATTATTTTTTGACACAATTTATGTGTATCGTCATTCAACATGGTTCATTTATATGATTTGATTGTATGATATATAAACTTAGCTTTTTTTGACATGGTAAACATAGTTGATCCCTACTCCTGCTTAAAGTATATGATGTATAATATTGCTTATTACGACTACTTTTATGACAAGATGTTTTACCCCATCTATCTTCTTTAGTTTACACTGTTATTCTTTGCTTTAGATGGTGGTTATACAGCATGTTAGTCTTTGCTTTACGATGGTGGTAATACAACATGTTATTCTTTACTTTACTATGGTGATAATACAACATGTTATTGTACAATATATTTGTTTCATATGTATGGTTTGTACATATGATATATGGTATCCAATGTAGTGTTTTATTTCTTTTATATGTATGCTTTGTACACATGACATATATTTGGTGGTTATGTGAACATAGTTTGGGGCATTTAATTTATTTACACAATCTCTACAGGACCAAGGAGTCGAACCTTGGAAAATCCAAATCCCTTAGATGACATTGAACTGGGGTATCTAAATTCATTTGATTTATTTTCGCTCCTGTATGGGATCAATAGAACCGAACCTTGGATAATCCAAATATGATATTGTACTAAGGTCTCTGGATTCTTTTTTTCTACATTAATGTGAGATCAATACAATTCCGGTAATGAAATTCATTTCAGTGCAAAAATCATTGTAAAACCTTGGTATTCCCTGCCAGCTAATTCATCCCTTCATCTAAATTTGAGCAATATTAGTTTCTATAGAAGTACTAGATGCTCTGAGTATATTTTCCATCCTAAAACTGGAAAAGGCATGTCATGCCCGCTCTGATCAAACAAGAACAAGGCATTCACCATTTTTCCTGTTAGGTTGGCTCCCCCTTGATCCACCACATGCAAGCATAGAAGATAAAAGATGAGCAGAGGATAAGAATATAAAAATAAAAATTCTAAGCATGTATTAGTTCCAGGAAAACATGAATCGAACTTTCCTTCCTTCTCTAGTCTGAATCCACTCTGCATACTTGGAGTAGATGGGCGACATTGATATAAAGAAGTTTAAAAGCATAAGATTTTAAAACCCAAAAGCATCGCCTCCATTACCTATTCCTTCAAGGAGACAACACGATTTTGCTGATGCCTTGCTATTATCAAAGCTCTTAGTTGTTATGACTTCGGAAAAGCAGCACCTTTTGGATCAACAACATAGTCAGAAGAAAGAGAAAGAGAGAGTGTGGATTCAAGGACTATAGCAGCCAGCACCACCAGAACCACAATGGGCGCTGGCATTTCCCTGCAAGTAAACCCTACAGTTTTGAATATTCGTCTAAATCTATGTCATTTGCAAAACAGATGTCTGATTCTTCTTTTCGGTAGTTCCCAGTTGTTGTTCTCTTAAAAAATATTCTGAAATAAAAAGGAAGTGCTATCTATTACTTTGACTAATGGCATGGCATTAAACAATGAATGCTGCTCAATCTTCTTGTAGAATGAATGCTATCTGCCTGCAAAATCAGAAGTGTAAAATCACATTCACCATTGTTTACCATGCTTGCACTAAGAATTCTTTAGCATTCTTGCATCAAAAATGCGAAAGCAGAAATGCATACCCTTGTTAACGATAGAATCACAGAGAACAGGCAGAATGAAAGGAAGTTTTCTGGATTTTTGAATACTAGCATCACTGAGAGCAGCATGTAGTGCGAAAATAGCTACTCCATATTGCTCTCAAATGAAAACTAGCATGCATCACAGATCCAGCACCTGATTTATCTCGAACTGTCTGTGTCGCTGTCATTGCCCTACCGCCGTTCCAAAACTGCCCAACCGCCGTTCCAAAAGACGAAGAGAAGTAATACCTAAATGTAAAACCTAAAGAAACATTAACTTAACCTAAAACGAAAAATAAAAAATTACCTACCATTAACATTTTCATCATTTTCTATTGGCCCCAACTTTTCCCCCAAAAAAATCCGGTCCATTAGATTTTTGAAAAATTAACAAATAAAAATAGGAAGATTCGACTAAGACTCTTTCGATGATAGGGTGTTTCTATTTTTATTTTGTACAGACGGCTAAAATGCTTCCTTGGAATTTCTAGAATCCTACCCATTGCTATCCCTAGTCCTCGCAAGTGCAAAAGAGGACATGAATGAAGAAAAACCATTATTTCAGCTCTACAAAACAACATGAAACTGAAAAAAACCCTCTAAGGCTGGAATACAGCCAAACTGAGTTGCATGCGTGGTAGAATTAGACAGCATTAGGCAAATTGAGGGTTTTGCCTGCTATTTAGTATCACATGAGGCACATGCCCAAGTGAAAAAGAAAATGACACATCATTTTGCTTCTTGCTCACAATGGAAGCATTCCGGCTCGCCAAATACTCATTGCATCATGCATATCTGGGCTATCGGATACCCAATTTCAAGACTTTCTTGGAGACTCTTCAAATTGAGAAAAACTTATTTGTTGGAGAAGCGCTCTTAGTCCAATAGCACCTATTTTGAGGTAAAGACCATTTCGTCCATCATCTCCACGGAATTTTCCGGCAACATCCAGATGCAATCGAAGGTGTTTGCAAATCGGCTCTACTGCAGGGTTTGATCTGTGACTGCGAGGTGTGATCTACCACCAATTTGCCATCGATTGATGGGCTCTCTAGCGCCCATGTTGAAGGGTCGCATATTGAAACTTGGACAGCCATAGTTGTTTGTCCAAAAATAAGAGGCTGCCAAAATGCTGGGACCTTTGGCACCCTAAATACATTGAGTGCCCAAAATATCTAAATGTCATAATCTTGTTGGGTTTTTATTATAAATTTTTGTGGTTTTGGCTATAATGTGATAATGGCCAAACACGAAAAAAAAAACCCCGTAAAATGAGAGACCTACACATGGATGGGCAAAGAGCAATGAGGGCAAACGTTTGGAACAATATATCTTCAATCTAATTCACACAAATATCATTCTATTAACAAGTACCTTAATACTGGAAGGGTCGTGTTAAATTCATTGGCGTATCTGTGACAATATTCGAACGGTGTTCAACTATAACCATGGTGAAAGTAAAAGCATGGAAAGAAGTGAGAAACCATATTTTGATTCAATGGCTCCAAATTAATTCTTATCGTTAGTCTCCTATGTTGGAGTGAGTACATAATGCTTCAGGCTCGTGCTTCGGGAGTGTTGTCTTGTGCTTGCACAGCTAGATGAGATTTGTACATCTTGTAAGGTTTTGGTGTGTTATGGGATTTGTGCTATATTAAATATTTCATATATTATATGAACTTGGTAATGTTTTAGGAATTTCTATTAATATTTCAAACAAAAAAAAAATAAAATAACATCTCCCATAACACACCAAAACGAAAAAATTCAAGAGACTGAAATCCTATTCTTTGTAAAGAGGCAATAAGCTAAATCAAAGTGAAGTTGAATAATGATCTTGAATAGTAAGCTTAATGTGAATTGCAAAGACTTGAACCTTGTTCTAGAGAAATACAATACAATGCAAATAAATAAACCGAGAGATGATCTTGACGCTAGACAAATTCAGGTTGTTATCCTTTCTCATATCATGCATAGTGTAATCGATACTTGATGAGTAAGGCAAATTAAAAGATCACAATACATGATTTTCTGCAAATTTTTGCGACTTTGCATCTTCTGCCTAGAAATGCTATCTTGCATTTTTCCTCATGAACTTGTGCTAAAATCCCCCTCCCCAAAAAGCCCCCGGCTATTAGAAGTCCTCTTGTCAAGTCAGGCCTTATAAGTTGCATAAAGTTAATGGATACTCTAGATATATTCAAGCTTCCTGACATGCCACTAATCGTAGTTTTGCTTGTCAAAAAAACTATTCTAAATATTCTATTCTATTCTTGTCAAACCTAAAAAAAATGCGATCCACAACAACTGTAATACTATATTATTATATGACTTGAAATGACGCCATTAAACCGTCGAAAAGATACACTAGCAAAACTGGATACGAATATACATATTCCAATATGAAAGCATGCTACATATTGGTTGAGAACAAGGTCTTGTTGGTCGGAGCGCAGCAACTTGGAGGTGTACGGTGAGAATGAGGAACCCTAAGGGTCTATTTATATTTCTGGGAGTTTTAGAGTTCTACCTGCAATTTTCATGTTATTCCATTATTTAAAACATTAGTAGTGTTTGTTGAATTAAAATATTTGATTCCTTAAGACAAAATTTATTGCCACCGCTCACAGTGCACAAGAGGGTCGAGCTAAAATTTAGCTAAGGGCCCATGTCCACTATGTGAGGGGTCACTGTTTTTTACTCTGTTTTATGTTTTCTAGACACTTTCTTAGGGATATGACGTGTCTTCCTAGCTTAAAATCGAATTTTAAGCTGCCTTATGCTATCAGATTACTCTAATTATGTATATTTCTAAGTGAATCATGGTCAAATACTGCAATTTTCAAACAACATTATGCATCCAATAAGCAAATCATTTTACATAACATAAGTTCATAACTGTATGTGAGTATCATGTTAGGAATTAGATAAAGTAGAGTTACTAGTTAATACTAAAAAGTATGATATAAGTCAGTAGCTATTTTAAGAGTTGAAATAATTGTATGATAAAAGCAATACCATAAACTAGTGTAATAGACAATTAGTAATAAGCATAGTAAATAACCATGTGCAAAACCATCTCACACTTGCAAAATCGAACATAGTTTTTGAACTAGCTAAAAAAACTTGGAAGCAATAAAACTGTATTAAGAAAACATTTATGATAACAATAACTAGTATGTGAAATCATCCTAAAATATAATATTACAATATGTGCTTAAAAATCACATCCTAAATTAGTAATAATCTTAAGAAACCAGTGTAAGATATAAAATTAGTATAAGAACTAAGATCAAACTACCATTGATTTTACAAAAGCATGAAAGGCATATGGTTTTTGTTGAGAATATGAATTAATTGTATTAAAAACCATGCTTATAGTGGTTTTCATAGTGATTATTAATATGTGTTAATTTTTGGGGGCCTTTGTCCAAGAATCAACTCCAACTGGTTCGCAGTGAATTGAATCATGGCAGCAAGCACCTGTGGGACTTTCTTAATCAAAGATATGGAAAGAGGTCTGAGATTGAGGTTATGCAACTGGATACCCAGCTTGAAGACTATCGAATGCAAGACGGGGAAGATCTTCGGCAGCATGTTGCAATATTGCAAGAGATGTTTGACCTTCTTGCAGATGCTGGAGATGAACACATTCTCTCCAATGTGCAAAAGAAGCTTCGCCTGTACAAATCCCTACCGCCTTCTTGGGGAAATGCTGTGGATCTGATGCTCCTGAGCAAAAAGGGGACCTCTTGGGAAGAAATTGTCGAAGACTTGTTTGAGCTCTCTCTCATGCGTAAGGAACGTGATGGTGGAGAGAAAAAGCCTGAACAGGCTTAACTTTCTCAACAAAAAGGGAAGCCTGCATCTAATGATAGAAGAGCCTTTTTCTGGCCGTTCCAATGTCCACATCAACAAAGACCAGTGTCGGATTTGCATGGGTTTCGGCCATTATGCTTTTTAGTGTCCCAGCAAGCCTCAGAAATCATCTACGGGCACCATTTCTACCTCTTCCGTCTCCACAAAACCAAGTTCGCATGCAGCCAACCTTGTGGAGGGATTAACACTTCATGAGGAATCATGCATCTCTGAAGCTGAACCTGAAGTTGATTGTCCAGGTTCCCCAACCATTCTTGCTGAGGCATGTATTTCTGAACTCATTCATTTGAAGGAGCCCCTGCAGCATGCATGTAACAATGGTACAGTTCCTTCTTTGGATCCCGGTTTAGATGCAAGAAGTCATTGACATTCGTGAATCCCTTCTCCTGGATGAATCTTTTACCACTGATGAAGTTTTCTTTTCAGAACAGGGATCTAATATTTTCACAGTTGACTCCGCTTGCACATCAGTAATGGTGCATAACTCTCAGTATATTGAGCATCTATCTCCCTGTGAAGGCAGTGTTAAACTTGGCTCTCAAAGTGAGATCAAGGTCAAGGCACGGGGCTTCTTTAACTTCCCACTTCTTTCAGGTGAAGTAGCAGCTATTTCCAATGCTCTCTTGGGTTCCTCAACTCCGCAAAAACCTTCTTTCTGTGGCTCAATTAGCTGATGTTGGCCTAATCACAGTTTTTACTGCTAAAGAAGTCTTGTTTTTCCCTCAAGAATGTGCTCTTCCAAGTATGCCCCTTGCTGCAGGGTATCGCACGGGTAATCTTTATGAAATCAATTGCTCACCTTCTCATGATGTTTTTTCTCAATCAATCATCCTCCCATCTTGAATTGTGGCATCGACGATTAGCGATATCAACCTCCTGAGTCTCAAGTATCTCTTCCAAAGATAAATTGGCTACCGGTATTGATCATATTCATGGCGGTTTTGGTTTCCACATGCTTGCATGCTTGGGAAACATTCTCGGGCGAAGCTTTCTATGCGGTAGAACCCGAAGCTTCTCAAATTCTTGAGCTCGTTCATTCTGATTTATGCGGCCCTATGGAAGTCCCAAGCAGGTCTGGAAATCTGTATTACATCTCCTTTGTTGACGATTTCAGTCGACGTATCCATGTGTATTTTCTCCGGCGAAAAAGTCAAGCACTTGAAGCTTTTCTTTCTTTATAAGGCCAAAGACCAAACCCAACCGAAAAGTCGACGTATCCATGTGTATTTTCTCCGGCGAAAAAGTCAAGCACTTGAAGCTTTTCTTCTTTATAAGGCCAGCACTGAAACCCAAACTGGAAAGGCCATCAAGTGCCCTTCGCGACCGATGGCGAGGTGAATACCTTAGCACCGCTCAATCGGCATGCTCTACAACCCGGCATTCATAGGGCAGCTCACACCAGATTCGCCCGCCAGCATCCGGAGCCGGGTGCGAACGCAAGAATCGGACTATATGCGAAGGTGCTAAGAGCACTTTGGTTCAAGCTTGCTTAACCAAACATTTTTGGGAAGAAGCCATTGCCGCCGTTGTCCATATTCAAAATTTCTTGCCCACTGTTGCAGTTCCTGAGTCAACACCTCATGAAGCATAGTTTGGCAACAAGCCTGATCTTTCTCACATTCGGATTTTTGGATGTATTGTGTATGTTCATGTGCCTAAAAAGCTGCGGGGTAAGTTCGATGATAAGAGCATTCGTTGCAGATTTCTGGGCTACTCCACCAATCATAAAGCCTACAAATGTTGGAATCCTGCCACCAACAAGATTATCATTTCTACAGATGTTCATTTTGATGAAACCCAACATCCAGATCATCCCATTGCATCTGAGGATGCTGATTTTATTGATTGGAGCACACTTGTGCCAGATCCTTCAGATTCCATTCTTGATGCAGAAGCTGAACGCCTTAGTCATCGGCCTTAGGTTCCTGCCTCTGTAGCTGCTACACCACATGCCCCTGTTGCCACACAAGCTGATCCTATTGCTGATCCTGCATCAGAAACCCAAGATGTTCCTGCTCTTGCCCAAGATGTTCCTGCTCTTGTTGTTGATTCTGCCACTCCCACACAAGTTCCTACAGTTCTTCGCCGCTCTTCTCGTGCCCGCACTCCAAGCAGGCGTCTTGTTGAATCCACTAAGACTAGCTTAGTAGAATGGGTCTGCCTTGCTACTCATAACACCCCTTCTTCCATTCGCCAAGCCTTGCACAGTCCAGAAGGTCCTCACTGGAAGGAAGCTGCTCTCTCTGAATTACAGTCCATGGCCCACAATCACGTTTGGGATATAGTCCCCTTTGCCACCGGGAAGCACGCTTGTCGATTCCAAATGGGTCTTCTCGTAAAAATACAAATATGATGGCTCCCTTTGATCGATATAAGGCACTTGTAGCACGCGGGTTTTACTCAGATCCATGACGTCGACTATGATGAAACCTATTCGCCAGTAATCCATATGCCTCATCTTCGCACACTTCTTGCAGTAGCTGCCCCACAGGATTGGGAAATCTTCCAATTAGGTGTGCAAACTGCTTTTCTCCATGGTGATCTCAATCAAGAAATTTACGCGCCAACCAACGGGTTTTGAAGATGTTCAATTTCCAGATCATGTCTGCATGCCTTCTTGGGTCATCTATGGGCTACGAAGCTTCCGCAGCCCGGTTTCAAAAGTTTGATCGTTATTCATCAAATGGGTTTTCATGCTTCTCATATTGATCCTACCATATATATTCAGCAGAATTCCTCCGATGTCATCCTTCTCCTGCTTTATGTTGATGATATGCTGCTCATGGGCAACAGTTTACCTCATTTGCATCAGCTTCATACCCACTTGAGCCACCATTTCTCCATGAAATTCATGGGCTTATGCTTGCTTTTTTTTTGTCTTAGATTATCCGCTCCCGCTCTCATCGAACTCTCCATATCAATCAGAGCCTCTATATTTCTGAACTTCTTCAACGTTTTGACATGCTTACTGCCAATTCCACTGCCACTCCTATGGATCCCAATCTTCACCTCTTTGATTCTGCATCTTCCACCGAGCCTCCACCGACCTTTTGCCTATCGTTCTCTTATTGGATCCCTATGTATCTCATGATTTATTCTCACCGATCTTTCCTATTCTCGTCATAACTCTCGGCCGCCATAATGATCGCTTTACTTATACTCACCGGCTCCTTGCAAAGCCGTATTCTTCGCTATCTCGGTGGCACTCCCAATCATGGCATCACTTTACTCTCCTTAATCCTTTTCAGGACCCTTACCTTAATAGTTGATTCCAGTTATGCTACTAATGTACATGGACGCTCCACTACAAATGCTTCTTACTCCTTCCATGGAGGCCTCATTGGCCGGATCTCCAAGAAACAACCCATTGTGGCCTCATCCTTCCTCCGCCCGGCGTAATACCTTGCCTTATCACATGGTGCTCGAGACCTTGTTTCATATGCCAATCTTCTCCACTTGCCATCGCTCCACCTTTCACGCCCATTCCAGCTCACATAGACAACAAATGCTGCTATCAATATGGTCGAGATACCCTCTCATCGCCCTCGACCAATCATATTCCTGTCCACTTCCACTATGTCCGCGAACAAATCACCTCTGGATTTCTTCAACTTCATTACCTTCCCACGAACTCCATGCTGGTTGATACCTTTACCAAGGCCTTTTACCTAGAGATCCTTTTCAGCCATCGGCAAAGAGGCATCTTGCCTCCCGTCTTCGTCGGGCCTTTGTGGGGAGTGTCGTGTATACAAGTCCCCGACATCACTCGCCTCCAAGAAGACACGTGGAGGGATGGCAGTGAGGAGACCGCATTCAACCACCAACTAGCCGGGCATTTCATTTACATTAGTTCTTTATTAGATTCTCTAGTTTATTTAGCTCACATCTCAATACAATTCGTTACTGTTTTCTGCATCTGCTTGTTTTCCTCAACATTGTCAAAACAAGCAACGTAAAAAGCTCTACTACAACTCCCCAGTTCTGTACAAATATCCACTCCATGTAAGACTGAGCAATCAGATAAGAGAGTATTTCTAGAGGCTTAATCGGTAATATTAAAAAGAATACATATAAACTATGGGATACCTGGGACAGAAAACTGGAGCATGATCAAAATGCAAAATCGTGCCAAGATGGCTCTGTTGGATTCCACAACGATCAAAGGATCCACAAAAAATAAACCTCTGATTCAAAGCTTTTAGCAGCGGGGAAGATCTCTGCTAAAAACAACCACATGAAATAAATTACCTGCAAGAAACAAAGATTTAGCAATGTCTTTAACATCAAAGTCATAAGATGCATAAACGGCAAACAAAGAACCGGAAGCCATTTTAATAGACGATTGCATTTGAAATAGATTGTTACTTACACTGCAATGAAATAAAATAATTGAGGGATGAACGGTGGCCCTAAATGAAGGGCTAGAGGAGAAGGGACGTTTTGCCAGCATTCTTGTATACATGGCTGATGCGGTAAAGGTCGCCATTACAAGCATAGCCTAACCGAGGTGTGATGCAAGTAAAAGTAAAGAGATCATGTGCTAAGAAGCAGCAGGCATCGTAACGAAAAATCCAACGATTAAATTGAGAAGAACAAAATCCACCGCCAAGATTGCGCACAGACTATCCTAAAACTCCTTTAGTATTAGGTATAGATAGATGATTAAAAGTCTAAGTAGAGGCTAAAAGTTAAGAAGAGCGTACTTTTCTAAGAAAATGCAAGATAAAGAAAACCCCCGGACGTATAGCCTGTGACACAAAAAGCCCACTAGCACTTCAAAACTACTTCACCAATCCATCCGTAGTTTTATCATCCCATACTTGGACCGAAGCATCCAAGATGGCATATTTTCTGCGGATCATTATCTCAAACATGTTCATGACTTAGTAACATGTTCATGCTCTATCGAATTTTTAGTCTCCTCGTCATGCATCTTCAAGCATTCACAAAATTCCTTTAGCCATATGTTTTATCAATAGATACTTTTTAGAATGCAATATTATCATTAAATACTTTAGAATGTAAATGTGACACCACTCTAGGCATCATACATAAAGCTATGGCACAAAGCCCAAAGTTAGATATCAAAGCTAATGTTAATTTTTCATGCATTATCTTATGCATGTAGATGAGATAACAGAATAAAACATCTTCTTTTAAAATTAAGGAAATATTATTTAAAGATAAAGCCACTTCCTTAATCAATCAAATAAACCTTTATGAACTCCTAAGTCCAACTGGTTGCATGAACTCCATAACTTCAGAGGGTCAGTGGCTATGTAGCCACCACGCATTCCTTTGCCAATTTAACTTGGCAAAGATAATCTCTGCCTTTCTCGCTAAAACCACTTTAACTAGGACAAAAGAACCACATTGAGAGAGGAGAATATCCAAGACTCGCAGCTCAATCAAGCAACATTAGCACAAAGGTGTAATGAAGCAGGTTAAAAGGTACATTGGGTATTCTACTCTTCACCCAATGTAGCCTATTGCCCAAACTTAGTGTAAAGCAACCGGAAAAGGAAATGTAAAAGTAATCAACAACATTTTGTCTAAACCTATAGGGCACATAATGATGCAATATGCATCCACTATAAAATGTTTTGTGGGATGTTATTCCTCTCCAAAACGACTACTTCAGAAATTGCAAAGATCTATTCTATTATATTAAATGCAAAACAAAGCAAAATTCTTTAAAGATATTTGATGTATCGAGGCTTGTTGATCTACCAACCGATTCTTTTATTCCTCGCGATCCGCCTATCAGATGTAATAAAGATTTGTTACAATAATACTCTTATTCATCTTTTGCATCATTAGGCTCTCATATTTATCGATAATAAATACAAAATGTCATATAAAAGCAAAAGATTTTTCAGAAATGTTGAAGCTTGAGTAACCATAACCCTGTTTTGCAAAGACTTCGTGTCTCTAGAAGGATTTCAATAAAACTTGAAAACCCCCGTGATATCATTAGCCAAAGTGCCATGGATCCACTCGGGAGCATGTTGCCAAATTCAATAAATTCGTTCTTTCTAAGACAATCGATGTCAAAGAAAGGATTCTCGTTTCGCTTAGAGCATGAAACTCTAAAATATTCAAAGATCCATTCAAAGATCTTTTATACCTGTGACCGCAACTCTTCTTTGATAATCATATCGCCTACATGCTTCTGCGTAAATAAATGAACTTTGGAGTATCACTACATGTTTTAGGCATCACTACTTACTGGATCTTCGTGAGCGCACTCCATTACAAGATATTTGCCATTCATCCTCCGGAGCATGCTAATAATGAAACCTAGTTTCTTTTGTAAGCCACGAAAATGGCCATCTATTTATGTGGCCTTTGCCCCGCCTAGAAGAACACATACCGCTAGAAATGCATCGAGACTCACTTAAGAGTGCACAGCTAATGTAAAAATAACCTTCTTTTGGTGGTTATTTGCTCTAAGACAGTACACAATGTCATTGAAGCTACCGCCATATCATGCAAGAGATATGGCTTTATTCCTCAGGTGCAAAGCCCTAATCTTTGGGTGATAAACGAGAGAAACCCACCACGCACTTACCACTTTTTGATTCTAAAGTTATACACCCATTGTATTATAATTTACAATAAATCGCTTAAGAAAAATTGTTGCCAACATCTAGAATAATACATCCATATCCCAGAATAACATTGCATGAATAACATTGCATGTGAAAGTTTTTGTTATTTTAGCAATCTTAGCTTTTGGGTTGCCCCTAGGGGGCAAACCCTCGTTTATGTGGGTATGTGGGTATTATTCAGATATGCTGCATATGCAGTACATGCTGGTGACTGCTCCAAACTGGCTGCTGCCTGTAAACTCTCGGTCATCCAGCCCCATTCCTTCGCAGGCGTGGCTATCGCGCAGCTCGACCCTTCTTCTTCTTTCAAGCATTTTTCCTCTGGCTTCCAATGGAGCGATTCTGGCTTCAACTTCATGAATGAAAGTGCACTCAGCTTGGCAGTTGATGGACGGTGCATTGACAGAGGTTTGCTCGCTCCCAGAGTTGTCCTGCCGTGGTTTCAGAAATTTTGCGGTTTTGAAATATATTTGAGGAATAGATATGATTGTGCATTTTGTGGCACCCTGATAGGTTTTCCAGTGCACCCGTAGATCCCTGGTAAGCTTCTCCGATGCTTTAGCAGAGTTAGCATGGCCTCTGTTTAGCCTAAATATGTTCCATTTAACCGTGTATTTGAGTATCCTCTGGTTCCATTTCTATTCAATCCAAGTCTCCAGTATTCGCTGGTTGCTTTCATGTTCCATGTATCTCAACATTTACAGCAGTACTTCTGAGTTCTTAGTCTACTTTTAACTCTCGACTATGGTGCATATGAAATTGGCATGGAAAGCAGTGCATCTCAGACATGGTATTGTAGATTAGTTTTCTGTTTAAATGATCAGATTTGTTTATGAGGGAGGTTATTTCGGTTTTAACAGGGTAGGTTCTATGCCTTTTCTGTGCCCATTTTTCTCCTTTGCCCGCATGGATTGTTTTGTCGCATCTCTATTCCCAGACTTTGATCGAATGTGGAGCCTTCTTTTTGGATCAATGGCCAGTTTATTTTTTGCTCTAAACCCTGATAATGGCCCTGCTTATAGGCCTAAGGTTTGCCAGGCTAAGCAGCAAGCTCTCCATGACATTCTGCTAGTTAGGATTCATGCTCTGCAACTGTGGTCTTTCTATTTCATAAACCCATCCCTGTTTCCACTGTTGCCGAATCTTCTACAATTTGGAACTATAAAAGTAACAACCAGGCCGCTCCAAGGTACATGATAATCTGGAATTTGATTAAGGTTCCAGCCATCATCACAAATCGTACAAATACTGCAGGTGGATCGCTGTAAGAACATGCAAGACAGAGTATTCCGCTTGACAAATATGATTGGTCTAAAATGGCATATCCGACCTTCGCCATTAGCGCAATCTGGATAGGTCCTACAGATCTCCTTCTGTTATTCCCTTCTTCTATCCATCGGTTTTCTTTCAACATAGACACCGACTGACATAGCTTCCCACAGATTCGGATTTGTCTCAGGTATTTTGATGCAAAGATTCTATTTTTCTAGTATTTGTTCTTCACTGCACTATAAGTTTATCTGAAAACCTTCAGGTTGTTGAGACACAACGATGGTTCACAATATCTAAAGCTAGTTTGGATGCTTTGCAGATTTGGGAGTGGCAATCTTTAACTTTGCATCTATTGCGACATTTCTTATTGTATTATCGAGTTCAAGAGAGCTCCACAAGATGTTTCACCAAGCCACTTTTGATTTGGAGAGGATCAAGCCTTTTGATGTGCAGGTCTGTATTATGGAAATACTCTAGTTTTTTTGCTCATACTTTCGCATCATTCATATTAAGCCAGGCCCTCTTTGTAAATTAGGACGGGAGTTGACGTTCCATGTAGTAGCTGACGTTGGTCTTGTGGTAAGTACACATGTTTTGTTTAAACCAGTATATAAAGACTATGAAAATTTTGGTTGGGCTATTCTCACATTTTGCATTTTGTTGTATGCAATGTAGATTGTTCGATACCATTCTTTGATTGTTGATCTCAATTCACTACCAGGAGATTTGGTTGCAACAGCATGGGCTATTGGAGAAAAACCACTGGGCATTTCTGAAATACTTGGCTCCTGGGGGTCTGTTGTCGAGGCTCATGATTGCCTTGCTGGAAAATATGTCAATCATTTGGACAGTAGGGCTTTGGATCTAGGAATGCCAGAGGAATTTGCCATGATTAAAGGAAGCAATGAAATTGTTAAGAATTATTCGAAAGATGTTACTGAAGCTCTTGACAAAGTAAGGCTACTAAAGGGAGTTTCTCATATTAGTAGGCCACATCATGGTGTGCAGGTAATGTAGACCTCAATGTGCAAAACGCTTACACTTTCTAGAAGTCTTTATGTGCCTTTTATTTTCTCTTTGATAGTTCCATCCAGAAAGTATAGCGACAGCATATGGACGAAAGCTTTTGGAAAATTTTTGGGAATTGACACGGCTTTATTGGCATGAAAAATCATGGTGCCAACATAATATTAAGGTGGGTAATTGTTGTGTTTATTTAAAAACTAGACTTCACAGCCTTAATTCCGCTACAAAGTTTCTAGTAATCTGCTGACATAAGTGACATTCTGTTTCCAGGTAAATGGAAAAATAACTTGACAGTTCATGCCAACTGGCTCTGCTATGAATCTTTGAGGAAGCTGCATGTGGTTGTTTTGTGTTAATCCGGTGTCTTTTACTTCTTAAGATCAACTTGCAGGATTGAGCTTAGTTTTAAGCTTTGTTTAAGGCAGTATTTACAAAGGTCTGAGATAGAGTAAACTTGGGTCCCTTTCTTTGAACCAGTTCCCCAGGATGATGGGCCTAAGCAAATTGTTGCTACTATGTACATAAGGAAGTTTTGTGAAGTAATGGATTATTTCAGAGCTATTCTTACCAAAGGATGAGCACTCCCCAAGGGCACTGCCCCTGACAAAAGAAGTTATTTCTGAGTTCTGGCCACAGTTCTGGAGATGCAGCCGGAGAAAGCTGTCGCCCCGTCTTCCTGTTTATTGGCATTTATTCATATATATATGAATAAATGGCATTCAATCATCTGTTTTGTGGCGAGTTGTAATGTTTGGACTAGAGTAGAAAAAAATTTGCAGCTTGCTTCGATTTGATAGGTCAGGCAAGTTTACTCCTAGCAGCTTGTGAACTTCCAACACCATTATGCTAAGTTTCTAGCTCTGCACAGCAGGCAAGTTTACTCCTAGCAGCTTGTGAACTTCCAACACCATTATGCTAAGTTTCTAGCTCTGCACAGACACATAATCTAAAGTGGAGACTTGATGTTCCCTTGCTTGGAATTCTCTGCCAGGTACTTTGAGAAATGAGTCATTTGAAACGCATTTGGAATTGGGGCTCTGTTTTTAGATTTGTCATGCAGAGTAACGATGGAAGCCAGCATGATTCTATTGTGTACAGATTGTGCGAGCCCAGATGCTATTGCATTTTTTAGCTTTGCATGCTTGCCACTTGGAGCATTTAGATTCTGCCTCCTTTGGAAACTCCTTGATTACCAGTAGAATATGTAAGATGCAAAAACACCTTCTATGGCATGTAAGATGCAAAACAGACTGTATATATGCAAAACATGTTATGTTTTGCTAGTGAATTCAATGCCAAACAACTTGCAGAGCCTTTTATATCTGAAAATAATGTACAGTATCTGCTGAACGTTGGACATAGGCTGGGTTTGAGTATCGCATCACATCATACAAAAGATGTAGTGAAGTTAGCAAAAGATGAGAATTGGGAAAAGATGAGGTTTTTGCATTTGAGATTCAATGTCCGAGCATTATTATGTTGTGTCACTGCTACCTTTCACGTGATTTTTTGTCAATAACTGGTGGTCTCTTTATTTCTGCACTTACATAAAAATGTCCTATTCTGAAAGCATCAATTGTTCCATAATGATAATGGTCAGCCCTAACCCATGTACTTACATTGGTTTGTAGCCCTCGCACGCCTGCACGAGTTAGTCCCTTGCAAAATTGGCGCTATTTTTGGACATCTGTGCTATTGAGGCTCAGCAACGTCTTATGGCTTTTTGCTGCAAGGTAAGTGTTATTTTGTTGATCAGACCTTTTTTTTAATTAGTCACAGTGAAGTCAAGTTATCCTTAATTTTATCCCTCTTTGATGTGAATTACTTCACTTGGAAATATTAATAACATGTTGACTGCAATTTGGTAAGGTGGGAATAGGAAATCTGGTGGTAGTTGGACACGGAGATATTTAATGAAATCCCATGAATAATGGGATGCAGTACTTCCTCCAAATTAGTCTTCTGTGTTTTTATATTCATAGTTAGTTTGCTTTCCATTTGTTTTTCTGTTACTTTCTTCTGGAAGTTTGGTTAGATATGAAGCTATGGCCACGCGCTTTGAAGCCCCTTTGTGCAGTCTCTGGGTAATGTGATCAGCTCCATTGTGCATTAAATGCACCCACATGTCTATTGTTTATCCAGTTGAACTGCATTATTAAGCCTAATATTTTGCATAGTTTTTGGAAAAGGTAGATGAAGTTGGATTTCATACTGAAAAGTTCAATTTGCTTTGTTTGGATACTCGTTTATTTATGAGGCCCGTTGGATTACTACTGTAACTTTAACAAGATGTTGGATGCATTTATGCTTATGCTTACCTGTAGGAAATGAAAGGGCGGGTAAAGAGGCACAACCGCCATATGTATGATAATACACAATGACTAGTTGCAATACAGGAGTTTAATGACATTACTTTTCCAGAGCGGTAAAGCCGTCACAGTTTTGCTGATGCAAAGTGGCAGCATCCAAACACATAGACAACTCTGTAATATTAAATACATAGAGCTTGAATTTTGTCGCAGTACATTACCAATGTTGGCATTCTAACAGTATTTGTACTCGCCCCTATAAAGGCAAGCTTTGCTGACTGGGTCTCTTTTTTCAGTTTTGGGTACTATGTAATTTCTAGCTATCCTTAATCTTTCTAGCAAAAAATTTGCAGCTTGCTTTGATTTGATAGGTCAGGCAAGCTTACTAACAGCTTGTGAACTCTAAAACTAGTAGTAAATTTTTAGCCTCAAGACACATAATCTAAAGTGGAGATTCAGTGTTCTCTTGTGTGGAATTATCTGCCAGGTACTTAAGAAATGAGCCATTTGAAATGCATTTGTGTGGAGTGATGATGGAAGCCAGCACGATTCTATTGTGTACAAATTGCATGAGTCCATAACTTCTCCATAACGTAATGATTTTCTTATGAACCAGACATCTAGCTGTTGTCATAATTGAACAACTAGATTAATTAGACATTTTCCACAAGTGTAGGCTTAATTCAACTTTTGCAAACTGCAACTCACGATAATGAAGTTAACTGTGAGTTTGATGGGCAATTGCCAGTTTGGAGGATTGAGATTGAGCATTCCACGTAATCACAGCTCTAATTCACATTTTTTCTCATTTTGCAATGATATTCTCACCTTTGTTAATACGACTCTCACTTTTGTTGATACGACGAGCAACTAATGTTGAGCTATCTAGAACAAGGACAATAGGGTAATTCTAAACAAATGTACTAGAATGTTGAAAAGATTTCGATGAATTCATGTAATTTAACCTATTGATTATTGAGGCAATCTTTACTCATGCCCTCAACCTATTGATTATTGAGGCAGTCTTTACTCACGCCCTCACGCCAACTCGAAGGACATGAGGGAATCTAAACAACATTATAAACCTTTCTTGTGGTCCTTTGAATAACTTTTGAATGATTTGAATTTGCAATCAAGATGATGGAAAGTATAACAATTCCGTAGATTGTTCAAGAGACAACCTTATTCTGTTTGTGAAAGGAGACATTGAGTTCGACTTATCTGAGCTAAAAGCACACCGGGACTATTATGAATAAATGCCAATATTTTAGCAAATGCATGAATTTCTTTTTTCAAAGCAATTGGGTTATGACTGTCATGAGAAAGGAACAAATCTTTCGTTTTGAGAAATGCTCATTTACTTAACATCTTCGAATTTGAGATTTAAGTTCGGCCTTTATAGCCCGCCAAGTAAATCCACACATCCAAACCCGGTGATATTTTAAAGCGATGTCAAGTAACATGGAGCCACAAGTTATAAATTTGCCATGCATATCCTTGTAGTACATATATTAAGCACTACATATTTGTAGCTCGTGAAATAAGAAACATTGGTAGGTAAATCCATCTAACTTCGCGACAAAAAAATGACGGCTAGATAACATGCATATCTATTTGAAGGAAATACCAACTAAGCTTATCCTAAAAATAATAGAATTGAGGAAGTTATATTGAAGATATATGCTACTTATTGAATAATCAAGCTACATATTGAATAATCGCTACATATTGAATAAAAAATATTGGTCAAGCTGGGTCCATGGCATACTATTTATGATAATGCTAGCCGATTGTTTCTATGCCACCTTTATTAACATGGGACTTACCATCACCGTGGATTGTTTCTTCTTTCATTGTGCCTTTGAGTAGCCTTAACTTCCCTAATGATCGATCATAGAAAAAATCATGATGGAGATGCTGGGAGAGAACACAACAGATTAATAACCCTATATAAAGGCGTATCTACTCTTCTTTCATGAAGTCGACTTACCCGGGCCACTAATCCTGCTCCACCAATATGTCGAAGAATAAAGGTACAGCAAAGAAAAGATATAAGTACTCTTTAAAATAGTGCTAGTATGATATCACATTATGTCTTGGAGGCTACAATGAGCCTTAGATGTATGTGATTGATAGATTGTAGATGCTAATATAATCTTTCCTAGATCAAAAGTGTATTAAGTGTTTAAGGGCTTCCTATATTGATTTTGGTGTGCACATTTGAGGTTAGGGTTTGGAGTATCTTGCACGCTAAGATGATTTACCAGAAGAATCAGGCTAAAGATGTATCCACCATCAAGTTTTTATTATATGATAGAGCTTTCTATTTTGCATAGAACATGGAAGGAGTATATACAATCGAAAGTGTGGTTGTTTGAGATTTTGGAGGAATAAACATGCACAAAGTTTTGTGTCTAGCCACCTACTTTTGGTCAATCCATCACTTAAGACCTGTGAAGAATGAGAGGGCTTCAATTATCAGCCCATTCAAGCTATGGTAGCGAAGTACCGGATCCCTACAAATGCTTCTATGATGTCTCTCAAGGATTAAGCATTTTGACATCTATTTTGCTTTGATGCAATCAGATGGAGTTAACAATAAGGCCGGGATGTGACGCTTTTGGAAATTGAAATTCAAAGGCTGTATAGATGTGTGAAAGGCAAAATCCCTGGTGCTCTTAAGATGGTAATATTTGCAACCCATCGTTTGCAATATTTGCAACCTTAAGAAGTAGAACTATTGTATAACAGTCCCACATGGATATACTCTTTATGATTTGTTGCATTGTAATAATAGCAATCCTCATCACTCAACTCTTTATCATCTCAATTAGACAACATATATAGGCACACCATTACAAAAACAAACAAAGTCAAGGAGAAATAAAAGAACGTGAGGAAAGTTCATCAAGTTTGTAGAGTAAAAAATAAAATGTTGCAATAACAAGACATCTAAGAAAGAATATCAATATGGTAAAGTTAATAAAGCTAGAAGGCTTCAGCTAATACATAACACTTGCCAAAAGGCTTCAAGCAATGCATTGCGTTTCCTAACTTTTAACATGTCAACACCGCTTGGTTTGGTGGTGTGGAGAAGCATTATCCTTATTATTTGCCAAAGCAAAAGGAAAGCCTTAAGAGTATACTATGTCTTAAAAAACTATTCCAAAATGTTGTTCCGTAAGCTGCTTAAAGATGCTTATTGATTAAAAGGAATACCGAGGTAAATCCAACGCATATGCCTTACATTGTCTTGAACATTATTTACATGTTCTTAACTTATAAGTCTTAACAAGATATGCTCGAAACATAACTTTGAGTGCAAGGAGATGGCCATTTCACTTCTGTCATGGAGGGTAAACCCTCCGTATGCTAAAGACTCGCTTATTATCAGAAGAATTCTCCTCTTGCCCATAAAATTCTTGCCCATATTTTGCCTAGAGACTTTATGGCCATCATTTTAGCCCCCTCGAAATCAGCAGCTTTTATTTCTCATATGGCTTTTACCAAACCAGAGGCAATCGGTCTTAAAATTGGGCATCCTCATGTCTCACCATAATGAAGACTTGCCTGTGCTGATGCTGTTAGTGCTCTTGAATAATATTACATAATGTTCCCCTATGTGAAAGTTCACATTCAAGAAACAAATGTTAATCAATAATAAAACCCTACTCCAACCGTATGAAGACCACTTCATGTATATACCGTAATTATAGATGGGCAAGACCCTACCATTACAAGAAGGGTCTTGTACTATCCTATAACTACAATATGCCATAGATAAATAATCTTTCAGATGATTAAAAGGAAGCAAGAGGCATTGTAAAGTTACCTTAATTGCAACTCTTCCGCACTTGTAGATTGCAGTCACAAATATTTGATACCGTAATTATGGTCTATCCATATGCTTTTGAAGCAAAGTCATTTACTTTTTGTGAGCCATATGGCTAATTTTGATGGGCAACAACGGCAATTGGATACCAGATGCCTTATATGACGTATCATTATTCTCGCAAAGTTTATTTCAATAACAACAAAGATAATGATCCCATCACCATGCTCTTTCCATAATTTTGAACTCATCCTTTCCATGTTTGTGGAACATATTCATCTATACTCAACTTGAGTCTCTTTTGTATACCAACAAAGCTACAATATTAGCAACATGTATCTAAAGTCACTACAATGCCAAAAGTTTGATTATTCAGCTTTGCTCAAGTAATATCACAAGAGAGATATGCTTCACCGATAAGACCAATGAGATGAAATATTTAAAACCCCATCGAAGCCAGCCTAGACAAAAGCCCACTAGCACTTCAAACTACTTCACCAATCCATCCGTGAAGCCTTATCATCCCATACTTGGACCGAGCTAATCCAAGCGATGGCATATTTTCTCTCAGGATCATTATCCTCAAACATGTTCATGACTTAGTAACATGCTCCATGCTCTATCGGATTTTAGCTCCATGGTCATGCATCTTTCAAGACTACAAAATTCCGTGAGCCATATGTTTTTATCAATAGATACTTTTAGAATGCAACATTATCATTAAATAGTTTTTAGAATGTAACATTACCACTCTAGGCATCATACATAAAGCCATGGCACAAAGCCCAAAGTTAGATATCAAAGCTAATAGCATTCTTTTCATGCATTATCTTATGCATGTAGATGAGATAACAATAAAACATCT
The DNA here is from genome assembly GCA_021234155.1 of Isoetes taiwanensis. Classification (NCBI taxonomy): domain Eukaryota; kingdom Viridiplantae; phylum Streptophyta; class Lycopodiopsida; order Isoetales; family Isoetaceae; genus Isoetes; species Isoetes taiwanensis. The sequence continues at coordinate 644,750 of JAJEKV010000158.1, read as the reverse complement.
TCTTTAAAATTAAGGAAATATTATTTAGCATAAAAGCCACTTCCCTTTAATCAATCAAATAAACCTTTTATGAACTCCCAAGTCCAACTCCGGTTGCATAACCCATAAACTTCAGAAGTTGTGCTATGTAGCCACCACGATTCCTTTGCTACCTAACTTGGCAAAGATAATTCCCTCGCTCCTTTCCTCGGGCTAAAACCACTTAACTAGGACAAAAGAACCACATTGAGAGGAGAATATCCGCATTCTGTACTAATCAAGCAAAACATTAGCACAAAAGTGGTAATAGCTAAGGGTTGCATTGGTATTCTCTCACGCTCTTCACCCAATGTAGCCTATTGCCCAAAGTTAGTGTAAAGCAACCGAAAAGGAAATGTAAAAAGTAATCAACAACATTTTGTCTAAAACCTATAGGCACATAATGATGCACATGCATCCACTATAAAACAAGCTTTTAGGATTTATTCCTCCAAAACGACTACTTTCTCAGAAATTGCAAAGATCTATTATACAAAGGCAAACAAAAGCCTTAAAGATATTTGATGTATCGAGGTTTGTTGATCTACCAACCCATTCTCTTTATTCCTCAAGATCCGCTTCATTGCATGTAACAACATTTGTTACAATACTCTTATTCATCCGCATCATTAGGCTCTCATATTTATTGATAATAAATACAAAATGTCATATAAAAAGCAAAAAGATTTTTCGAGTCGCGGTTGAAGCTTGGGAGGACCATAACCCTCGCTGCTTTGCAAAGACTTCTCGTGTTCTAGAAGGATTTCACAAAAATCCTGAAAACCCCCAGATATCATTAGCCAAAGTGCCATGGATCCACTACATGTTGCCAAATTAACAAATTCCGCTTCTTTTCAAGACGACCGATGTCGAAAGGACTTTGTTCTGCTTTTAGAGCATGAAACTCTAAAATATTCAAAAGATCCATCCAAAAGATCTTTACATCAGATCAAGAACTCTTCTTCTTTGATAATCATATCAGCTTACATGCTTGCGTAAATAAAATGAACTTTGGAGTATCACTACGTTTTAGGGCATCAAATAAGCCGATGCATTTGACTGTGAGCGTATCTATTACAAGATATTTGCTATTCATCCCTGAGCATGCTAACGGGGCCAATGAAACTGCTTAGCTTCTTTTGTAAGCCACGAAAATGGCCATCTATTTATGTGGCCTTTGTCCGCCTAGAAAGAACACATACCGAAATGCATCGAGACTATTCTAAGAGTGCAATAGCTACTCTAAAATAACCTTCTTTTGGTGGTTATTTTGCTCTAAGACAGTATTACAATGTCACTGGAAGCCATATCATACAAGATATGCATGAGCCCCCGTGGTGCAAAAGCCCTAATCTTCTTTGGTGATAAATCGAGAGAAACCCACCACTCAATTTACCACTTTTGATTCCAAAGTTATACAATTCATTGTATTAGACCATAATAAATTGATCTACCAAAATTGTTGCCAACATCTAATAATTATATCCATGAGTCTCTAATAACATTGCATGAATAACATTGCATGTGAAAGTTTTGTTATTTTAGCAATCTTAGCTTTTTATTATCGTAAGAATTTTTGCCCATAGAATTCTTGGCCCATATTTTGCCTTAGAGACTTTATGTGGCCATCATTTTTAGCCTCAACCAGCGATTTTCATATGGCTTTTACTCAAACTAGACATGCACCGTCTTAAAATTGGTATCCCTACAAGTCTCACCATAATGAAGACTTGCCTCCAGTTGATGTTGCTAGTGTTTGAATAAATATTACATATCGTTCTATGTGAAAGTTCACATTCAAGAAACAAAATGTTAATCAATAATAATTAAAAAACACGCTAATTCGGCTATGATTGCCTATCATCGTGGAGTTCTAGCACCAAGAAATATACAAAAATGCAAGTGGGTCTAAGTTAGATATTAGTACAAAAGCACTCCGTCCGGACGCTACCGCTGCGGCTTGGTCTGGCCAGGCTTGAGGTGCTTGGAGAGCTGAACGCCGATGATCCCGGCTTAGCAAATTGCTTCCGATCGACGATGGTTAACGCAAAATCAAATTCGCAATAACTCGGCCTTTGGCGGGGTTGTTGTGAGATGGCGTGAGAGTGAATAGGATTTGGCAATGGCGGAAGCATGATCCTGTTGTACCCCTCACCGTAATTTTCTTTGTGCGCGACGGTATTCGCATAAACACAATTTTCTCGCGACAATAATGATTCTAAAATGGATCAATCAAAGATCAGATTGATGAAGAAAAAGCCACTTCAAATTTTCCTGAAATTCGCCGAGAGAAGAAGGCAATCTAGACAGAGAAAAGAGATAGGAGAGGGAGAAAAAGAAAATATCCAAACAAGTTGACAAATGGGCTTGAGGCGAAGGCTTTCAAGAATTGTCCAAGAATTTGATCGACATTTCAATAATATCACAAAGCCTTTGAAAGAAGGGATAAGGCACCGTGGTGCACGATTTGTGAAGAGAGGAAGAAGAAATTGCCACCGAGGTAGATTTTGTCAGATCACGATCAAAGCAAGGTCAAGGAAGAATGTAATTAGAAATGTTCAAGAGACACTCAATCAAAGAAAAGAAACTAAGGAAGACGATATAATGCAAGCAAGAAAGTCCACATTGCAAATGGTATCTTCAACAAAGAACAAAACCAACCAAATTGCTAGCTTGCACTTCCTTCATGTATCACATGTAACTGTTGCAAAGAACTGTAAGAAGAGTAAATGGCGTAACAAGAATGTGGTCCGTATCACGTTTTCATGAAAGAGATCGATGCAATAACCGAGGTTAAGAATTCTATTTACAAGTTCTTGATTTAAAACACAAGAGTCTCACCATACAGAAGTATGTGAGAAAGTTTGTTTACAAAGATGGTGAAAAATTGATCATCCAATACAACTCGCCAAATTTCTCGTAATTATTATGTTTTTTATATGTTTTACCATTGTTCTCGCTTTTACTATATTGTTGCTTTTAATTTTTTTGAACTATGTATTTTCTCGCTTTGTTTATAGTTGCAATTTTACATGGTTTCAAAAAGGAATTCAATGAAATGAAGATCTCCTCACAAAGACACATTTGAATTGTCAGCCATCTTTTGTGAGGCATTTAAAAGAAAGAGAGACTCATACGCCAATATCACATGCACTTTGAGTATGTGATGCAAGCACAAAGAATGCATTGTAATTGTGTCGCTTTTGTGATGGTAACTTCCTCAGAGTGCCAAGAACCATGTTTATAAATCCACTAGTGATTTTTGGAGGCAAAATGGTCTCAGCCCTAAAAGAAGAAGATGAAGAATGGCACAAACATCAATGTTCTACTGGTATGCAAAGATTGTGGGTTGAAAAGGTAATTTTAAGCTCATTCTCTTCAATGTTATGATGTTTAAAGATATTACGCTCAACTTTAATTGTGGCGTTATAAAATTCGTGCTTGCTTTTGTCCCAAGGAGAAGATGGAAACCGATTACAAGGTGGGAGGAAACAATTTAAAAAGGTATTCATTGGTTTAATTAAATTGTACTCGCTTAACATGCTTTTTAAACAAACCTGAACCCACGTAAATGTTCATGGTCCAAATCGCCAAAGAAGTTGGATACATGAAGGAGACTACCAAGAAAAAAAAATGGGAGGGAGGAAACCAAACAGTAATGCGACTTGCATACAAGACCCAGAGTTCCGCCTCGAAGTTCATGAATCATGCCAACAAGACAATGGTACAATTTGTCACACACAATTATGTGTCACACCGGCAGGCAAAGCAATTCAAAGATCGTTTGGATACCTTTCCGAAGATGCAATTGTCTCCTCGTGAATTGACTTTTAAGCGAAAATTACAGCTTAAACGAGGGAGGCACAATCTTGCCACCGGCACACGCACGGTGCCACTCGTTCATATCACATATAGACATGCAACCTAAGCCGATAGAGGAGATGGAAGTTAAAGAGGCGAGCAAAGAGAAGCAGAGCGTGATAAGCCGAAAAAAGAAAGAAGAAGACAAGCCGAGATCATCAAAGACTAATCGAGGAGAATTATAAAGGAAGTGCAATTTTATATTTCGATGACAGGAGCATGCTATAATCGAAGTTTGTTAACATCGCTTGAAAGTACATGCCGACCGGCTTAGGAGCACGTAACATTGAGTACAAGAAACATATTTTTGGAGTGATGGTTGCACATCCCGCCTTTAAAGGAGCAAGACTCCTTTCTCGGTATTTAGGAAGGAACTATGTGTGTAGTGAAGGAATTACAGAGTGGAATTTTGCCAGCTTCATGGCAAAGGAGAACATGATGGACAAGGTGCAATATTGAAAAAGGGTTTGGCAAGAGAGCAATTGAAGTATATCCCGAAATTGAGCGTACAAAGACATTGCCGATTTCCATGAACCGGGTACATGATGAACAATCCACCGCACTTCTCATATAAGAAGGTAAATTCTTGTTTTTCTTATATTTTTCTTTAGATTTGAAGTTGTACGCTGAACTGCTTATATTGCGTGTTCTTTGGCATATTGATCCTCAAAGTGTAGACACAACTGAAAGGAAGGAGTGGAAAACACTATGTGGGAGCTCTTAAACTCATTGCATCGTGACCATGTGGACAAAAGAACCCCGCAAAAGTTAAGTTTCGTGTGCCTCTCTGTTATTGTTCCTATTGCTTTCTTCATGGTAAAGGGATTTTACCGTGATCTAACAAAGCACGCTTTGGGAGCATGGCTCACGCCAGAATTGAAACCAAAGGTTGCCGGAGAAACATCCACAAAGAATTAGTCAGAGGAAGAAGAAGAAGATGAAGAAGCAGATTACCTTAGTTCTCTAGAAGTTGGAGATAACTCTTGCTGTAAATGCACATCCGTAAGATGAAGAGGAGTTGACTTCTTTTATGTTCTTAGGTGTACAGAGACTAAACAATTACTGTTAGATGCATAGCAAAGACGCTTTGGGTAATCGTGATTTGGTGTAGGAGAAGAGTAGTTTCCGGCCATTACTACAAGCAAAACGATGCACTCCAATTTGAGTTGCTATTGGCCGCCGCTTGCTAGTTTGTATAGCCAATTTGTCGGCTGTGAAGTTTGATATGGTGAATCTTGGTAACAACATTTTCAAGATGAGTGAAGAGACATGCCAAAAGTTGCGGCATCCTCCAAGTAGAGTGCTAATTCTCACGCCCGCTTTTTCTCTCGATTTTGCTTCAAGAAGCGTAAGTTGAGTTTTTAGATGTACACCTGCTCTTTCCGCCATATTCTTTTCTTATATTCTTTATAATTCAAGTATCAATGAAAACTAACAAATTCCTTTGCTGCACAAATGTTCCTTTGTCCTCACAGCCTTTAAAAGAAAAGCTCGGGGATGGTCCGCCTTTCATACTTATGCTTTGTCCGCTTACATGCTTCTGGCTTTCAGCTTAACTATTACGTACTCTGATGAACTTCTCGAAAAACGACTCTTGATGGACATGGAAAATGTGATTGAAAGTTTACAAATGAACAAAGTTTACACGCGTAGGTAAATGCCCCAAACATTGATTTACATTAATACTCCATTTCTGTTACAAAAGTGTAATACCATGTACTCATATCCAAAAGATTCACAAAAACAACACCAAGTAACTTAAGTTACATCTTAAGTTACATGAAGTTCTTAAAGTTCAAAAGATCTTCACGTTCTCAAAGAAGCATCTTCAATGGGTCCGATCTTTGTGTTATTTCTTCTGCAGCTTCTCCTGCTTATCTGTGATCTTCAATGTTGGTCTCCGATCAAGATCTTCAATGTGTTCGTGATCAAGATGGAGAATTTGTGTCAGGTCTTCTTTTTGCGTGTTCATCCAATTTTTCAACACCAACAATATCTTTCACCAATTGCATGCTTCCCTCAATTGCTAGGGTAAGAGCATGTTAGGGGCCTACATGTTTTGAAACTACCCGAAATACCTCGGGTAGTCAAAGATGATGATATATTTGAGTTCTAACATCTTCTTGACATCACAAAGTACCTTACAACATGTATGTACTACTACTCTTGAACATAAATACACTTCTTTTAGTCAATCTTGTAGTCTAGGTACTTAAATACAATTATGTACTTGCAATGTATACGTAGTGCACCTTTTGGTAATTTTTTATGTAGGCCCTAACATGCTTTCACCCGCTACTCCATCTTGCAAGTTCTTTTCAAGTGGTCAACAAGTAGTTTCAGTATGTTGATGCCTACTTCCTTGACCACATCAATATGAAGATCCCCTACTAACTCCCAAACCACCTATCATTTTCCCTCATTGTCAAAGCTCTCAACTATTAAACATATGTCCTGTGGGACAAGAAAGTTTGCATAAAGAGTCATCCTCCACAACACAACATCCTATGCACAAAATGTAAACTTTGGACAAATTGGCTTCATAAAATACCGCTTGGTTGTAATCGCTCGAAACATAAAAGGCAAGACTCTCACATTCATTCCGACCCCAAATGAATTTGAATTCAGCAATGAAGTAAAATGGCAAGTATCATCATAAGGATTTGTATGATGTTGTGCTTCATCATGCTGTAGACCAAATCCCAACTTCAAATCTTTCAAACCCAATCCAAGAACTCTCAAAAAAGATCTCGCAAATAACCACTTTCCCCGCCGTGGTAATACCTCTTGAGCCCTCCCGTGGAATCTTTTACTGCTCTTTTTTGAAGGTGTTGACCAAAACTCCACATGTCTATACAAGTTTTTCTTTCTAAACTTCCTCGCACATTCATAAGAAAAGAAACTTAAACATCAACATTACAACAATTAAAGAATTACGTAAATTACAATACAAAACGTAAAACACTAAAGAAAACAGTTGATTAATTAAAGAAAACAATTACAGATTCAAAACAATAAGCCAAAACAACATAAAACAAGTAAAACATTATTTCACATACACCACAATATTACTGTGTCTCCATTCTTTTGTCTCCGCTTTGGCATTCAAAGGCATACAACCTATTCTCCATTCTGCTATCTCGCTCCTTCCAAGCCTGCCAATCATTTTCTCTTCCTTTACAGTATTCTTATCTACCAATGGTACTAATTATTTTTACTCGCATCGCTTGTACGCTTGTCTAAATCAAGCTTCAAACTTACTAACCTCCTCTTCAATCAAAGAAATGCTGTGCAAAACTTAAATTGGAAACAAGTAAAACTCAAGACCTGACCGCTTTCCCTTAAATTCAAGTTGAGGTGTTGATCCGCCTCAAGCTACAGGTGCAGTTTTGGCATGAAGGAACTATAGTTTTGATCCTTTTAACATTCTTTTTTTTAACATCAATGTCATCCCTTTTTCTCCCCGACCAAATATTAACTCGCTTGTAAGCATCCCAATCAACCCGATGAGCCTCGGTTATGCTCGCCTGACTACAGTTTTCCCATGCAAATGATAATGCTACTAGCTTCCTCAATTCATTATTCGACACCTCCATCTCCATACAAGAAATCGACAAGCCATCCAATTTCGCTTCAAAATGAGGGGCTTAACAGCGTAGATTTTGATTTTGCCTCAAAACCATTGGCTCGTAATTTCAAACATCGCTCCAAATATCTCAGTGACATTTTCCTTTCGTTATTTTCAGTTTTGCCGGTGGATGATTCCTTCACCAAACCATGAGAAAGAAGATACCTTTAAAAAGAAGAAAACGGCGAGGCTCTGAGCAAGCTTTGAAGAGGATGATCCAATTTGTAAAATGCGTGAATCGGCGCAATCGAGGAGCAATTGGCCTGCATAACTAATTAGTAACAATGGGCCAATAATTACACCTCTCGACAATCAAAATCATTGTTCGCCAAAAAGGCGCTACGGAATCGAAAAGGTAAGCACCGGCCAAGTAGCTTTCTCCTCGCCGCTTTTGTACCCCAATATCTAACTTAGACCCAACTTCTCATAAAAGCATTCTCCTCCTTTTCATTTGCCAATGGAGCCTAAATGCAAAGTATGTCACCAATCCAAATGCAAAGTCATCTAATGAGGACGAAGATCGATCCTGAGGAAGAAGAGCGAAAAATCAAGCATGAATTTAGAGGTATCCCTACTCTTCAACATTCTTTTCAGGCTTCTGCAGGGTCAAACAATTACAATCAAGGGGGTAATAGGACGACGCATATAAAAGTGTTAAACCCAAATTTCATTAAATCTGAACTGATGAGGTTGAATAAGAATATCAAAATTGTGGGGCTATATTGGCTGGAGTTTCCATATTTTATAGTTGAATGTGGTAATACTAATACGATCATTAGAGTTTTTTTGAGGTCAAATAAGGGCATTGTAAGAGTATATTGGGGGCCATGTAGGATCCTCAACTCTTACCTTTCCCTCCATACCTAACTTCTCTTACTCTCTCCCTAACCTAACTTCCTCCGAACCTCAGACCTAACTTGCAGCCATTATTTCCTAACGACCACAAATTTAATGATTACATCTAAGATTTTCCTCTTTTCCCACCATCGAAAGCTTCAAACATCGAAGCCAGATCTTTGCCATCGGGCCATCGAAGCCAACGACCTTGCCATCGCTTCCAAGACATTGTTTGAATTTAATTATGTATGATTCTTGCTGCCAGCCCTCACCGCTTTGTTGGCAAGAATCTTCCTAATTCTAAGCTCCGGGGCCCTATTTCTGGCCTTTTAAACATCAATGGCAAAGGTATTTATTTTCCAAGTTGTCATTGCATTCTTTGAGTGTTCTTGGTTCTAATACTTCAAGCTTCGTGGATCAAACTAATCTTCACAGGGTCAATCTAGAGTGCAATTGCTGTATGAATTGCCTTATTGGGAATAAACTCACTTGAAGCAACCAATAGATGAAGATGCATTATGTAGCTTTTGAGCTATGAATATAGACTCCTCTCTCGCTAAAGGCCAACTGTATTCTTGTGATCCTTTCACTCGAGCCCATCCAAACTTCCACTCAGATCCTGGCCTTTATTGAATTTGCTTGTAAGGGACAAAGAAGGTACACAGGTTATCAGAATAATTTGTTAATGTAATAACGTCCGCATTTGCTAAGCTATGTATAACGACTGTATGGATTGAATTGCAAAGTTTTATCGTGATGTTAATCAGTTTTAATGCATCTAACTACTTGTTGTCTCAACAATGCCGCAGCTCAATGAATTGGAGGTAGAAAATAAAAATTGGTGATTCGAGATGAAATCAACGCAGAACAAGGAATGAAGAGGGTTGCACAAGAAAATGATTCCCTCCTACGTTTAGCGTCAAACGAATGAAAACAACCTAATCGGGGTTCGCAAAGGCAAGAAACTTGAAGCCCATAAATGGGATATGCTTCCTCGAGATAACCCCAAGTATGCTTCTCAGAGACCTCCTCTTCCAGCAATACCTCCTCATTCTCCTCGCTTTCCAAGAGGGAGCTTCTTCGCAAGATCTATTTGTTCCTCTACCGGGTGAGGCATGCATTTAACCTATCTGAACGACTTCCACACTTGAAGAAGAACCGCATCTTGGTTTGACTTATTGTAACCATGGCGTTGGAACATAATATCTAGTCAGAAAAACTTTCTTTGCCTTTTTTTCCCACGCCTGTGTAGTCTCCTCAAAAACCTCCTAATAGCTGGCCACACAAAGACGAAATGCATGTAACCATTGGTTATGGATATGGCAATGCTAATCAGAATCCACGCTCTTGAGATTGTTAATAAAATACGATTTGAATCTACAACCTGCTCATTAGAAACCTAGAGTCTCACAGCTCAACCCTAGTGGGTTTCCATGCCGCATCTAGTTGGCCCTTAAGTGATCCCATCAAACTTCTGACAAATTTCGCAGACCGTAGCTACGGCGAAAACAACACTTCCATATTTTATGTTATACATACTTCTCAAGACCGCGTCTACTTGCAATAAAATAACACTTCCTTATTTTATGATATTCATATTTATCGTGAAGCTACTTTAATCTTTTATGTTAATCGAAAAGCAAACTCTTTCCAATCAATATACAATAGATCTTCAATTAATCGCCACTTATATTTATATTACATAGATTCATACGTGATGCAATATCCTAAGCTTAACCATGTCTTGACGTGATCCTCGTGATTCAAGAAATTCAGCCCATCATGAAGCTCAGCACTCCAATCTTCAAGAAATAGACTATCTAAAACTATCCACCGACCGCTCTGAATCGGTGAAACATCTTGAATAAGGCAAATGAACAAATCAATTCCTAAATTTGTCTCACATGCCCGCAGAACCTCCCTTCTCCTTCAATGCCGTGAAACATTTCCTCAGGACAACTTACTGTGCTAGTAAGACGTATGGCATCCGTGAGGCCTCGGCAAGATAGCACCTAACGCCGGGCAATGGAAGCTCAATAAGCTTGGATCTTCGTGGAGAGTATTCATACCTCCGCAACCATATACCTTTTCTCAGGAGTTGCACCGCATGCTACCTTCGAACAACAAGGAGCCCATATCTTGGTGAAAAGCAATGGAATACACTCATCGCGGAAGAGTGTTGAAATCTTAGTCTACTAGATGTTTTACCTTCTCACAATAATTGTATATACTAACAATGAGTGCAATCAATAAAAGCTCGGCCAATACAATATATATGTGAATTAAGCCTACACTTCATATGCATAGGAAATTGACAAGCAAATTCCAATCTAACAAGGGGAGCCACAAATTTGCTCATTCATCCTCGGCTAAAAGCAAAGTGTAGCTTAAAACCAGATTCAACTATGAACCTAAATCATAGCCACACGACTTAAACTACCTGTGAAAGAATCGGGCAATGCAAAACACAATAGCAGGTCTTGACGCAATTTAACTGGATCTTCGCCAGGAATTACTTCAAGCACTATGCCGTATCTTCGTAACTGCCATGCTTTATACATCGCTTCGTCGTTTCGCAAGATAGACATTCTATCTTCGACTTTCCTTTACTACTCTAAATATCCCACATGCATATCTCATGAACCGCTTCAGAGATGATATATCCCACATGCATTATCGTATAAGAGGACTTGAACCATTGACTTAAAATTTCTGGCCATATTTAGCATTTTTAACCTTTGAACTTAAATCAAAGATAACACCAATCAGATACCATTCAACTTCTAATTTCCAAATACTTTGTTCCGAGCATAGAGCCTTTTTTAACTCCGCATGTCTTGATTCAACTACATACAAGATTAACATGAACAAATATCTAACATTCCCTTCATGTAATCTTTCCTTGCCATTATATTGTACTAAGGTCCGAATCTTCCAAGTGGTAAAGCTTTTGTTAAGATCCGCCATTTGGATTAGTCAGATCAACATAAGTAAGATGAATCGGGATTCTTTTCAACCATATATCTCGTGATGAAGTGAAGTTCCACTTATATGCTTACACCTTTCATGTAAAATAGGATTTTTGACATGGCTATGCAGCCTTGTGTTATCAATGAAAATGATCAGAGGATCGGGCTTTGTCTTATAATTAATTCAAATAATCTTCTTTCCCATACTACTTCCTTTGTCAATGAGATGCAAGATTATATTCCGCCAAGACTAGAAAGAGCTATGCTTCTTTGCTTTTTGCATTTCCAAGCTACAGGGCACTCAATAGCACAACATATCCCCGGGTGCCGCATTTCCTTTGGTCTAAATCTCCAAAATTCTAATCAGAATCACAATATGCTTTAATTGCAACTCATTTGAATTATACATAATGCCAATATTCAAAGTACCTTTCAGATATATCTCTCAGTATTCTCTTAGCAGCTGTCCAAATGATCTACACTGGTTATTGTTTTGCATCTCGCTTAAGATGTTTAATTCTAAAAGCAATAAGGTTCCGTCTTGTGCGCTTGCCACATAAGCCAAACATCCAATTAGTGACCTATGGTATTTTCCATTTGTTTCTTTCTCTCTTGCTGCTTTGGACACATATGAGCCGTAGATCTATGCCCCGAACCAAAGGTGTTAGTGCTATATTGCAATCAATCATGTTAAACTTTTTAACATATTCGTAATGTGAGTTACTGACTTAGAGTCAACAACTTATTTTCTCCGCCTCTACAAACTTCAATACCAAGAAATCTCTTCGAGCTCACCCAAATCAGCTATTTGGAACCGCTTGTTGAGCAATTGTTTACAATGAGCCAAAGTGTTTTATCATTTGCAACCATGATATTACTATCAACATATAGAGCTATTATACACCAATTTTTCCCATCTCTATATCTCAGATAAATTGCCATCATATTTTAGTTTCAAATTTTTTCTCTAAAAGATAATTGTCCATACATTTGTACCATTCTCGTGGTGCTTGTCTCAAACCATAGATGCTCTATTTAACTTCCGTATTTTCTATTTTTTTCTTCTTCAAATCCCCGGTGTGCTTTAAATATATCTCTTCTTCCAACTTTGCATTAAGAAATGCAAGACTTACATCCATATGATGAATTTCCCCCATGTCACATGAGTCAGTAATGGCTAGTAATATTCTCAACCATTAATGTTGACTAGAGGAGAGAATGTCTCATCAAAATCTATCCCTTTCTTCCGTAGTAAACTTTGTGCAACAAGCCTTGCCTTGTATTTCTTTGTCATACCATCAATGCCCGGTTTTATTCTCGAACCATCTATCACAATGCTTTGTTCGCTGGTTTATCAACTACAAGATATCGCAGGTTCTTTTGAAAGATTGCATTCCATCCTTCCATGGCTTTTCTCCAATTTGAGACTCCTTTACTCTACCAAAATTTCAAAAATTATTTGGCGCTTTATCCGCTTCAACACAAGAATATCAAAAACGTAATGAATTTCACCTTCTTTGTCATGATGTCTTCTACTTCTACCAGCTCGGCCATGTATTCTTAGTTCAAATTGCCTTCATCAGCCAAGATCCGACCTCGCCTCTTCTTGCTTTTCCTTTTGGTTTTTCTAATGGTTCAACTTGTATAGGTCATTGCTCGCCTTTCGTGCAATGCCGGGTACTATCGAGGTACAACCACCAGTTCTCGTTCAAATGATAATGCAGTTCTATTGTGGTTTCAAATTCTCGATAGACTTTATGATCTTGTACCTCAAACTTGTCATTATCTCCATCTTCATTATCACTATCAATGTCATTTCTTGTATCCCCGTGATTTTAGTTTCACCACTCAAAGAAGCTCAACCATTTCTTTTACATCGTAATTAGTTTGATCACCCTCAATATAACATCATCATTTACATTTGGTATTGCCTTCATAAAACTTGTTCCTCATTAAATACCACATCTCTACTAATCTAATTTTCCTATGAGTAGGATCATACAACTTGTTAACCACCTTAGTGGTTAACATTGTGCATGCATTACGCTAGGTGCATGCAATACGTTAGGTGTCGCTGGTATGCATCTACGACTTTGGTACGCTTAGGTTAACTTAAGTGTATGGCTTTAGATTAGTTAGATGTAACGTCTCATTTCCGTCTACACTATATTAGACCTGAGCCCTTCGATGTACTCGTGTTTCATCTCAAATTTGAGAGCCTCATTAGCTCACGCTCATCTACTCCATTCTTTTGTACATTTGTTCCTTTTGTTCTGTTTTGTGATCATGAGCATGGCGCCTTTGTAGCATCCTGCTAGCCATGGATCGCCGCAGTAGGTGTATGCCAAGAACTCAAACAAACACCGCCGCCGCCAGCCGGCCCGGGATCTAATTTCGCTGCCGCCATGTCGGTCCTGAAACTTCACGCCAGAAGAACTCCTTTTCTCGACGCAAGATTCGCTTGAGCCATCGCCTGAAACCTGCTCGTGATATGTATGGATTCTTTATGACATCAGGGAGGCCATCTTCTGCCTAGGGCTCACCGGCTTTACCCACTGCGGTCATGTCTCGCCCCAGCCCTGCTGCGGTAAACATTGTTTCATGTTTCAGCCAATTATCACTCATCGTGAGCCCTATCCGCTCAACCTTTCTCAACCGCATTTCATACCCTCAACACACCTACATCCATCACTCTTCGTGCCATACTTCTTCCTTCACAACCATCATCTCCCCTGCAAGGTGGACTACGTAAAGTCTTCTTTATACTTACCTGTGAATTTCTTCCCTACATTTCCTAATCGCACTGCCATAACCTACAGATTCAAAACCAATGCTCGTGCACCTTCAGCCTCAACCGCTACCACCCTTCATCAGGTCCTTCGTGCACTATGCCACTCTCCAACTCAACCTCCTCACTATCCTCACTATAATCGCTCGCCCAAACCAAGCACTTTCACATCTACCTTTCAAACTCGAACCGACTTATCCCACCTTGGCAACACTTAAAGGCAAACCCTTAGACCAAAGTGCTCAGCCCATGGAAGAATTTAGGCCGGGCCGTTCTAAATGGTCATGCGCAACCTCAATCAAGTTCCACATCTTTTTCCACCACACCGCTGCGGTTTCCTCTCATCAATGGCTCATGTCCAACAAAAGCCACTGAAACAAGATTGGTCCCCAAATGAGAACTGCTTTTCACTATGGGACCACTCTGATGATGATCAATTTCATCTCAAGCAACTCAATGAACTTCAACAAGAGCCTACCTGAGTCTGCCCTGATTTTGCGCATCGAATTTCACATTCTCGCCAAGAACTCAAGGAGTACCCAACACGTAGCCGATTTTGGTCTGCTTTCTCCAAGGACTTCCTCCAAATTTATTCGACTTCCATGATCAATACTCCGCGCCCGACTTTGAGCAAAGCATCGATCTTGTCAATCACTCGCCAATGTTTCTCCCCGCGGGTGGCTCTTCAGAGCTCCCTTTCATTCCACCCGTTATGGTTCCATTGCATCGTCAGCCCGTGCCTCAACAACACGCCAACTACGCCGCTAGCCGACCAAGTTGCTATTTAAATACCAAGGCCATTTGGCAAATGAGTGCAATCAACCAATGGCCCGCCATTGTATGATGCAACATGTGCAATCATGCTACCTAAGAGTGCACTCGATCATCCCACTTTTCCGCAAGAACAAACTCGCTATCAAGTGCAAACCACACCTCAAAGAACAATCGCACTATCGTTTCACCACTTCAGCGCAACCACCAACTTCTATCAGCAATGTGATAACAACGGGGACCCAACACACGCCCTCCTTTTTTGATCCTTCTGCTTAGTGTTATCACTGCCAAGAATGGGGTCATACTCACCACGGCGTACTCTCAACTTCCACAAGTTCGCATGTACCGCACCAATCGTAATTCACATCGGGCTCATTTCTACTCGCTTACCAACTCGATTGCTAATGGCAAACAAGGCCCGACCAGCTTCTTAAGAAGCCACCAAGAGCGCCAAGAATCACGCTTATCAACCAAATTTCCAAGAAATCAACCTCACCGGATCAACAAGCACAGAGGAAATTTTCGTGCACTTAATCCTCCAAATTCAGCCATCAAATTGGGTTGGTTTGGTTTCACGCCACTGTGGCATCACGCCCCGACTCATTATTCCAATGGCACGAACCGCCTTTGCAGCTGACACCATTCCTCATGAGGAAGAAAAAAGGTACATTTTGCACTGACTTGGAGAAACTCATGCCACATGTCATGCCTAAAAGTTCGCCAAAGCATTTTGAATCTCATGCAGCCAAGGTCGCGACACTAGCAAATGTTCATACACCACCGAGCTCAACAAAGACAAGATACACCTTCCACATCTCAACCTCCACGCCTCGCACATATCCCAATATTGCCGCGCAGGTTGACTTACTCAAAGAAGTTGCCGCTTCACTACCACGACTCCAAAGACCCGTGGAACCAAGCAGATCCTTTTTTTCTCATGTGCCTCGAACTCCAAGAGGAGCCAGCCAAGATCAAAATTCCTTTAAGCTTGGCAACCATTTTGAAACTCCTCGTCTGCTTCTCAAGGACCAGCTACCACCCTAACCCATGAAGTTGGGGTCAGGCTACCTCTACACCCACTCATCTACTTTGGCAACCAACAAGTCAATCATGTTCAAATTGATCGGGTAGCGCAATAATCTCATCACCTGATAAACCCGCGAAACAAATGGGCATCACAACTCTTTTCGTGTCTCTATATGACATCAAGTTGGCTAAATGGCCATATCACTGCACTTCAAGCGCCACGCTCTTTCTTCACATCAACATTGGTGATCTCCGCCTCTGCATGGAATTTGGAGTTTGAAGGTCGGGCGAAGATCCGTGTGACTATGAAAATGTTGGTCTGCACCTTTTCTCCCGCTGTGCCAAGAGTATCCATTATCGGGCTACCTGATCGGGCTGGTCATCACCGATGGTCACCTCAATGCCAACAATTTCATGGACTTAGAAACAAAGTAAGATCATTTCACAACACTGAACCCTCCTCTCGCATTACGATTCGAGGAAGCTCGTGAATATTTATCAAGTTCGTGCTCCACCGCGTCAGCCGGCTATCCCACCAATATGCTTCTATCCTTTGGGGAGAAATGACTTGATCGTGACTGTGTCGGTGGCTGCTTTGCTTGACCTTACCGCCTCAGTAATAGGGAAATCCAACGGTTGATCACTTTTCGAGCGCTTCAACTCTCCCGCACCTCCTCGCTTGATGTACACGCTGCCATGAAGCAACCTCGATGAAACTCTCAAAGAACCTCTTTTTTTTCACCACGCAGAAAATACGATCCCTTATGCTCAACCGCCGCCGTCCAGACAATGGCGATAATTTCATATTCGTGACTCTCAAGTCGGTGATTGTGGACGGGCAACAATCACCGGGTCCGCCTTTGCCGCAAATCTTCCAGCCCTTATCGCCACAGGCCGCTTTTCAAAAGTTCAAACACATTTCGCTTTGAGCTACAAGAGATCTTCTGGGGAATCAACAAAAGCCCGGGGAACTCACCATTCTACCAAATCTCGATGTAATTA
The DNA here is from genome assembly GCA_021234155.1 of Isoetes taiwanensis. Classification (NCBI taxonomy): domain Eukaryota; kingdom Viridiplantae; phylum Streptophyta; class Lycopodiopsida; order Isoetales; family Isoetaceae; genus Isoetes; species Isoetes taiwanensis. Next base: position 627,847 of record JAJEKV010000158.1, on the reverse strand, counting down.
ATTTAGCAACGACAAGCATTCTGGCCAACCCTAATTACCGTGATCGCTAAGGCGAAATTGACAAACTCCTTGTCGGTTTGATCTAGCGAGGTCAAACATTCCAATGGGTGAGCCCCATAGTTATTGCCTCAAACACAATGGTAAGATCCGCTGGCCCTGCGGTGGTGGACTACCTAAACTCAATCGTGCCAATTTGCCGGATCATTTTCCACTTCCTTCACGTCGTGCCCGAAGAGGTGGTCGGACATGAGATGTACTCCTTCATGGATGGTTTTTTCGCTACAATCGATCTCAATCAAAGAATCTTGATCAACTCAAGACTACTTTCACCACTCGCGGGGCACTTTTGCCTATAAGGTGGTTCCTTTGGATTATCAAACTTCCATCAACATTTCAACGATCATGCTCTCGCTTTTTCATGATTTTATGAAGGAAAACTCTTCTTACAAATTTTTCAAGATGACTTCTCTCTCGCTTCTACGCTCACCTGGATGACCATTTGATAAATTGAACTCGCTCTTCCAGAAATGCGGATGAGTCCGCATAGTCTCAACTCGAAATGCACCTTTTAAGGCCACCGAGCTCAGTTAGGCCACGAAGTCGCGAAAGGTATCACGACCGCCAAAATCGCCAGGTACCAAGGCTCGCTAATTCAGCCAATATCAAGGGAGACACCGCTCGGATAAGGTCAATTATTACTCCACCTTCATTCCTCGACTAGCGTACCATTGCGATCCCCATTCATAAACTCACGGTGATGAATCCACCGGCTTCACCTTCGTGCGGATGCCGTCACCAGCCTGAAACTTTTGCTTACCGTGCCCCGTTCTGTTCTCCTCGACAAGCCCTTTCATACCATGTCGATGTCTCTGCTATTGGAGTCGTTTCTTTTCTCAAGAATATGATGCTATTAATCGACAAACCAACGGTACGGTAAAACTCAATTCGGGTTTGAACATGCAGCCAACCTATTTTCTGTGGTCCTAACGCCCGGCTACTACCTTTTGAGCAACAACCGTTCTTGTGGAATTATATCAAGCACTCCTTTATTTGATCAATAAATCCACGCTTCACTCGGCGATTGCCGCTGTCCTTTCTTCTCCATACGTTAGGTGTCAGTAGGCGTGATCATTAATTTGCATGCTTAGGTTAACTTATGTATGTATTAATAGTTAGGATGTACGGCTCTCGGGATTATGGTTCACACTATATTAGACCTGGAGCTCTTCTCGCATGCAAATTCGTGCTCATCTCAAATCTGGAGACTTCATTAGCCTCATGCCCATTCACCCATTCTTTGCACATTTGTTCACTATGAAATCAGTGAGCATGGTACTTTGTAGTATCCCTAGTCATGGATCCGGCCATTGTGGTGGTGTATGCCAAGAACTCAAACTAACAAATCTTTGTAGTTTTGAATGCCATAACCTAACATATACAATATATGCACTGGGCCATCAAGTTTTTTCCGATTTCTTCGTGGATGTGAACAAAACTTAAGCAACCAAATGATTTTAAATGATCATAAAATGTAATTTCCTAATTAACAACATTCTTCGTGGATTTCTGTACCTTTTGTACTTGTGATAAAGAAATTTTGAATATACACTGCAGCTTTCAATGCTTCAATTCATAGAAAATTTGGGACCTCGAGTACTTTAGCATGGATCTAATACATTTAGTAGGGTTCTATTTTTCTTTCAGCCTATCTATTTTGCCCAGGAGAATTCGTGTCAAACTGCCTTTTAATGCCCCTAAGCACAAAACCATTTGAATTCCTTTGATAAGTATTCTCCTCTCATTCCCACCTATACATTTGATCTTTCCTTTCTCAGCTTAGTTCAACTTCAGCCACAAATAATTTTAAGGCTTCAAAGGCTTAATCTTTTTGTTTTCAATAGATAGCATCTTGTTCTTCACAAATCATCTATGAAGGTCATAAAATATCCGCGGTCCTTCTATTCCTGTAATATTAATTAAGCCCCATGGACTGCAGTGAATCAAACCAACACCCTTTTTGATCTTCTTGCCTTTTGTCTTAAATGCAAGTCTTGATTGCTTCGCTGCTCGGGCATCCCATGCTTTTTTCTTCATCTATTTTTGATGTTATGAGCTTGTTTTACAGAGCGATCAAGATGATAAGTGAGGTGACACCCATTGTGCCAAGTTGTTTTTGTAATACCAACCAAATTTAGATGACTAATCCCCGTCCCAAGACCTCATTGAGAAATATTTCATTCAAGTTTTTCAAAACAACTTTGTGAAGCACAAGATCGCCAAGCCGTACACCGAATAATTCCTTACAAGTGTTGGCATACGACAACACTTCCTTAAGTAGCAATAATTTTTCCATCTCAAATCAAATGAATTTTAATGGTTCTCGTGAAGTCCTTAATTTTCTCGGTGACACCACCATCTCCAAGTCGCACTTGACCTTCTCCTTTTTACATTCTCTAAGATTTTACATCATGCACTACCGACTTTTCGGGCCTGGAATCTATAATGAGAAACTTGTTATCATCTTTAGCATTGAACTCGTAAATATTTAACACATCTTTTTACCTCAATGTCATCCTCGAAATTCTCTTCAATAAAGATTCTATAACATTCAAAGTAGCACTTTCTTTGAAACGCCCTCTTCCTCTTTTTGTGTTCTCCTCTCGCTTCTCTTCTCCAACACCCTTTGACTTAAGAATCGGTAAACATATGACCTTTACCATCACAATTAAAGCATTTAAATTAAGTTACCTAATTTGGACAACTTTTCAAAATGTCCATAATCGATTACAAGCATGCTTAGGTCTCTAATCTTTCCTTTGCATAGTTGAACCACTCTCTTCTCGCTTTCTTGCAAACAAGACTGAGATTGATCCTCCCTCAAGCATACCTTTTTGATCATTGTTCAAATTCACCAATCATTCTCAAAGCATGTTCCTTTGAGGTGGCTGGTGTTTCTCACTACTGCTGTAAGTCGAGTTGAGAATGTTCTAGATAAGGCTAATATTTGATATTGCTCACTAAGAATATTCCTACCCTTCAAGATCCGGCCACAATTGAATCAAACTTCTCCAAAAACTAGTTCATCTTTTCAGCACCAAGCTTCCTTAGTTGTTTTTCCAAAAGATCTATTTGAGATGAACTTTTACCTCATAATCGGGCTTATAAGGTAATCGCCACATTTCACGTGGGCTTCATTCCCTAATGAGCTTCAAAGCGCTCCTACCTTACTAAGAATTATCTCACGAGTCATAACTTTGTATCATCCGTTATGGCAAATGTCAGTGACGAGCTGAAGGTTCTAAGACTCGTGGGGTTTTATCCCTCCTCGATTGTTAGAACTAGCTCTCGACTTGCCTTCTGCGTAATCGGGCTGAAATGCTAGCTTGCCATCACCTAGAAGATGCCACAAGTAAGCCATTCGTGGGGTTTGGGAGCGAATTTCAAATTTTATGTTTGTCCAAGCCCTTTGGACGGCTTATCATCAGTATTTTTCCTCTAAAACCCGGGAAGGGCTGGCTTTAATCTCTGATAAGCTTTCTAAGCAGTACACAAACCAAAGACCACAGCATTGAATTTCATGGGGTCTAAGTTGTATAATGGACACTCTTTATTTTCTTCTCAGGTAGTTCGCGACAAAAAGGGCTACCTACCATCCACCATTGTAGCATTAGAGGAAATTTGAGATCTCATTTCTCGTCCCTCCTCTATACAATCCTCCAATGGAATGGCTACCCTCTATTAACTGCACTAATGCACCAACAACTTTACTGCCGTTGTTTTTCCCATAACTTTGATCCACTTGTCAAAATGTTATGCCGCTAGGTTGCACATGCTAAATGAAAAGATCTTTCCAATGATATATGGTTATGCATGTATCAATGGTCATATATGCGACTCCAAAAAAATATGATTTTTGCTTATTTCTTTATATATTTATATCGTAAAAAGATGTATGAATGGGTTAATACCAGATAGATTCTGTGAACATCTAACCCATTGCTGGGCAAAAAGTTTTTTGAATCCCAGCCTGATCAAAAGTTATAATGAAAATCGGGATACTACGGTAGAAGAAGGCAAATGATTAATTACAGGCCACATAATAATCGAATGAGATATATTCATTTTCTTATCGACAAAAAGCCGACATGGCATTTTAAGTATCCTTAATGGACAAATGTGATCTCATTTTTTCCTCTATCGAAAATCAAGGCTGAAGATGAATGAGAAGCCTATCTATTCTCTCTCAAATAAAGATCTTATTCTTCGCCTTTGAAACGGTGGAGGGCCTCATTGACACACCATGCCGCCAGTATGTTCTCGCCTTGCCTCTTCTTCAAGAATCTCGACCTTCATCCTCGACCTTCTTTTTGATAAGAAAGTTCTCTTCTATTCTGGGAGGCTTTTTGTCGCTTTCATGCGAGCCCCATTCTAGAATGTCTACCTTATCTTACGCAGTCATACTAATATGTGGACATCACACATATGTCTCTTTGATCCTAAATAATAGCAGACCCTAATTATGTTACTTTTAAAACAAAATCATTTTACATGCATGCCATAATAAGGAGGTTCAACCTTTGCTTATATCCGTTGGATCTCTAAACTTAAGAAATCATATATTCAAACTTCCACTTGAACCTCGTTAACAAAACAAGAGACTCGAATTATTGAGATATATAGATAAACAAAGTAACTAACCATATAGTTACACATTACTTAAATCAAAACAAATATCTAAAATCAATGTACATTTCTTAATGAATGACTGTAATATCTTATTTTTTCCTTCAAATGGTATAAGTATGCTATGCTACACATCCTTGTCTCAACATATATAACTCTCATGGGCAAGATGCCTTAGGCATTGATGCTTGCCACGCATTCCGAGGGGAAAAAAATAAGGGCTTTAAGAAAAAAGAAAATGAAAAAGAGGCGGCCCTGCTCGTTTCCGCTGTAAGTGTAGGTTCACCGCAGATTTAATCCATGGTCGCCCGCCATAACTATGTCTTGTTGAGGATTCTAACCCTGCAGGTCAGTTTCTGTAGCTCAATAAATCTGCCATGGAGGGAAGCAGAGGACTTTGAATACTGTAAACCGGGCAGATTGAAGTCAAGTTTCAAAGAAAGTTTCCAAGCAGAGAAAAACCAGCCTTTGCCTAGGGTTTTTTGGAAAATTCATGGAGCTTACATTTTGGGAGCCCGGAGCTTAGGAGCCTGGCTTGAGCTACAAGAACGCTCAAATTTTAGGTAAATTTTTCTTTTCCATGTTTTCTCCTCCGCCTCTCACGCCTTTAGATTGTGGTTATGTACGACGGCACAATAACTCTACATGCTTTAGGCATATAAGAGGACAAAAATTGCATGTGCTGGAGCTTTCACTCTGCACCTTGGAGCTAGAACTTTCAAATGGAACTGAGCCTAAGGGCATCAAAAGAAAACTGTATGTACTTTGGTTTTGGTTCATTTTCACAGGCTTACATGAAAGAGATCTAAGACAAAAGACTGGTACAGTTTAATTCTAGGTTTAGCTGAGTATGAGCCCTTTTGTATGTGATGGCCCAAGGCCATTTTTCTTCCATGTTGGGTTAAAGATCAAGACCAAGAAACCTAACTCAAGAATGTAAGCATTTATATCCTCATAAATCAAACCAAAGTTGTGGGAATTTTTGGTAACAATCCTTTTTAATGCTGTGATGATGAAAAATGGAGCTTCCATGCACTTAAAGCCCCTTTATAGCCATTTCCATTCTTGGCGCATTTAAGGAGAACCATTTCCCATCTTTTTACTTTCTCAAGCAGAGGTCAGAGTGGGGCTTTTGGATCTACGTAAAGTATTGCTTTCTTGTGAAGACAGGAACTGGTCCAGCAACTCATAAAAAATAAGCCGCCCAAATTTTTATTAGACAAAACAACTACATCTAGAGCATTGCTCAAGTTTCACTATTTATTGCCCAATGTCATAACGTAAATGCTTGTCGCATTAATACAAGTTCCACTAAGACACCGCTAACTTGTGCTATAGCCGCTTGAGATTTTCCTGTTTCATTTTAATATTAGGTCTTTAACAAGGATGCTCATGCACAAGCACAATCGGTGACATTTCTTTTTACAACTTTCAAGCACAACACGACGTGATCGTGGTTCTAACTAGCTTCAGCTTAGACTTAAAATGTTGTATGGGCTCGATATGGTTTGATCTCACCACACTCACAAGATCGCACTGATAAATCTCTGCAATGAATTACAGGTGTGTAAAGAGCATAAGCACCAGCCCTTCGCCATCCCCACCATCAAGGCAAACAACTTCTATGTAATAATGTTGAGAATTATGATTACCAATAAGCAACTAATGCAACATACAAAACTACCTCCATGATAACACCCAAAAAGTTCAATAGCACACTTCTTCAAAGATGAAATTAGCTCTAATGGAAAGTCAGCCCTATGGCTCCAATTTAATCGCTCTCCCCATTTCTAATCTCAGAATCGCTTAACATGCATAGTGCTAGAGGATAAACACAACAGCTCGATATGCTCCAAAGATATATAAGGAATGCAAGCTACCTTGAAATCTTTAGGAACCTCGTCTTGGAGACATGATTAACTCATGTTCCGGGGCCTAGATAAGGAATGGGCCTATTTTATCACTTTCTACAACACCTAGGAGTTGAATGAACTTTCTCTCTGCTCAAGAAAGAACTGGGCCCAAGGAGCCACCTCGACCAGCCATGCAAAAGCACACATTAATAATCAAGAGCAACAACACTATCCAAAGATGACACAATTGTACATCATCTAAAAGATTTTATAAGGATAGATCCCAACTAGGATCCAAAATGCACATTATCATAAAACATCAAGCAGTAAGCTCAATGTTGCCAAGCATCCTCGCGAAAGGCTAAGAAATAGTCTTCCAAAATTACAAACATCTAGGCAAAGATGGCAATCAATATATGTGTTCGGTGATTCTTAAAAGACATGCCATGGCCAAGGAGTTCAACCATGTACGAGCAAGAAATATGCTATGTGTTATTCTATGGCATCTACAATGGACCTGAATAAACGCTTCTTCATCCACCGCCCACGACAACTTGTACTAAGAATGCCAGTAGTATGTAGCATGATTTGACATGATGTAGATATTCTCGCGTACCTAATATAGCATCACTAGAATGGCATTAGCACTATTTTCAATGCCCTCTTTGTGTTTGGCACCTATGCAGAAAGATAAAAACGGATGAGTCCGAGTCCACAACAACACCTTAACCTCCATCTCACACCTAATGCATAAAATTAATCATATGTTCTTACTTTCTAGTTCTTATGCAACTCTATATCAGATTATAAGGTAATGTAAATGGTGCATGTTCTTTTGCATCTCAAGGATGTCCGTAATTGAGATCTATTCGACTTAGCACAAAAACTTCTTTGGTAAAATGGGTTAGAGAAAGAATAAAGCCATGGCCGCGAAGGTCACGCTGATAAATTTCTTTGTATGTAAGCATAAACCTATGACTCCATTGTGGGGCAATAACATCAAAGAAGCATAGAGCTGAACGACATGGAAATAACATCACCAACAGCAACCTCACAAATTGTTATGTGAATCCCAAATTATAGAAGAGACTTCAACCATTGTCTACTTTATCGAATTTACACAAAAAATTGCAATTTTGGACATCTCAACCGTCATGGGCATAATGAGAGCGAGCATGACAAGCATAGAAAATACTTACGCTACAATTCGCCTTTCTTGTTAGCATAATATTAGTGGCACCTTCATGTGGGTGTTAGAATGTAGAATCATGTCAAATATATGCCATGCAAATTGATCATCTTCATCCCAAAGAATAGAATAATAGCCCATATAATGCAAAGGCTTAGTACCAACTTGTATATGTCGCCATTTTGATATGGTCCCCATGGTACTAACCATTCCTTTAGTGCCTTATGGTACTTCAATCCCGCATAAACTATGATCCCCTTACCCCCACCCGGGATTACGCCATAAAGAGGTTAGACATGCGAGATCGGCCTATGTCCCTCGCACAATTGACATGTATATATACGCTTATTTGGCGATGATGTATAATTGTACGCTTTAACATCATTCTATTAATGCCGCTCAAACTTTTTATCTAAAGCTTAATGATTAGAGGCACTGGGAGAAACTTCACCTATTCTCAAACGCTAGTCGGTGGCGTTCTGCTCCATTGAACCCTACTCGAATTGAGCTCCAAGTGGGCCATTTTTGGCAAGCGTAACCGCGATGCTGATGAACCGAAAAGCCGTTACTGCGGCTCCGCGCGCGCTTAACCTAGATCCCACAAAGGGTGTTGATTGATTAAGACGCTGTGATCGCGGTCATGTAAGTCGAATCCGCTAAGGAGTGTGTATCACCACTTGCCAAATCAACTAGCCCCTCGAAATGGATGGCGCTTCGCCGTGGCAAGCATGAGGCCTCGGGCGAGTAGGGAGGGCGTGGATGTCGTGGAGCGTTTCCAGCGAGTCTCGAGGGAACGACACCCAAGGCAAGATCTTGGTGGTAGTAGCAAGTATTCAAATGAGAACATTGAAGACCTAAGGAGAAAGGTTCCATGTGAACAGCAATTGACATGGGTTAGTCATCCTAAAAGATCTCGCGGTGAATGGCGCACTTGCGCCGGCCGATCGAAGCTGTGAATTCCGTCAATAGTCCCGAATCGAGACGCGGGCGCGGGATCTTAACGCTATGTAATCCGGAAATGTTGGCTGGCCCCCGGAAGAGTTTTTCTTTTTAATCCGGCCTGATGACTCGGAATCGGCTTAAGTTCTGAGATGGCCTCGGTGGTTTAAAGCACCGCGACATCTTTACGTCCTTTTCAAAGGTGGCTCGCGGGCCTTGTGGCTTCAAGCAGCACCAAGACGCCTTGCAAGTAAAATTGTGGCTTCCAAGAAAGCAATCGTGATGTCTTGCACTAGATATGGCCTCAGGCGCTTTGGCGCTTTAATTCTTCAACCTCATGGCTTAACAATGGTTAAATCCGCAATTTGAGAATTTATTAGGGCTGTGACTTTTAAAATTGTTTTGGCAACGCCCACGCTAGTAATTTCACGAACTTCCACAAGAGTGGAACATCGCAAAGCCGGTGAATTTCTATTAGCCTTCATAAAATATTCAATGCCGTAGTCGAATCTCACCCTAAATAGAATCTAAATAAAAATCTTTAGGGAAGACTACAGGAGAAATTGTAAAAGAAATCTAGACGAATAAAAATTGAGTTGTGGTTTCTGCGAGAAGCTTAGAAGAATTTTGAAGAACCCATCGAAAGAATATGGCATACCATTAAAAAAGATGTCCCTTTATCATAAATACCAAAGAACGTAGTCTGGATCAATACGTAGCATACATTATATACATGGCTTGTCTTTTTGGTTTTCCTTTCACAATATATATCCACCTCTAATGGTAGCTTCCAGCCACTGCCACTTTTACCAACTTCCAAGCCACCATTGCTAACAATTGTTAGAAGGGCAAATGACTTATTTTGAGATCTCTAAAATATTACACAAACATAGTGGGACTATAAGCTTCTCAGCACGTACCAAAATCTTTATGCTGAGTACATCAAAATGACAAGCCTTCCACTTGGCAACTTCAAACAAAGCCTGGGACTAAGAGGGAAGAAAGAGAACGCACACAAATAGCTGCTAACATTTTAGCATTTCTGATAGGGTCTCACAGATAAACATCCTTTCTAACAACTTCACAATCTCCTTCTTGTTCATTCATCTTGCAACATCCACGTGCGTCTTTCCAAGTTGGTAACAGTCCTGAATGAAAGAATGCAACGTCACTATTAACATATCATAAAAGAAAAATCCAATCAGCCAAAAATAATTTCAACTTTCTACTCCACACAGCTGCACCACTCTTCAAAAGAAGCCTCCACACATTCTGCACGTCCATAACCAGCAGGCATAGTGAAGAGCAGTATTTTTGTTCTTGTCTAGTGCATCAAACGTGCACCACTTTCAAGCAACACTTCAAGACTTCACCCCATTTCGCAAAACCAACCATCAATGAATTTATTTCCAAATCTTCAAATTTTATTACTCTTGTAACAATTAAGACCAAAATCACCTACTTCTCCATATCCACATGTAAAGTGAAGTTTGCGCTACTCTTCTCAGAATCCTTCTCTCATCTTTATTTGCCCTTCTGCTAGAAGAGCTTTAAGGGCCTGGAAAACACTTTACACTTTAGTATTAATATCGATACCCCCGATGATGACGAGATGCAAGAAATAGCCAGACCTCAACATCTCCTGTAATTCTGCAGTGTGATGAACTGTCAACTCTTCCTCTTCCTCAGCTGCTCCTTCTTCAGCTTCCTCCTTCTTCTATAACAGGCTCTCCAGGAATACCAACTCCCATCAGTCCCAACCGCTTTGTAGCACAACTGGATCATTCCAATAATCTGTTGCTTAAAGTGGGTAAGACAGTAGAAAATAAGAGTGGCACCAGGCAATAGAGTTTAGACTTTAATAACTACTTCATCATTGCTGGTGGCCCTCCTGTTTCAATCTCTTCTCAAGTACTTTTTTTAGTGATGGGTCCTCCCTGATTTGAGCCATCCGAAAGCCTCCATTTGTCTTATTTGCAGGATTTGTAAGGCTTTGCAAAACACCTGATATGGATGGATCCCTGCAACATAACAGGTCCTATGTAAGGCTATTGGACACGCTACCATATGACTAAATCACCACAAAAGCTATATTAGCAGACAGGATAATTGCCACTTCATGAGTTAACAGACCTCAATCCAGAATATTTAAGATAATTCATGTTTGGTATATCTACAAAATCTTCCTCTATAAACAAGCAAAATCTACTATATAAAGGATTTTCGTGGACAATGCATTTACAAACACACATAGAAAATCATAATGGATGGGGCCAGCCAGCTATAAAGTACAATCATACAGCCAGTGCTTGGTTTTCTACGACCGCCACAAATTTGTGGCAGATGAGCCGAAAACAACCACTGCAGAAATGATCTTCTGCATTGGAAATAGAACAGATGAGACATGTCACATCTTGGTTCAGAACGACCTCTTGAGGAGATCATGGTCGTCTAATTTTCTATGCTGATCTTCCTCCAAATCTGGGCCAGAACACCAGTTATCAACACTAGTGAAAAACCTTTTAGGGGTCACTTGCTGCCAGCACCCAGAAGATATGTGCGGCGGTGGAAAACCACCCTAAACTTTCAAATAAATATCAAAAGTTTATTTCAACTGAGAGTCGTTTATAAGTTCCATGCATACAAATGACATAAGACAACAAACAGAACAATTAAAAGACTTAACCCATCAAACAAAAAGTGCAAAGTGCTTATCGGACAATTACCTGCATAAGCGCATTACCAAGCTGTTCAGCCATATTCATAAACTGTGGATTTTGCATAACTTGCTGCATTGCAGAGAAATATTGAGTAGTATCCAGTTGAGAAAGGCCATCCTGGCCTGCAGTTTGAACATTACGCTGTAATTGTTGAGCCATCTGATTAAATGCTGGATCTCTTGCAATCTGCTCAGCCATCTCCTTGATACTTGGATCCTGAATTATCAAAAGCAGTTATGCATGAGAGATATTGCAGACTCTGGCATTAGACACATTCAATGATCACGTAATTAAGTTGACTACTTCAGTCAGAGTGCCATCATGCATGATTGATGCATGTCAGCAAAATGTTCTTTAAAAGAGGAATGTATTTGCAGATGACTACCCATTTAAAAAAAAAAACGAAGAAATAAAAGATGATGTGATAAGAAATAACATTTAGCAGGCCCGCCATAGCACTAAAGTCGAATGCGCCACTGGGCAACCCAATGTCTTCTCCTGGTACCGCTCTCCGTCTTCCACTAGATCCACTTCCTGATTTTTCATTTTGGGGATCCTTGACTTTGGTTTCATCTGCTTTCTCTGTAAAACCACAAAAGTATGTTAGATATAATATGCCAATGTTATAAGCATTCCTTCGTTGTGTTCTTATTTGCCATCACAATAAATGTTTAGTCAAATGTGCTCTGTTTGAGCGACTTGGAATCTTAAAAAGGCAATAGAAGGGAACTGAAATTGTGGTTGAGAACCTTCGTTAAATTTACATGTGATCTCATCACTCAATCCTATATCGACCAATATCATTGGAGATGGAATCAATGCTTCAGAGAAAAAGGTATGAACGCACACAAAAGGTTCCAAAAGGTTGACCCAAAGGAGACTATTCCGGCAAGGCAAAGATAAGGAGTCGAATGGAAATAAGTAAATGAAGAACAACTATGGAAAGGATTTATATTCAATTTCGAACCATCAAAATCGAAAGGCACATGGTACAGCGAATAAAATCATATCCTGTGATCATATGCGGAGATCTACAGCAGCCATAACCGTACCTGAAGTAGAAGAAGCCATGGCAGCGCACTAGCGGGATGGACGAAGGCGAAGGACTCCTTATCTCCTTCGTTATCTGGATGAGAATTTGAGACCGGGAAGAGGGCCAGGAATATTTTGGGACATTTAGGGTAAGAAAGTTTTGGCCGGGATGAACTATTCTTACTTTTCACCTTTACCTCTTTTTTTCATGTATAAAACGTAAGCGGTAAAGTAAGCGTAGGGGCATCTGTGCATAGGGGAGCAATTAGCTAAGACGCAAAAACTACAATAATTAGATTTTACATGCCGTTTTCCTAAGGCCAAACTCTAAGATCGTGATGCACGAACGGATGGACTCCTTCAAAGAATAGCCAAACTTGGAGAGCGCCCTGGTGGTGCCATCTAATGATCTTCATGCCCCCTCACAGTGGCTTAAATATGTCAATCCGTGGCTAGTCCATCTTTCCCACCGAGTTTTGAAGTCAATAATAAGGATGTAATGCATACCCATTGAGGCACAAGACTCGATTGTTAACATTGGGATCAACCAAACATACTTTACATACTTAATTCATAATGATTGGATTATGTTTAACTGATTGTACTGTGATCTGTCTCAGGATAGCATTTGTTTAAACTATATTTCCCATAACCTAAGTTCAGACAATGTTCATGCTCGTATTGTAATGTACTACAAAAATCCTATCGAACTAATCTCTCAAAAATTTCAGCCTAATATTGCCACTTCAATCGCAATCCATGGGGCAAGAATTTGCAAATGCAATAGTTCCAAAATGACATGTTAAGAATGTAAAGAGCCTAATATCTCAAACCAAAGAAAACTTCTACCCTCTAATGTATAGCACACAAATGATACCATTTGTTTCTTTGAGATGAACCATGCTTTTAGCCCACTATGCTCATACCTGGTCTTTCTGGACAAATTTTATCGGGTTACCAGAACCATTTCTCTTACTCCATCTAACCTTTGCAAGTTCGGCATTTCGCCATGTCCATATGACAATGTAAACTCAAGTGGCCGATAGAAGGAACAAATTCTAAAAAGAATAATGCAACCAGTCATGAGGAAAAATAACAAACAAATGAAGCAGGAATGACAAATAGGATGGCTAGAAGACAACCGGCGGCAATTTGTGGTGTTCAGATGACATAACAGATCAAAGGGCAAAGAAGCAACAAGATAATAGAGAGCAATGAGACAAACGTATAAGCAAGTAAGAGGTACCAGAGTACCGAAGGAAATGGCTCACAGAGCAAAGAGCAACCAAGGCAAGGGAGTAAAATGGGAAAGAACGTCCAAGAAAATGGAGCGTAATGGGATAAAGAGAATATGTAGACAATGGAGCAATGAAGAAGTAGAATGAGCAAGTAACGCCGAATTTAGATAATGATGAGTAAAAGGACACAATGGAACAATGCAGAGAGATAGAAAGAACATCAACAAAGGACACAAATCCAACAATGTAGCGAGGAGAAAGGAACTTACTCGACAAATGCCGATCCAAACCACAAACATGGTAACACGCATGTATGACTTCAAACAACTAATATAAAAGTAAATACCGCCAACATGCAGCATAATAACGTGGGTTTCTTTGTGCTTTTGGTACTTCTACCTCAAGGTTTTCCTCATGATTTTGACGATTCAAACGGACGTGATTAATGCATTCAGAGTGCGTGCACCATTCGGTGCCATTGATTTTAGCCTTTTTTTTCAATGGTCAACAACCAATGGCTCACAACAGTTCTCAGGCGCAGAGGCATAACGGGCAATACGGCGCCATTGATTTTAGCCTTTTTTCCAATGGTCAACAACCAATGGCTCACAACAATGCCCGTATTTTGTGTGTGTGGTGCATAATGGCACATGACCACAACAACACATTTCTTTATCATAACTTTCGATCCAGAGTCTGCTGCAGATGATTTTATTATGCTGGAAAGCTCTCTCTCTCCGAGATCTTTTGATAGTGTATGATATGGATACGCTTGGTTGCTATCTATGCTAACAGCAATTCTTTTCGGCCGGGTTTGGTGGTAGGCTTTCACACCCTACCAACCGACATGATTGCTTATTGACATTGTTTCTACGGCTCATTTCTAATGAAGCTTGCAAAAAATTATCATGCATTTTTAGATTTTGAGGCGCTTATTGCCAATTTCCAAGGCTTCTGCATCCTCAGGCTAACAAGCGTAAAAGTTTCACTTCGTTACTCACCACAAGAATCCATGGAGGCCAAAGGTCAAGTAAATCTCAGCTTGAAATGCTTGTGTAATGGGTGTTAAACCTTTATGATTTTCAATAATGGATCAATCTTCTATCTTTATGGTAACTTTTACTTATGTTCTATTTGTTTTATCATGGATCAAATTCAAAAGCCAAGGTGTGTGATGCAGAAAGCCTCAAACTAATTATGCTTTTTCTCATTAATTTAAAATTTTTTTGCTCACACCCTCGGGAGGTGACGCCCCTGTGGGCCAAAAAATTTTTGCAACACAAACCATTAACCTCCAACATATAAAAATTAAATCCCAACACATAACAATCAACATAACAACCATCGATACATTAACAACTAACACATAACTACTTCATTGACATTAATTAACATAACCATCAGTCCCAACACATTTAAACAAATCCCTAAACCCCTCTTTGGTTTCGGGTGCATATCCACACCTGAGGTGACGAGGGGCAAAGAAGAGCTTGGATAGGCATATTCACCCCCTTATTCCTTTAATCTACACCTCCTGGCGGCAAATATCCCTCGCTCTCAGAGTAGAATTTGATACGGACTGGTGGGCCTCAAATGAATTATATTTTTTTTTCAGTTTGAATTCTAAAATTTTTGTCACACCCTGAGGTGATCGTTCTAAGGCCCTAAGGGGCCAAAAAAAATTCTTGCAAATACAAACCATTAACCTCCAACATATGTACTAAATCCCCCAACACATAACAATCACCACATAACAACCATTGATCGTTTGGGGTGCATATCCACACTCCGGGAGGTGACGAGGGCAGCAAGAGTCGTTGGATAGGCATATTCACCCCTTTATTCCTTAATCTACACCTCTCAAGAGGCAACATCCTGCCTCCTCAGAGTAGAATTTGATATGGACTGTGGACTTACTCCTTAGTGCTCGTGATTTAAGAAGACTTTCGCACTGCCAAGTCATTCCAAGTAGCTTAGGATACTATTGGGCCCCATACTTCAACCCCTCAGATAAAAGGATTGTGTCCCACTAAGACCTTGAGCAGTGCTTGGTAGAGTGGGCTCAATTATACAACTCCGCTCTATGACTGTTGTTTGCATTTGCATATGGTGCCTTCCAAATGTGAGTCATAAGTAGTAGTAGAAGAGATGTCAAATGGCACTACTAGAGATGTGAGGGCATGTAACAGCTAGAGGCGCAACAGAGCCCACAAGGGAGCCAGAGTCGGGAAATAATAGAATGTCCGGAGCAAAAGGGTGAAGTGGAGGGGTGGGTACATCGATATCGAAACTAAAATGACAGATAAATCTTGAAGGAACTGGCCCGGGATTAGCAGTAATAGAGAGGAGGAGAATTAAGCGAGCCAATGTAATGAAATGGAAATGAAAATGGCATAAGTTGATAGAGAAAATGGTCAAAGCGATCACACATACATACCATGCCCGAAGAAGAGAAATAAAGGTAGGCCTTTGGAACACATGAAGAGAAAGCAGGATAGAGAAAAGATAGAAAACACATACTAGATTAGTAAAGTGCAGGCTAGATCGGTAAAAGTGCACGAGAGTATCAAACAATATGTCAGCTAAACTAATATACCTACCATGAACATACATAACATCATACCATAATGAAGCACAAGGCCCATCTCTAGCACAGCAGTCAGCGTCTCAACTAAAAGAAGCAATTTCAATCACCATAGGAGATATGAAAACAGGAAACTTGAGTCCACTGTGGACAAGACCTCCCTCGACAAAAAAATACCAAAACAAATGTATAAATATACGCCAATTGTATATAGAAGGAACTACATCACAATACAAAAAAGCCTAATAGAACCGTAGAGAGGAAAAAAGAACAGCGATGCGAAGAATTAACAAAAGGAACATGAGAAGAATGGGTTAACCAAGGCGGATGGAACAAACACAAAAATAGCGGAACCAAAGAAGCAGCTAGAAAAGATGGGATATAGAAACTAAAAGTGCAAATGAATCAAATAAGGCAAATGGATACAATACGCCTAAGGTGGAACAACATATGGAGCAAGGGAAACTTTACTTAAGCAGTGGCTAGCGAAGACGATGAGGTAATGGTAACCAATGAAATGAAAGAGCCAAGGATTGCTGAGCCCCGGACCAATGAGCGGAGCAATGACAACAAATGGTGACATGGCAGACAACCCTCGAGACTAAAATAAAGAAAGAAGTAAGCCAAGGAAGGAACAAATGGAATAATAGCGGGCAAATGGGATGCGAGAAAATAGAAGACTAAAGCAAAGGAGCAAAACTGAGATATAAAGAAGAAAATGGGGACAAATCATTTCCAAAGGTCAATAGCATAGTCAAGAATACCCATTAGCTTGACAAATTCAACACGAGGAACCACTAGAATGGATCATAACTAGCCATAATAGCAGCCCTTTAAATTGTAGAGACTAAGAACCTACCACAACACAAGAATCGAGAGAGCAATAAAAATGGGACCCCATGACCAAATAATAAATGGAATTTAGGTGGGCGAAGCCAAAAAGCACGAGCGCCATCAGAAGCTACTTGGCATAGTAAGAAAATAAACAAAGGTCTTTGCGCCACGGAGGGTTGCCCTCGGTGGCAGGAATGTGTTTTCATGTTTCTTGTTATCGTTTTGTTTTTCACATAGTTCATGTTGGGTCATTTTATGTGTGGGGCTTATTAATGGTTTGAGCGTGGGGTTTTTATTTTGTGTTGTTTTTGTTTTGTTTATATGGTGTACATGGACCAAGAGAGGCTTGCAAAGCTGGGTACCCTGAACCAATTAGGATTGATGTGATTATGATCTTTGTCTAAAAACATATTAGCCATTTATGAAGAATGCTTTTGTAGTTATATTAGTAATGGAAATTGTGGGGCACGTATGAATACATGCTTTCATTTTCTTAGTGAATCCATGCAAATATTAATAATAGAGTACCCAATGGTACAAAAGGACCAATTAGGTGCTTTGGTAATATAACGATCCATTTTCGAATATGTGTGTTTAGTGCCTTGATAATGTAGTAATCCCATTTCTAATATACACACGTTTAACTTGGTTTGGTGTCGATTAATTTCCCGGTTCCGACATAGTGAAGAACCATTCTTAATCGAGTCCTCATATTTTTCTTGCATCCTCACGACCATATACATATTCCTGGCATTCCTACATAGATTTTTATTCTTCTTCTCGGTATTTAGAGTTCTATATTATAGATCTCTCATATATTGTTGTGCTCCCATATAGATACTTGATTCTTCTTTTTTGAGTATTTGAGTTCACGTTATTATGGCTTTCCCTTATTTTCAATTGGTAGCAGCGACAATTTCGATCTTCTTATGACATTCAGTCGATATATTCCTTGTGACACGATATAAGAGAATCACGTGAAATTGACCATGCACATTGCATGATGAATGAACATACACGTGAAGAGCGTATTTATTAGGTATATACCAATTTGTTGGGTATGAAGCACTCATTTTTGTAACAAAGCCAATAAATCGGAGGCAGATGTATCCAGCCCTTTCTTGTGAGTTATCACCCCCACCTCAAGTTGCTTCTTGTATCGGTCGGTTCACCGTATACAACAATTTCATTATAGTTTCGAATTACCTTTGTGTTAGGCATGCATCCTCGTGTACAGTATAGTAGCTAAAATAGTGTTATTCACCGTAAACTTTGAGTAGGAGCAATTCTTGCCGTCGCAGTGCTTGAGTTAAATCTTGGTAAAGAAGCGAGAATACGGTAAAAGCTGACTGCCGGAATGCAAGTAAACATTTGGGCATGAGGGGAGACTAGTAGCATTCGAGGTTTAGTCCACATGTCGGGATGGGATTGGCGATCAGGGCAAAATTGCCCCAAACTTTATGTTGTGGTGAAATGATAGTATACCTAAACTAGAAACTAGTTTTATTGGTCTTAAGCTCACAAATAAATGTGATACTAGATGAGGTCAAAATAGCATAAATGGTTAAATACATCTAACTTTTATTATTTTAAGGGCGTCGAGTCTTGGAAACCCAATACATGCCCATTACCTTTGCTCTTAGCAACCTATTTTTAAAGAAAAAATACTTGTGATTACCTTGTCCCATCAAGTATACAATAGAAAGAGATTGGAACATAACATCAATGAATTAGACAGCAAAGAAGGAACCTTTGTTAAAAGAAATTTGTATACCTTGAGTGGGTGTTGGAGCTCCTGGCTTGATATGGCAGCGGATGGACCCACAGTATTTGTTGCAGACCAAGTCATATTGGCCGCTTCGGTCCCAGTGAATCTAAAATAAACACGCCTACTAATGGCGCTACAGGTGGAAAACATATAACATTGAGCATTGGGAAACATGGAAGTTTAGACCCATTTCATGGCCTAGTTTCTCTAATACGAAACCTTATCAAATTATCTTCTTCGCACATCCCAGATGAGAGATTCATACATTGTCGGAACCTCTGATGAAAGCGAAGGTCGACATCACCGAGAAAAGAACATGAAATGGTGAAGAATGAAGAGGACGAGAAGAGAAATTAAGCGGGATGGCATATAATGAAGAAGTTCGATGAGAAGCGGGAAGAATTGCACACTAGCTTCTGTTTGATCCGGATTAAATGCTGCTTGGCCATGAGGCGACATTTTGTTGGGCTTTGCCAGCGCCATGAGTATCTAGCCTCGACAAGTTAATAGGCCTTTTCAATTCCATTTTACGCTAAGAGGATCCAAGCCCGCATGTGCAAGAACAAGATCTAGTAACGAGATAGAGATAATGGTCCAGAGCGATGGAATGAAGCTTCAAGGGAATCCTCACAGGGATATCAAGGCTCTACTACGGTTGAAAATCTCTGGAAGCTTACAGATGTGCCCCTCAAGAAAAGGTAAAGAAAAACGATTGCAAAACAACTTAGTAAGTCCCTGTTTCTAAATAATACACTATTCACCTTAATGTCCGGATCTTCACGAGGGTCCTTTGCGGTCGACACGTTACGCTGGCAATACCATGTCTAGAAATATTTACAATATTAATAAAAGCACATCTGATCCCTATTTGCAGTAGCCTTCAAGATATTTATTCTTTAGCGATGTCTGTGGCTATGTAGTAATGTTTTTAAATCACGACATCTCATCTCATCAATACGCCATGGTTAGCATGCCACGAGTTGTCCATAATTAGTGTTTGCTTAACTATCTTATTGAGTTTGTAGAGAAAATCATACATGAACAATGTTAGTTACCTTTTGTAACTCTCTCATTCGAGTTTCTAGATCTTCACAATAAACATGCATTGTTTGTTCAAGGTTATAATTGTTTACTTTCCTTGTTACGAAAGCCATCACCATTTGACAAACTCGGATCAGAAAATGAGTCTCATTTGGAAGATGGAAATATGGTCAAAAGGACATATTTGGATCAAAACATCCAGTGAAAAAAATCTCATGCCATTTTAAATTTCTATGGATTCTTAGATTGACATGGAAACCTTATGTTGCTATATATTTATATATATGTCGAAGCTATATATATATATATATATTTTGTAAATTTTGAGGAAAGGCGGGATACCCAGTAATAAAGTATGTCCAAAAATCGGTGATATCCTCGGTGTTGGCGTAATATATAAAGGAAAATACATTTGTCATTTTACGGGGGCCAAAATATCAGTTGTCATCTCAAGAAGGCGGCTGCTGAGCTCTAGTAACTCTGTCTCGGCCTGAAACAACGGGTAATCTACAACTAGGTTCTTGTTATCAAAAATTCAATAAAGCAAGAACCTAAAATCCCTTTGCTCCAGCGGAGAAAGCGATAATCGAGTTTACAGTTCCACACTTTCAAAGAAATAGCATCAAAGCAGGAAGGTGATCTTGCACAGGAAACCTAGAATGGAGACGATCACGGTATATTTTCTCTATTTCCTTTTATTTGTGTTCCATTACTATTCATTTATAACAATACAATTTTATTAATTCACATCTTGCAACTATTATTCCTGCAGAGAGACACATGAATGACAATGGGACATGTAGATTCGAATCATGAGCCAGAATAATTTGCCAAACTCTCCTTGATGTGTGTATGCATATGTGAGGCTAGCTATGGGAGGTACTCTTTTGTATTCTGCAGTGTTGAGAAGCTTGGTGATTTGATGAGATCTGGCAGAAGCCCACCCATTGTTTGAAAAGATCCTTTGAAGAGCTTTTAGAATCCGAGTTGAAGGGTTGGTAGCTTAACGCTCGGAAGAAGGGGCAAAAGGTTGCAATCGTAGACGGATATACCAAGCTATATTTAAAGCCGAGTTGGCAAGATTCTAATGTTAACGGGTTGATGACACAAACTTTTTGTTCTGTGAAGCCATTGGATCCACTACATGGTTGCTTGTTGTTTATAACAAAGCGACAATGTTTGATGATGTAAAAAAAAAAAAGAAAAGAAAAACCTTTGAATGAGGCCGAAAGGTTGCCAAAATCTTGGACGGGCATATCGAGGCAATATTCATGCGGGTAGCTAGCCAAGCTTCTAATGTTATTTGGTGGATAATCATGTCGAGGAGTATTCATGCGGTGGTGGCCAAGTTTCTAATGTTGCTGAGTGGATGTCTGAGCTTTTGTATTTTGAGTTTGATACATGGTTTTCTTCATTGCACATAGCTACTTTGTTATGTACAAGGTTTGGATCTTCTGTTGCTTATTTTGCTAGCGGTTCTAACTTTTACCCACAATTACTCATTCAAACCAGGGCAATCCCCATCATATACTACGCAAGCTTCTTACGGATTGCGGGCAATTGTTGATAAAAAATCAAGTGGGCGTAGAAATAATAGGGTATGAATGAATAATGGGTTTATTGCTCATCTTCTACGCTATGCTCATTAGCATTAACAATTCATACATGTCGGTGGCTTCACCAATTTCACCGTGGATTGCGGGCAATTGTTGATAAAAATCAGAGTGGGGCGTAGAAATAATAAGTATGAATGAATATTAGGTTTATTGCTCATCTTCTACACTATGCTCATTAGCATTCAACAATTCATACATGCTCCGGTGACTTCACCAATTCACATGCCCGAGCTGACTTTCTCATGTGAAAGCGACATTGTATAACTCTTCTTTACATAAATCTTTAATTAGCTTCCGTCTACTCACACACCATTTCCTGCCCGTTAAAAGGCGCCCAATAGTTAGGCAATTTGAAGTGTACTTGCTAAATAAAGTGGCCTCAACCATGCTTACATTTTACGTTGGTGAAAATCACGATCACGATATATGACAATTCAACCTACAAAAGCGAGCAAGTAGAGGCAAAATCACCCACAACTAGCAAAATAATTGGTAAAGCATTATAATGTGAGTATTTTCTCACGAGGACATAAAACATCAACTATTGTGTAAGAACCTCATCACAATAATTACTGTGTAGCAAATATAGGTACATGCTTGTAAAATATGATTTACTCTTTGTATCACAAATGAAACTTGCAAAGTAGAGGACATAACAATGCCATATATAATATGGCGGAGAATTTGGCGAATCGAGAACACAAGATTTGAGCAACTAGCATTCCCTTGATCTTGAGACTAAATTTTCTCATGGAATATCATGATCGCACATATGTCGGGGCTCGGTGACGAGAAGGGTCAATTTGGTTGTTTTGGAGAATCTTGACATGAAGGTGTAAAACCAATAAATATCGTTCATCATGCATGAACAGATCTTGGGATGGAGGCTGTTGGTGAATGATGGGTGGACTGGATGTTGTAGTTAGTGCGGCCCTTGTAAGCATGTACTCAAGTGTGGCGGGTTTAAGTGATGCAAGGTGGTCTTGAAAGAATGCCAGCGGAATGTTGTCTCACAGGTACCATGATCTCATCATATGCTCAAAATGAGAATGGAAGGAGCTCTTCATCTATTTAAGCAGGATGGAGATCTCAGGTCCATTATTGCGGATAAAATTGCATTTGTGGGTATATTAGTGCATGCCTCTTTGGGAAATTTAAGAGAAGGCAAGTGGATCCATTCACACACATACTTCACGGTGCTTTGAATCAGAAATATGGTTATCGAGCCTCTTATTAACATGTATGAATGATCTGGAAATCTAGAAGTTCTTGAAGATGTTGTTTAACAAAGATATGCAGAGAGAATCACAGTGTTATGGAATTCAATTATTCTTGCACACATCCATAATGGAAATGGAAGAAATGCCTTAGAGCTTTTGAGGCATTTACTAAATCAAAGTCAAGAACTTTGATAGAATTAATTATGTTACTATCTTACAAGCATCTCGAGAACTTACATCTTTACATGATATATACATCCCATGTATATATCATGGATAATCGATTTAGCCTTCATTGTTGCTCTGCGATTGGTTAACATGTATGGCAAGTGCAAAAGACTTGATGCCCAAAGATCATTAAAATGGATTGACAAATCCGGATTTGGGTCATTGAATTCCATAATTCTTTGCCTTGCATGTTCGATTTATTACTGCAATCCTGGTGTAGAATAAGACACAACATGTATAAATTTAAAACTCATATAACATTCCCACGGTGTGCTACGCATTGAAAACACCAATGACCTCAATTTTGCTTGAAACCAAACCCAACTGTGATATGCCAAAGTGCGCTTTAATTATCACAAGTTTCTTGAGCACCTAATTGAGTTTCTTGCCGAATAGAGTGGTCCCTTGCAATCCCTGAGGGCCTCTTGATTGGTTTGGTTTCTGATTCAAAGTTGGATGCTTAGGATGCGCAAACAACAAACAACTCAAGGTTTAGAAAAAGCTAATAAATGGTGAAGGCAATATATACATGATAGGAATGGGCGGGAAGAAGATAAATCACCTCTTTTATGCGGTCTGAGAGTTAAACCTATCGTATGCCAAACCACAAGCCGTAGAAAATACAATTGAAGTCGGCTCAGCTCAAATGATCGACCAAGTCGAGAGGCAACTTCCTAGCGAGGATTGATTGGAATAAAGGGCGGAGAGGCGAGGGGTCCGGCCAGTGAGGAATTATGGTTGGAAGCTCTTTCTATGATCAATGGCAAATGTGAGCCTACAGAGACAATGTCATCCTATTGATCAATGGATCAACAACACATAATGAAAGGCGAAAATTGATTGAGAGCTTGGAACCCAACGCTAAAGTAAACCCTTAATGGGCGAGATGGAGGCTAAGCATGGACATGATTCTAGAGGCATAAGCAATGAGGAAACAGCCGGCGATCGGCGAAACCGTCCAGGTTGAAACCCAGCCAGACGAAAAAGTAAAGCGAGAGCTGGTGCATGGCAAGAAAAGAGTAAATGGAAGCAAGCGGAAACAAAAAGAAAGAAAATGGGAAAGAATCAATCACAAGGATAGGAAAGAATTAGATACTTGCAAAAAGCAATCTTACTCCCATACGCAGGAGGAGGCCTCTCCTGCCCGGGTTACTCGGTGGAGCATCCACGGATCCAAGGAATCACGGGTAGTAGGAGTTCTGGCCGAATAGTAGGTTTTAGGCGGTGTCGGCCCTGTCCTAGGTACATGTTCTAGCATATGCCTGGGATATGCATCATCCATATAAGCGAGGTTTGCCCCTAGAGGCAGAAAAATAATAATAGAGATAAAGGAAAGAAATGGAAGTCAAGAGGCAAAAATCGTGCAAGCATGAAATCCCAAATGTTGCCCAGAGCGATATAAATCACGAGCACAAATAGTGAACCCCACGAAACATGCGAGGAATAAGAAGAATAGAACTCCTATCAAAGTCATGTGTTCACGGTTTGGGCTTACAAAGTAATCCACAAAATTAATTGTATCGGGATTGAAGCATGAGGATAAATTAATTTTCGAGACTCGGAGCCTTGTCTGAGAGACCTCCCGAGCTTATGATGTTTCGATCTGCTGAAATAGAGTGGCGAGATTACTCATTCAATACATGGGATTTAGTACCAAATAAGTCCATGGGATGGAATAATTAAAGCCCAAAACCTTGAATCTAGTGTGGCGGGGACTTTGACCATGCTCGGCATAGGCACATGGAGGAAGAAGTTTATCAAGGAGAGAGAAGTTAAGGAGATATCACAAGAACAAAATTTGGGGAGGCTTGAGAAGGAGGTATTGGATCACGCCAAACAAGGGAAGCAAGAAAGACAAAAGGCCGAATAAAAGCAGTGGTGAAAAAAAGGAGAGCTGAGAATTGGGAAGAAAGGAGAAGGGAAAAACAAAGGGTGGAGTCGGGAAGGTGTGGAAAAGAAATTGAGGAGTGAATGGAAAAGAAAAGTACAATTTACAGAGGATGTCTCAAAGTTAAAGGTCTGAACAATCCAAATTCCGAGAAAGAATTACGGAGGAGATATTGCCTGACAACATTTAGAAATTGATCCTTGTCTCTTCACGATGAGAATTTTGAATTGCCCCGAACGAAATGATTACTCCTCTTGGGAGGCTCTTGGATACGAATAAAAGTGAACCTAAGCTCACCCCAAGGTTTCCCTTCTGGTGCCTCAATTGACTACAATGTTGTCTCCACTTCCTATTACGGAGCTCTTCCTAAAGGCTAAAAAAAATGGAGAAGCCCCAGAACCCGGTGACGAGATGTTCTAACAAACACCTTCCTCACACCATTGGGGAGGAGGAAAGGAGTCTAGCAGTTGCTCACCTTGATTTGGTCAGAATGAAACCTCAGCTGAATATTTTGTGAGGGTTGGGTGCAAATGAAGGTTGTATCTTTAGTCTTGTGGAAGGAGAAATATTTGCCATCGTTTGCTTGCAGTTAAAAAGAGTTGAAGGATCCCTCATCTGGTATACGGAAAGTTGGGATGATGAGGAGGAAGTGATGAAAGAAATAGAAAATGATTCCATTAAAGAATCCAATGAACAATCTTTGTTACTCCTTCCCACGGATCAAAAGGCAAAAAGGTCTATAGGTGAACATGGAGCTGTTACTCGGCTCCAAACTCAATGAAGATAGTCTCTTGGAATTTGAGAGTATTAGGGTCCCAGACCGAGGAAAAGGGGAGCTCTAATTCCTCTCAAGGAGATCAAAAACAGGACATAATTTTTTATTCTGAGACACAGGGCTTCCATTTCGAGGCCTTAAATTTAGAGTGGATGTTCCCAATGGGGTTCTGGGCTGATAGGATGGCATTAAAGGTGGTATCGCTTATTTAAGTGGAATGGGCTCAAAAATTAGGCTCCTTCTCACACATCCTTGAGCGGATGTGAGGTTGTCTTTTGGAGATGGAGAATGAACAAGTAGGCATTATTAATGTCTCTGTGTACCTACTTCCACGAAGAAAGGAGGAATGATGGAAAAACATATGTCAAGCGGCTACGAGGGGCTGGAATGTCAACAATTGGGTCTTAAGTGAGTGACTGACCCAGCTTCCCCTCCTTAGGAGGCGGAAAGGCAAGGAAAAGATCCAAGCATGTCAAAGGAGAAAGATCTCGATTAGGATAATTGGTGCATAAATTATGGAATCGGGTGGGCAAGTATAAGCGGCTTGTTCTTGAAAGAGGAATTGGTAGCCGAAGCCAAATACCATACGCCATCATGTTACTGGCGGGCGAGATCACAACAAGAGAATGGACATTTAGCGGCGTGGGCTTTACGGCGTGCATGCGGCGTGGCGTCGCAAAATACGCGTCACCATGCGGCGTCAATGCGACGTCCGTCGCGAACCACGTCGCATGCGAAGCGTGTGGTCTGACGTCGACGAAGTGGCGATGGCGGATGTTCATCACTCAATTGGGCGCTTGCGCCCGGTGGGCCAGCGGTGTCACGCCAGTGGATACTTCGCGACGTCGCGTCACATCACCGGCGTACATTGCTGGCCCGCCAGTGGCAGTGGGCTTGGCGCTGGTGGTGTCTCGCCAGTGGATGTTTGGCAATGGCCGTCGCATGCGGCGTCGTATATGTGATGTATGTGGCGTATGTAGGTATACCCGACACGTCGATGCGTATATGTAGCGTATGTGGCGTATATGACAACGTCCGGTACATATATGTGGCGATATGACCGCGTCCCGGTATATATATGTGGCGTAATGAATGGCAAATCGACCACCGCGATCATCAGGAATGACGAAATTACCCTAGAACCGCAAGTTACAAAGGTCGGTTTGCAAAGAAAGAAACACTCACGCCCTCCACGGCAGGTATCCTCCATCCACATCCTGGGGCGTTTGCATGCGACGTGCGATTACTTGGCCCTTCGGTGGCCTTCGCCAGGCTTGGGCGGCACAGTGGGCTGACGGGGTATGTCTGCGCCCGGTGGATATTTCAGCGTCGCGTAAACGTCATTATATATGACGTATGTGGTATGTGTTAAGTATATGACCGTCGGTCACGTATATGTGGCGTGCTCTTGGCGTATATGACACGTCGATGCATTGTAATATGACGATATATAACACGTCGGTGTGTATATGACGTAATGAATGGCAAATCGACCACCGCAAATAAATGCGGAATGATAGAAATTACCCTAGGGCAAGTTACAAGGTGGTTTTTGCAAAAGAAAAACACTCCGCCCTCCACGGCCGTTATCCAGCATCCCATCTAAAGCGATTATTTCAGGTGTGATGGAAGTAGAGCTACTGGCGCTTCTTGGAGGTCAGGGTGGTCTTCTGGCCACGGAACTTGGTCCCAGGGCAATATCGGCGTTAGGTCCCTTTGAGCGAATCGCGATTCGGGAGAGAGGTCGCCGTCAGATCCCCGGGGCCTTGGGGAGGGGGTCGGAACCACTTAGAGGCCCTCAGGATTTTAAGTCAAAATGCTCTGGGCGTGACACCCCCCACTCCACGTCGAGTCACGGGCGCAGGTCCCGGCCCGAGATCAGCGAGGAGAGGCCTCGGCAATAAACCCGCATGGGTTGCCGGGTTAGAAGGGTTTCGTTTTGGGGTAGGGACTTGATACTGTTGCACTGGGACTGGCCGAGAAGGCTGCGGCCAGAAGGCCGGAGCAAGGGGAGGCCCGGCGGAGCGGAGTTTGGGCACATCCTCCCTCCAGGTGTGGCAAGTAGAGTCGGGGGATCTTACTGTGATGTAGAGACATTGCTAAATTATAATTAATGCATTATACGAAAATAAATTACGATTTTTTTGCCGGTTGGATTCATAATCCATCGGCCTACGATGATTTACCGAAATTTTGGGAGAAGGTCTAGGTCAAGGGTTAGCATTAGAGCGGTCGGGGCAGCTCGTTGGGGGCTTCCCAAGTCAAAGCAGGCCGGGACCTTCTGAGATCCTCACAAGAGGGAGAGTCAGAACCCCAGGCGGGATCAAAAAGTTCCCAAGGCGGCCCTTCCTGGCGGCTCCCCGAGGCTACGCTAATGACCACCCTCCAGACTGGGTTCCCACATCAGCCGTTGGATCCCTCCGTTAGGGGGCCCCTCTTTGGGAAGGCCAGATTCCGGATAAATTAGGGATAACTTGTCAGCGGGAAGTCTGAGTCGGCCTTGTAGAAACCATGATGTCTTGTCGTTCGGGCAAGGAGAGCTCCGGAATATGCGTCGGCCGCAAATCGTCGGGAATGGCGAAATTACCTAGGGGAGCAAGTTACAAAGGTCGGTTTGCAAGAAAGAAACACTCCACTAACCCTCCACGGCGTTATCCAGCATCCACATCTAGGCCAATTGACTCAGGTGTGATGGAAGTGAGCTACTTTGGCACTTCTTGGAGTCGGGTGGTCTTTTGTACGGAACTTGGTCCCAGGGGCAAATGTCGGCGTTTGAGTCCATTGGCGAGCCAAATCGCCCCGATCTAGGAGGGAGTGCATGAGTAGTCCCGGGGCCTTGGGGAGAGGAAATTGAGACAGCGGCAGGTGGGGATTTTAGGGTCCGTGCTCTGCGTCAACACCCCCACTCCCGTCAGTCACAGTGCAAGGTCCGCCCGGTCACGACAAGGAGGGCCTCCAAAGCGTATTAAACCACAGCAGGTTGCTAGGTCCTAGAAGGGTTTGCATTTTGAGGGCGAGGACAGTACATTGCACTTGGGACACAGGCGGGAAACTACGGTAGAATACGAACCAAGGGAGGCCAGCGGAGGCGGGTTGAGTCTCATCCTCCTCCCGATGTGGCAAGTATTAAGTGGGAAACCTGTGATGTCAAGACATTCATAAATTCACAATTAATGCATTGTCTGAAAATAAATTACGATTTTACCCGGTGGATTCCTAATCCATCTCGGCCTACTGACCCCAATTTTTGAAATTTAGGAGAAGGTCTAGGTCGAGTTGCTTATTAGAACAGTCGAGGCGGCCGAATTCTGCGAGCCATTGGCACCCTTCTAAGTCAAGCAGGCCAAGACGCTGGGGATCCCTCACAAGAGGAAGTCAGGACCCCAGGCGGGATCCAAAAAAGTTCAGGCGGCCCTTCTGGCGCTCCCGGGGGCTGCGCTGCTCAGCCACCCTCCCGGGCCGGTTCCCTATCCGTAGTTGGATCCTCCGTTCGGGAGCCCCTCACCGAGAGGCCCAAAGATTCCAGATCGGTCAGGAGAACTTGTCAAACAGCAGAATGCAGAGTCGGCCTTGTAGAAGCCGCGGTGTCTTGTCGTTCGGGCAGGAGGCTTCGAATGTGATCGACCACAAGTAAATGGGAATGGCCAGTACCTAGAGAGCAAGTTACAAGGTCGGTTTTGCAAAAAGAAAACACTCACGCCCTCCACGGCGGTATCCGCATCACATCCTCGCCAATTGACTCTGATGTGATGGAAGTGAGCTACTTTAAAGCGCTTCTTGGAGGTCGGAGTGAGGGTCATACGGCCGCGGAACTTGGTCCCCGAGGGGCAATGTCGGCGTTAAGTCATTGCGTGAGCAAATCACGATTAGGAGAGGGAGGTCGCCGTCGAGTCCCGGGGCCTTGGGAGGAAGTCGGGGCAGCAGCGACTTAGGGGATTTTAGGTCAGTGCTCTGGCGTCAACACCCCACTCCACGTCAAGTCGTAGCAAGGTCCCGCTTAGAATCGACAAGGAGGCTCCAAAAACGTAAACCCTATTGGGTTGCGAGGGTTCTAGAAGGGTTTTGCGTTTTGGGCGGGGAACTGTCTGTTACTTAGGACTGGTAGAAAAGCTCATTGAGAATACGGATGGCGGGAGGCGGTGGAGGCGGGTTGGGCTGTCACCTCCTCCAAATGTGGCAAGTAGAAGTGAAGGCAACCTGCAGTGGCAAGACATTCATAAATTACTTAATTAATGCATTGTATGAGAAATAAATTCTGATTTTGCTGACTAGATTCCTAATCCATCTCGGCCTACGGCCCAATTTCGAAATTTTTGGAGAGGTCTGATCAAAAGGGTTAGCATTAGAGCAGTCGGTAGGCCGTTGCGGAGACAGCCCAGGTAGCACCCTTCCCAAGTCAAGCAGGGCCGGGGACATGCAGGATCCCTCACAAGAGGGGGCGTCAGGACCCCAGGCGGGATCAAAAAGTTCGAGGCAGCCCACTACAGCGGCGCTCTGCATGTCCCACCCTCAAGGGCCGGTTCCCCTATCCGTAGTTGGATCCTCCGTTCGAGAGGCCCCTCTTCGGGAAAGGCCAAAAGATTCCAGATGGTCGGGAGCTTGTCAAACCGCGGGGCATCCACGAAGGTCGGCCTTGTAGAAACCGCGGTGTCTTGTCGTTCCGGGCGCGGGAGGCTCAGAATAACCGTCGACCACCGCCAAATGGTCGAGATGGCGAGTACCCTGAGGCAAGTTAAAGGTCGGTTTGCAAAAGAGAAAACACTCACGCCCTCCACAGCGGTATCCGCATCCACATCCTAGGCCAATTGACTACGAGTGTGATGGAAGTGAGCTACTTTAGGCGCTTCTTGGAGTCGGGTGGTCTCTGCAGCCCATGGAACTTGGTCCCCGGGGCAATGTCGGCGTTCGGAATCATTAAGCGAGCCAAATTCACGGTCGGGAGGGAATTAAAATCCAGGTCCCAGGAGCCTTGGGAGAGGAAATTCGGGAATGGCAGAAGCTTAGGAAGTTTTGGGTCCATGCTCACGGCGTCAGCACCCCACTCTCGTCAAGTCACGGCGCAAGGTCCACTTGCAGGCGACAAGGAGGGGCCTCCAAAGCGTAAACACATGGGTTGCAGGTTAGAAGGGTTTGCGTTTTGGGTGAAAACGAATACCGTGCACTTGGGACACGGCAGCTTCGTGAGAATATGGAGCAGAGGCCGGCGGAGGCGGAGTTTGGGCCTATCACTCCTCCCGGAATGTGGCAAGTAAGTCGGGCGCTTCTATGATGTGAAAACATTCATAAATTCGCAATTAATGCATTGTACGAAAATAAATTAAGTTTTTTGCCAATTTGATTCCTAATCCATCTCATTTATGACCCAATTTTCGAAATTTTCGGAGAAGGTCTAGGTCAAAGGTTAGCATTAGAGCAGTCGGGAACTGGCAGGTGCCCGGGAACAGCAGAGGCTGGCACCCTTCCCAAGTCCAATGAGGCAGGGACAGGGATCCCTCACGAGGGAAGTCCAGGACCCCAAGGCCGGGATCCAAAAAAGTTCGGCGACCCTTCACAGCGCTCCCATTTGCCGCTAATGACCATCCTCACGGGCAGTTCCCCTATCAAGCCAGATTTGGATCCTCAGTTCGGGGAGGCCCCCTCTTGAGGCTGTTAAAGATTCAGATCGGTCAGGAGAACTTGTCAGCCATGAGCGTCACGAGGTCGGCCTTGTAGAAACAGGTGTCTTGTCGTTCGAGACTAGGGGAGGCCGGGAATAACCAAATCGACCACCGCAAATCGTCGGGAATGGCGAAATTACCCTAGAGACAAGTTACAAGGTGGTTTTGCAAAGAAAAACACTCACGCCCTCACGATGGTATCCGCATCCACATCCTAGGCCAATTGACTCACAGTGTGATGCGATGAACTACGATTGGCGCTTCTTGGAGGTGGGTGGTCTTGGCCCACGAACTTAGTCCCGAGCAATGTCGGCGTTCTGAGTCCATTGGCGAGGCCGTCCTTGATTCGGAGGAGAGGGAGGTGCCGTGAGTCCCAGGCCTTGGGGAGATGAAATTCGAGGCGAAACAGCTTCCAGCAGAGTTTAGGGTCCACGCTGCAGCATCAACACCCCACTCCACGTCAGAATCACGAGCGCCAAGGTCCCGCCCGAGTCGACAAGGAGGGGCTCCAAAGCAGTAAACCACATGGGTTGCCATGTCTTAGAAGGGTTTGCGTTTTGGGGAAGACTTGGTCTGTTGCACTTGGGACTGGCCGAAGCGCAACCGAATACGGGCAAGGAGGCAGGCCCGGAGTTTGGGTGCATCCTCCTCCGTGTAGCAAGTGGGGAAGTCGGAGGCGCTTTTCAACGATGTGAACATTCCTTAAATTAGGAATTGTTACATTGTGCGAAATAAATTACGATTTTTTGCGGTGGATTTCTAATGTTTTGAAATTGCCCAGGAGAAGGTCTAGGTCAAAGGGTTAGCTAGGTCAAAGAAATGGAGTTTGTGGGATCGTTTTGGGGTTGACCTTGGTACAATTTGGAGCGTTATACTTGGTCCTAAGATTGCATTGAGAATATATGCATCATAACTATTAGAATGAAGATAAAATGATTCTGACATCATAACTAATAGAATGAAGTTAAATGATTACAGAAAAGTAAAGACTCTGCCTGCGGGTTGGGGTTTAGATTTGGTGCTTGTAATGATGGTTGTGTTTTGATTATCAAGGCATATATGGATAAAGAAGAATACCCTTGTTCAGCGGTTGCTTCCTAAAGCTATTGACATGGATGGCATAATGATTAACTCGTAATAAATTGAATTCGGGGCAAGCGACTTTGAGAGTTTAGGGTCATCGCTCGCGTCCTTTTTTTACCCCACTCCGCGTCGAGACACGGCTGGTCCGGCCGTCGACAAAGGCGGGGGCCTCGAAGCGTAAACCACAGCGGGTTGCCGAGGAGCTCTAGAAGGGTTTTTCGTTTGAGGCAATTAATCTTCAACCCACGAACTTGGTCTCTAAGGCAATGTCGGCGTTAAGGTCCATTGGCGGAGCCAAATTCTGCGATTCCGGGGAGGGAGGTCGCCCGTCAAGTCCCAGGGAGCCTTAGGGAGAGAATTAAAAGACAGCGACTTCGGGGATTTTAGGGTCACAGCTCTGGCGTCAACACCCCACTCCACGTCAAGACACGGCGCAAAGGTTCCGGCCAAATCTGACAAGAGGGCCTCCAGAAACGTAAACCACAGCGAGTTACCCGGGTTCTAGAAGGGTTTTCGTTTGGGGAAGCGGTTACAATCTTCGGCCCGCGAACTTGGTCCCCTGGGCAATGTCGATGTTAAGGTCCATTGGCGAGCCAAATTGTAGTCCAGGAGAGGGAGGTGGCAGGTAGTCCCGGGCTCAGGAAATTCGGGAGACAGCGGCCAAGAGTTGCAGGGTGTCAGGTGCTGGCGTCAACACCCCCACTCCACGTCAGAGTCACGGCGCAAGATTCGAAGCCGGGTCGACAAGGAGAGGGCCTTCAAACAATAAACCATGTGGGTTGCCGGGTTCTAGAAGGGTTTGCGTTTGGGGGGCGAGTCTTGGTACATTGCCGATTGGGACACAGCCGAGAAAGCCTGACTTTGGGCAGCGGAGTATGGGCCAGCGGAAGGAGTTTGGAGAAACATCCTCCTCCCAGGTGTGGCAATTAGAGAAGTCGAGGCGGCTTTTGCGGTGGCAAGACATTCATAAATTCGTAGTGTCGGTTATGCAGTAAATTACGATTTTTTGCCAATTTTGGATTCCTAATTCATCTCGACTACGATACAATTTTGGAATTTTGGAAGGTCTAGGTCAAAGGGGTTGAGTATTAGAGCGATTCGGAGCGGCCCGTTCTGCGGGGCAACCAAATTTGGCACCTCCCCAGAGTCAAGCGAGGCCCGGAGGACCTTGGGGATCCCTCCACGAGGGAGAGTCAGGACCCCAGGAAGGATCCAAAAATTTCAAGGCTGACCCTTTACAGCGGTAGCTCCCAGGGAGACCACTGCGCTAATGACCACCCTCCGAACTGGTTCCCCTGTCAAGTAGTTGGATCCTCCCGGGTTGAGGGGCCCCTCTCCCGGGAAGGAGCCTCGGGCTTGTCTAAATAAGCCAAAGGGACAAACTTTATTAGGCGTCACATTTAAAGGCGTCAAAAAAAATATAAAAGTCCACTGCTTGTCGCTATAACAAAATACGTCGCGGAGCGTGGCATGCGGCGATCACGTCGCATGCGACGCTCTGTAATTTTTAAGCGGCCGGCTTTCGCTCTTTTCTTTCGCTTCCTCTTGAGCTTTTGGGCGATGCAGGCGCTACTGCGATCGCTTTTTGCAAGCAACTATTCTAAAGTTAGTACATCATATTTTTAGATTGAATAGGTTTTTGGATTGAAAGGTGCATACTAGCCTAGGTTTTTTGTGTTCTTCATTTTCTTCTTCTCTTATTTCTTCTCATTTTCTTCTCTTCTATTCTTTCCCCTTCCTTTCTTCTTCTACTCTCTACTTTCCTTCTCTTCTTTCTCTCTTCTTCTTATTCTCTTCTTCTCTTCTTCTCTCATTTCTTCATTTCTTCTCTCCTTCTCTCATTTCTCTTCTTATTTCTCTTATTTTCTTCTCTTCTTTTTCCTTCTCTTCTTTCTTCTTCCTTCTTCTCTTCTTCTCTCATTCTTCTCTTCTTCTCTCATTTCTCTTCATATTCGTTTCCTTCCTTTTTCCTTCTCTTATTTCTTCCCTTCTTTCTCCTTCTATTCTTTCTCTTCCCTTAGATTCTATTCTTCTCTTCTCTTATTCTATTCTATTCTTCTCTTCTCTTGTTCTATTCTATTCTTCTCTTCTCTTGTTCTTATTCTCTTATTCTCTTCTCTTATTCGATTTCTATTCTTCTCTTCTCTTGATTCCTGTTCTTTCTTTCTCTTTCTTCCCTTCTTGATTCTTTCTTCTTCTCTTGTTTTTTTTATCTCTTCTCTCCTTCTCTTATTTTTTTCTCTTCATATTTCTTTCCTTCCCTTCTTCCCTTCTTCCCTCCTTCTATTCTCTCTTCCCCTTAGAGTTCTCTTCTTCTCTTCCCCCCTCCCCCCCATCATTTCTTCTTCTCTCCTTCCATTGCTTTTCCTTCAATCTTGACCCTTCCCTTATTTCTTCTTCCCCACCCTTATTTTCTTCTTGATCATTTTTCTTTTCTTGATTTTCTATTTTCACTTTGTTTTTTATTTTTTCGATCTTCTTCTTTTTGTTCTTATTCTTTTAACTTTTTGTTGCGGAGGTTTAATTTGTCGCGCTTTTTTATTTAGGCCAGCTGGAATCTTATGCACACACATTCTTCATTTAGTAAGTTCATCACCTGCATTTTTTTTATAGCTTTAAATGAGTTAAAATTTGTGAATCGCTTATTTCAAAGAGGCAGAATTAGGCTCCACCTAGAGTCAGAAGGAACCATGTGCCAGGTTGATCCACTTCACTATGATCAAATTTTATTTTTTCTAGGATTTAAGGTATGGCTTGTTTCCAGAACGCAGTCGGCTCACCTAGAGTGGAGAGGATCACTTACCGAGTTCGTCGACTTGACTTGTTATTTATTAGGTTAAAATAAAATTGTAGTGGCTTGTTCAAAGGAGCACAGTCGGCTCCACCTTGCGTGGAGAGGACCCGAATGTTGAGTCCAAGTCCACTTTTCTTCTCATTCTTAGGTAAGTGGCTATGGTCAGCTCCACCATGAGTGGAGAAGGACGGGTGTTTGGACCTTAGTTCCTGGGTCATTGTCGGTTTAGCTAGAGGTAGCTAGGGCAAAGACATAGTCGGCTCCACCATGAGTGGAGGGACCGGATATTCGGAGCCCTGGTCCACATTTCTAATTGACATTTTTGTTGGGTGCAGCGGCCTAGTCCTTAGTCTTGTTTTTATTATTTTAATATTGCGTTGAGCTATCGATTTATGTCAAAGGCAAAGTGGTCAAGGCGCGAAGATGACTTACTTGAAAGAAAAGTTGGGCGATTGGTCAAAAGGTCCTAAACCACTTAATCTCCGCAAGGAAGATATCAAGGGGTATTTCTTATTTTTGCCATTCGTTCACTTTAAGTTGTGATAATGTTGTGTGCCTTGCAATCAGGATTGCATTCGAGCAGTTGCAAAGGATCGAGCGAGAAACATAGAGCTCGGACCGACAAAGCAACTAAAAAGTGAGCAATAGTCTCATTTTGGGCTCCAGTCGGAAGGGTTCTACCATAGATTCGTAAAGAGCTATATTAGTTCATTAATTTTAATAAGAACTTTAAATGTCATTAGCTAATACTAGTTATATTGTCATAGACCTAGCTATGGTTTCCTAACCAATGCGTATTAAAAATAGCCCGGGGGCGTGGGCATTTATACCGTATCAATAGTTATCTACGAAGGGAAGCATCACATCACGGGGAGTCTGAGGGGTGCGTTGTAGAAAATTATTATAATTCTATGAACTACATTAATACCCATATTCTTTTGGTTTTATAGGAAGCGATGGGAGATAGATCAAGCCTAGGCGAGGACTGGGTAGCAAATTCGTGAGGATCTGCAAACTATAGTGAGCCATCAATACATAACCCCAAATCGGATGACTACTCCAGATCGACTGTAAGATTAGCTACAGGCTAAAAGGGTGGATACTCCCTTAAGATACTTTTATTGATTGTTAAAATATAAATACAATTCACTTTTGTGATTGTTTGAAATATAAATATAAAAATGCTTTTTGTGATTACTTTAAAATATAAATATAACAATATAAAATACATTTTGTATGTACATCATATTGTAATAATTATCTAAGCCAAACATTTTTTCATTTTTTTATTTTTAGCACGTCGACCCTAACAGTGGCTTCCTCTCCTTACCAATTCTAGGCTTATTTACATTAGGATGCCTTGTTGTATTCTTTTTCCTAGAATTTCATCTTCTATTGTGTTATTAGAAAATTTGGGTAGTACCAAGGCCACCGACTCAGGCATCTCCGGTTTTGACTCTAATTCCATCGGATCGCTTCAGTTTCTTTTTCGCCATATTTGTATGCTACGGCCACGCAGCTTGCAATCAATTTAGGACCTTAAGTCTACAAGGCAAAATCGAGGAAGGAAGAGGCCTCAGTGCTTTGGTAATATCCTTATGTAGAGAGGATATACACTACGTTTTGTTTTATAGGCGGTCGTGTTATCTTTGCTTTGTTCTCTTATCCATTTATTTTTCTCTGTTTACGCATTTTTGGTCTATCTGACGTTTGAGCACGTTTATTATATCAAGCAGGATATCAGTGACTTAAATCGGCTCAACTTTTGAAGAATGTCGGGATCTTTTTCTGTGCGTTTTTGCCACGGAGATGGGTCTTCCTCTTTCAATGGATTTCATTTCCATGGCTTCATTCTGGTATGTTTAGCAGTTTCATTTTAACACTTCAATCCTCTTGTTGCAAGGGGTATCGAGAATGCCCATTTCGGTTACGATAGTTTCAGATTACATCTATTAGATTCGGATACAACACGCAAATAACTAAGAATGAGTATACAAATGCTTGATTTAAATTTGTTGAGGCCCCAGAATGTAGAAAAAGAGTACGAGATACCCCACCATATCTCCTTGTTCTTCTTTTTGTGTTACTGCAACTATCAGCAGGTCAATAATATATTCCACTCAATAAAGCGATCTTGGTTTTCATAATGGCATCTAGTTATCGTGTGCTAGTGTTACCTAATACCCTAGAGTTAGCAAAAGTTATCGAGGAAGTTTAGAAGTTATCTAATGCCTAAAAAGTTATGCAGGTATAGATTCCTCAATCAAGGGGCGTATAAAGATAGATCCTGCATTGTATAATAGCGGTGATAAATAAACGATATTTTGTTCTATGTTACGCATTTGGGTTAGCTATTTAGGCGTATGCGGGTCTATTAAGCGACATTGCTTTTTATGTAGAAAATACAATCCAATGGCGCTGTGATGCGATGTTGCAATCAAAGCTATTTTCGAGTTTTTTGAAAATTTGAATTGTCAGTTCATTTATCCACTTGTAGTTGGATCTTAGTTATATTAAATATTGTTTCGAGACTTTTGTCACGATTTAGGTTTTATATAGGGCTGTGGGCCGAAGGCGCGCAAGGTGGTGTTTGATTTATGATAAAGAGATAAGAATTGGAATTATAAAGGGTATATGAGCTTATATTTTATCTAGTAATGATGGATTCTTTGGCCTTTATGAAGGCGCATCCCATCACATTGCCTCGGAGGCCAACCTTTGTTATCATCTAGATGTATATATGTTCAATTTTGAGTGCTCCTTCAACGCGGTGCCATCCTTCTCTAGCATTTACCTTCAAGCTCCAATTACCCATTTTGTTTAGCAATGTTTGAACAGTCCTATAATTGCTGCTATAACCTTTGCTTGCATAAGCTCATGATGATCCCTTGATAAAAATATCCCTTTTTCGGAGGTGTTTTGGTAAACAAATTTC
Organism: Isoetes taiwanensis; assembly: GCA_021234155.1. Lineage (NCBI taxonomy): Eukaryota > Viridiplantae > Streptophyta > Lycopodiopsida > Isoetales > Isoetaceae > Isoetes > Isoetes taiwanensis. The sequence continues at coordinate 589,770 of JAJEKV010000158.1, read as the reverse complement.
ATCATGCAAGGCATATTCTTCATTCTATGGTACTATAGTCTTATAAATATAAGTCACTACCACCATAATAAATATAAGTTCTGAAGCTTTATATAACTTGCGTCTAATTATTGGAATCAAGCCTGGCACCCAAAATTTCAAAACACATCAAGGTGTCCATTTCATGTACTATTATTTGAATGTGCTAAGAATGTAGCATATCATTATTTTCAAGATAAGAGATCTTGGAAGAGACACTAGAATGGGTAGAGTTGGAAAGTCGTCATGGTTAAGTGTCTAAAGCTTTTTATTATACACTCCATGGGATTTATCTACTTTGAATATCCATGGGAGACCAATGCCACGTAATCTCTATTTTCGATTTATATAAAAGCGGGGGAGTGCCTTTGCAACATTTTCGAGGTTTGATCCAACTTGATAAACAACTCGCTTAAGTTGAAATAATTTATATTCTTGTACCACCAGCAGGATGATGTTGGAGAGTGCGAAAAATGTCCAATATGTAGAGCCATGTGGAATATCACGATGGCCTATATAAATCATGTTGCTGAGCAAATCTTTGTTACGAGTCAAAGACACATGAAAGATCCAAGAGCAACTTGGAAAGTTCTAGAAACACTGGCAATTTCTACCCCCCCTTGAGGTTTGTACCTTCCTTAGATTATACGTGCATTAGATAGTTAACTATGAAACTAATAGTCAAAAGAAGTATGTACTTTTCACGTTGTATTTCTTTGCAAAAAGCTATGGTGACATTATAAGCGCGATTCGGGAAAACATACAAAAACTTTTAAGCCGGAACAATCTTCCACATTTTTCATCTCACGGAGATCATAGGCCACATAATTACTTTGAGCCAATAAACTTATAACATTTGTTGCCGAAGACATCTATACTTGAAAAGTGGACATTAGGCTCACGGCTTGACCATGTTATATTAATGTCAATGTCCAGGTTCTTGTCTTGAGAAAATCTCCTTGTCCTTGAGACATTATGGGTATATGCATCACTTCTTGTAGCATATTCTTCTCAACCAACTTCTTTAGCTCAATAGAAGGATACTTGACCATATTATGTAAGAGTTTATGCCAAGAACTTCCCCACCATGTTTATTAGCTTGCTGAGTTTGGTCCGAATATTTCCAAAGAAGCTAGATGGGCATGTTATACTTTTATAAGCCATAACATGAGACACTTTTTCTCTAAAATTTGAATGAAATTTATTGTAATGGGCTAATCATATTGTTCTAATTGTCTTCGAACCAATGCATCTATGGCAAATCTTACGCTGTTTGTGATTTCAAATAAGGAAATCATGCTAGAGTACTACTTTTGTGCAGTACTATAGTGATATTGCTACAATGACATAGATGCTTTTAGCTAAAGAGTGCAATGAGGGTTTGAACATGGTATCAAATTAATGCGCCCCTAGATCTACAATTTCATGCCTTTAATACACTAAGCACGAGGAGTTTGAAGCAAAAATCAATCATACAACAATTATAATCTTTGAATGTCTAGTTATATTATTTAGATATCTCTCATATAAGTGACATGGGCTGCATTTTTTTCAGCATATATTATTAATGGATCAAATGGATTTAGCATCCTTTTGGATTTCAAATATATACTACATACCTTTTCGTACTTCCAAACTTTGCATATGTGTCTGCAATTGTGTTCCATAGAGTAGTATCTAAGATTCTCCCATCTTGAATAATATAATTGTGTATGAACTTGCTTCCGTACAATGCAATCTATGCTATCATATGCTTTTGAAAGTGACTCTCTTGGTACTCCTCTTCATCACATTTCCTTGAACAATTTAAGTGCATGTGGTGATCTTAATTTAGAAGTGCACCTTGGCAGGCGACATCTCGACTTGCGAATCCATCAACGTCAGGTCTTCCCGAAATTCTTCCACATAGCGGTTTTATAACAATTATGGAATGAGAATAAGATACTTGGGTCATCACACGAGGGTAAAAATCCAGCGATATTTTTCTTTTCTTTGTCTTGTCCCTCTTTATCTTTTTGTTTGATTTGTGATTTGACAGCTTTATTTCCCTCTAACATTTGTCACTATCACGGATCCATGTTTTGCCATGTCAAATCCACGCAACCGTGGCCACAAGTTAATTAAATCCAACGAAAATGTTTTAGCTTTGCCTCCTTGTACTATGTTCTTGGGGCCGTCCAGGTTCAATATATACCTTCCCAGCATTGAGATCCAATGATGTTGAACCATACGGCATGGAGTCCTTATACTAGCCGTAAAATACATCTCATCATCAAACCAATTTTGCCATTAAGTCAATTTTGCCATTCCACATATAGTAGTTTTGAAATGTCCACTATTTAAGAACACTTCCAATTCCTAATCTTGCATGAAAATCTTGAATACAAATTAACTCCACTCAACCTTAAACAACAAAAATTTGTACCTTAGACCAACTCGAAAAATTCAACAATGCCAATATATTATTTCTATTCTATTCTTAAAATAATAGCTCCGATTGTAGAGATCCGGATACGATTTCTATTTGATCAGCAGTGTTCGTGGTTTGAGCATCCTTGCTTACTACCATACATCAATTTGTTTTGCTTAACTACTGCTTATGAGTTGGATTGAGTTATTGCTATTTTTCCTTTTATTTCTTTCTCAAATACTTATATGCCATATGATATTTGGTGTGATCGAGTTTTAACTAAGGAAAATCATATCATCAAAGATAAGACCTTTTAGCCCTTTTTTAAACTATAGTTTCGGTGCCTTAACCTAGAGCATAAATTTTGACGCCATGCTGTGTCCACATGATATATGATTTCGCAATACACGCATCGGTACATTCGATCTTCAAAATTATCACGAAAATCGAAAAAAGTTTCATATTTTTACGAAATTGAGGAGTGTAAAGCGTAATGGTGGTTAAATAAATAAGCATATTGGAAGCTTTAAAAGATAAAATGATAAAAATTCAACTAGAAATGGAATGATGAGGAAGACAAACTACTATTACATCTTCCACCTAGCGTCATATCCAACAACATATCTTGTTTCAACCGCTGGGCAATAAATTTCACCCGCAATTTTTCCCATATACGGAAACACATAATTTTCATCGCCTTTTTTTTTCTATGGCCCCTCTGCTTTTTCTAGTTTTATTTTTTTATTTTTTTCATACCGCGTCGCATCAATAAATATCCGCAATAGCTTTTTTTGTTGCCACGTGGCTTTTCGAGAGCCTGCGTGGATTTTTTCCTTAATTTTTTTTTTTTAGTGACGTCATCACGTATACCACGTCAGATTTCACGGCACGGGGATTTTGATATTCCGCGTGTATATTCCGCAATATATATTCCACGTCGCGTCGCCGGTTGTCTGAGTCAACACGTCTGTGTATCCGCGTCTGCGCGCGTTTGTGCGTCTGCCCAGGCGTCATCGACACGTCGCATGCGACGTCTGCGGCGACGTGCATCGCGACGTCGTGCGGCCAGCCGTCGAACGTCGCATAAGATGTCGCGCATACGTGCTATGGGCGATAAGCTAGTGAAACCTTTTTTCTTGTTGTGGATGTTCCGCTTGAGTTAGGGCACTCTTTAATGATAAACTTTAATAAGCGGGGCTTAGAGGCGACCCGGGATCGAGATACATGTTGCCATGATTAATTCGAGAGGAACATGGGTTTGGTTGCGAGGATCACGAAAAGATGGGCAAGCAAATGAAGTCCATTACGATGAGAGCTGGCTGGGTCTTCCTGGCACAGATGCCGTGTTCTATTGGAGACGACTGGCTATTGACCACATTTGGGCAATCGAAGCGACCGGTCTGACATTACATGGCACATACTGTTATATGGTAGAGTACAAAGTCGGACTTATTAAATGCTAACATCACAGGGGTCCCTACGGACATGTAGCTCGCTCTGAACCGACTCTCATAGATTGGAAATTGAGATAGGTGGGTAAGCGCAAACTACCACTAGAAGCGGTATGCAAGGCTGTGTGACACCGAGATGCATAGAAGATGAGAACAACGTGTTTATAGCATGCGGGTTTGCAAGATATTAGCGAAAGTTCTCTATTCAAAGCGAGTTCTATTCTTTATTTCGATTACCACCATTAAATTTAAGGACATATTTGAGGCGGTGGACATGCCTGCTTGCTTTTTCTTGTCATTAGCGATTCTTGTTGTTGTTGGTTTGAGGTCCATGGCCTTCAAGGCCCTAAGAGCTAGTTAATAAAATAAATAAAATAAATAAATAATTTTGTATCATGCCTTCACTTCTAATGCATACTCTTGGAGCAACAAGAGGAAGGATACGATAGAATGTACCTCTAGATAGATACTACACCAACATATCTCTAGTAGGTTGGGATAATTTATTATAAACAATGGCTGTAGCAACTCTATATCAGATCATTATCTCGAATTTTGGACACGGTATTCTACCTCGGAAAATGCTTGTGGATACTCCATTTAAGTTCAATAACAATTTGTTGAACAATAAAAAGTCTTTGTGATGATTTCACGGGTTCTATGCCTCCTATTATGAAGGAGTTCATTTGGGGTTTTACATATGGTAGGGTGGCAACATTTTAACCCTTCCAAGGAAAAGAGGAGGATTGGGGTGTAAAGATCCTGCTCCTCCGTGCAATGTGTCTTGGCAAAGAAACCGGTTTGGAGGTCTCTAGTCTCCACATCAAAGTCCCCTGTTCTCCTAACTAAGTTCTGATTGAAAAACTTCCTTAGCGAGTAGTCCATCTACTTCTCATCATTTGCCGACTCGATTCTACCAAATTTCAACCCAAGTTCAAACATCTACTATCATGAGAAGAATCATACAAGCATGGAATGTGAGTGTATGTATGTTTGCTACTTATCCAATAGAAAATGTTTCTTGTAGATGACTTTAATTTCTTTTGGCATCGTGGCTTGACAGATGAGGATGATGGTGTTTGGCCCGGAACATCCTATGAAGCATAAAAGAGCGGAAGCCAGCGGTTATGCACAGTTGGAAGCATGGTGAGTGGTGAAGGTTGGAGGACATGGCAGAAATTTCCAAATTTCTTGGTGCAAGACTCAGAACATCTATAAAGCTTTAACTCAACATCATAAGGGAACATGTGCTGAGATAAAAAGAACATAATTGGACCTTGATGGCAAGGCATGTTGTTGCCAAAATTTGTCTAGACTTATTGAATGCCCAAGGGATAAAAGTTTCCAATCAAGTAAGAATTTCAATTTGAAGCCATCCGTGTCATCGTGAAAGGATGGAAGCCGCAGTTGGTGCAAAGAAGATCATTCTCTTTAGATGGCTTCTCCCAACAAAGCCTTAACTAATGCCTATCGAGCCAAGTACACACCGGGACTTATAGATGTCCATTAGGCTTTGCCGTGCCGAATCTTCAACTCATATCTTTATTTGTCTCTTGGTTAACTCTTTCCGAATTAGATAGGCACCTACATAGGTTTTATTCCAGCCTATCGAAGTCTGATGCATTTGATTTCCTTGCAATTGGTTCTCCTTTCTCTCGGTACAATCAGACACTCGCCAGGGCAATTTGGAAACACAGGAATGGTGTGGCCACTTAATCATTCCCTCCGCACTGGACCTCAAAGCAACCCTTCAACTAGAGCCGGGCCGATAACACTCATGGCTCACAAAGCTTATTAGGGGTCCAATTGATAAAACTGGACGCTGGGCTCCTTTCAGTGATTTTTTCATTATTTCTATCTTATCTTAACAATCTTTCTCGATGTTGCTGACATAGATTACCCCGATCAAGAAGCATCTTTGAAGGTGGGCATGTTAGGAAGTTCCTGAAGGTATGAAGCCTCTTTCATCAATGAGGTTTCAAGCCCTTCTTTGGGTAAAAATAGAAATTATTATGGCCAAAACTCAAAAAGAGTTTTGGAAGATGAAGACATTTGGCAATTTAAGCAAGAGCCTGCCAATACTTTGAGGAGAAGTCGACATATGCTATAAGCAAGACGACTCATGGATTCTCCACATTTTGGATGCCTCTTCATACGGGATTAATTGCTTAATCATACAAAGCGAAGCTTTATGCTATTATAACTCTAGATGGAGTTATAGGATGAATAAGGCAAGAAAGTGTTGAAAGTTAACTAAAGGATACTATTACTCAATGAGTTGCCTATAACTATATTTTCAGTTTTCGCTTACTCTCTTTAAGTTTTCTAAACAAAGGCTTTTAATTGGTTAATATTTCTTCCTTTGTGAGAGTTAGGCCAATTTTGACTCCGAAGTCATGGCCTCATGCATAATAGAGTCACTCTTGTTCTTTTGTATTACTATGTGCTGCATGTATTATAATACCACCGCCGCTTGCAAAGGAATAGAATAGAATAGGAAGATTTTACCACCACCTGAGACCAACCGCCTATGGGACCTTAAGTACAAAGAGAGAGCAGCAGGCGATTACTACCGTGATTAAAACCCCCGCTCAAGGGTTTCGGGAAAAACCTTTAGTAGCAATAAGGATAGCCGAGCATACCGCATTTATATACATAATCACAAGTACGCTTGAGGTTAATGTCGACAGGGGTGCATAACCGTCCGGGCTATGATCCATTACCTCCGGAGGTACGATCCCAACAAGCCTACAGAGGCCGTGTGCTCGGTGAGCTCATGCAAGGCCTCGATGGGGCAATAACTAACTAAGCATACCGAGCCCGGATATGCTCAGACTTCTGGACATGCCCTGAGGGCGGACTTTCATCCTCAATGGCGCTGGATGCGATTGATGACTGGCCTCACGCGCCCCCGACCCATCTCCTCGCCTCACGCGCGTATGGTGTGCACTCTATGCGAATGGAAGCAATCACCTCGCTTTTTCATGGGTAGATGGGTGCATGTGTAGTGGTGTGGCCCCTCAGAGCATGGGATTAACCTGTTGTCGTATAATTTGCCACCTTGGATATGTGACAGGCTCTCAGATCCCAAAGCTTCGGGCCATGAAGGCACCAAGCACGCCTGCGCGCCGCTGCCTTCCTCGTATGTAATCGTCCACATCCGTGCCCTCGCACATTCCATAGCGAACCACCGACTTGCTTGTCTTCCAGCAGCTTTGAGTCACGTTGTGCCCATCACACTCGCCAGCAAGGTTGGGCAACCGGGCTTCATCCATAGCCACCACCTCTCCGAAGTAAATAATGTGACGCTCCACCGCTGTTCTCCTCGGTAATGGAAGGAAGCCCGCCCCTGAGCAAGATCCGATATGGGGACCGCGGCATTTCACTCCCGCGTCTGCCAAGAAGGCCTTCAGACCAGATCGCTCTATGGTGAGGATATCACCGCCCCTACACTTCTCAGCCTCTATAGAGGAGGACCGTCTTAACCAAGGCCCCGAATAAGTAAGCCCGGTGACCTACATGTATATAGCTCGCTTTGTGATCAAGTGTTTTGTATTGCATACTGTGGCTTCCTGTACCGCAGCGATTCAGAACCCGATGGATGCATCCCAAAGGTGTGGTAGTAGAAAACTCAATGCCCAAATACTTAAGATCGGTGCCACCCACTATCTGCCCCCGCAAGTGAATATGGGAAGCGGTGCCGGATGATGGGACCAAAGAAGACTTTGTCTTGGCCAAGTTAACTCTCGCGTCGAATTCATGTAAAGTGTCCAAAGCATCCGTGGCGCTGTGGCGTCCTTCCTGGGGTATATGCGAAAGTAGGTCAACATCATCGCCATATATGAGTTGCCTGATTATGTGGTGCATCAACCGAAAGCACCTTTCCCCCGCAAGCTCCCAGCCATTCTTCTAGCCGGTCAATGCGGCTGCCGAGCCGCCTGGGATAGAGAGGGCAGCCCCGCGCACTTTAATGTGCTAACAAACAACGCTCTCGGGACAAGCAGGAGAGATTTTAATCGGAGCAAGCCTCGTGATAGTCTCAGATATAGCATTCTCGCGAAGTCGACGGGGTCCTTAGTCAGTTCTAATCTATCCTACAACTTATCCCGGAGACCGTGGTCAAAAGCCTTTGCGAACCCACAAAGCAACAATACAGATCAAGGCCGACTCCGCTATCCTCTATGAGTGTTCGCAGAGTGAAGATATGGTCACAGTAGAATGCCGGGGCGGAAGCTCGCCAGGTGAGAGCCCGCACTTCTCCATCCTCAGCCCAAAGTGTCAATCAGCCAAGAACTCAGCAACTTGGCAAAGACAGAATCACCATAATGGTAATGAGAAGTTGGTCGGGCTATGGGGTCCCCGCCAGGAGCAGGGCACAACTCTACCGTAGTCCAAAGGCGGGGGAAGCCTCTTGCAATGCCCTCGCTGAAGAGGCCGTGGAGAACTGCAGACCATTGGGGCCCGCCCACTTGAGAAGCTCACTGCAGATACCATCCAAATCAGCCTCCCGCTAGTGAGGGCGCTAGTAGGCCCATTATGACATCCCTTCAAGAATACACCAGTGCTAGGCCTGGCTCATGAGGGTACTGGTGCCCGGCTTCCTATCAATACATGTACCGCCGCAAGTATCTCACCCATTGTTCCGGTAGCATTTCGTAATGGGTAAAGTTACTCAAGACCTTTCCAAAAAGGCCCTAGGGTGGTGGTCTAGAAGACCAAACATCCGCTGTCGGTGCTCCGAAGGTACCCGCTTTGGTCTCGGGAGGAAGGAGCTGTATTGACTCGACGCCCGGCGAGGCGTATCGGTGGGGGTCTCAAAGATTGGCGGAGCTATCGCTTTCAGCCCCGACATTCGCTACTCCAACCGGGGCTGATTGCGAGGGAAAGTGATTGCAGCCCCTGCGGGATCGCCGAGAGCTGCCTTCCCAAAGCATCCGGCCCCTACCCTAAGGATCCGGGTTCAACAGCCATCTCGCTGAAGTGTGGGAGTTAGTAAAGACTCTGCAGCCTCATGCTCAAAGCATCCTCGCATAGACCGCCGCATGATCATAGTCCGCACGCAACCGTGGTACATGGGTAAGTTGGGGCAATGGGTGCCTTGCTGGTTCGGGCTAATCTGATTCACCAAGAATAAAATGTATGGCCTGAGTCTACTTCCTCGCCTACCAATTGCTCCCATTAATCGGGCGAAGTGATCAAGTGTAGGCATTGCCTCGCCCATAGCACGCATCCACTCACACCGTGCTCGGTCTCCCCCCTCGGGTTTTACAAGTGAAGCCGCCAGAGGATCTGCCAATCGCCACCTCCCCATTGCAAATGACTGTGTCAAAGATATCACCAAAGAATAAAGAAATACGGGCCATACCAAGGTCATCCGGCCACAACCGCCTCTTGGCCAAACCATCTCTCACATGCAATCCATTTGCAACACATCCTCTAGAGGTGCTAAATTTTGGGACTGCTTCCACCTCAGGCGCTGCGATTGAAGTCTCCCAAGCAAATATGACCTTGCCCAATCTGTTCAGATCACAGAGTGTCATCATATAGATCGACATAGGGCTCCCCGTCAGTCTACATCCAAGTGCGTGGTGGTAAAAAAGTTGTTTCAAGATGTAAGTAGCAAGTCAGCCACAAAGAGAGGGGCTGCCATCACTGCTCAAGACTGCACTCATTGTGTATTCAGCTCGTCTGGGTAATGTGGAGACCGATTGGGCCAAGGCCGCTCCTGCAGTAACACGCACTGGCCCCTCGCTTCCCGGCACTAATTGAAGATGGAGTAGCGCCGATATCCCCGGCAAATCGTGCACTGCGGACCAAAGATGTTCCCATGTTTCCATCAGAAGATAATGTCCATGTCCATGGCTACTCTTTAATTGAGACTACCTGCCCCTTCAGCCATGGAAAGCCACTGCACTCCAGATACCACGCTCGAGGCATGATCCCTATTTTAGTGGCATGCACGCCTACCTCTCGTGTCCGTGGTAGTGGTGGTCCTGTGGGAGCCAAGATGTGGGATGCTCAGGCCGGGCCCCTCAGGACTCGAGGGGCCGAGTGCGCGATCCTCGCTTGGTCAGCTCAATTCTCGCGATCCTTCCTCTACTCAGCCCCCGCCGCTCTCCATAATCAAGTAGCCCCGGACTTTGGCTACCACGATCTCTACGTGGCCGTCAAGTCCCGGCCACCCATTTAGCCACCTTCAACTTCCGTACCGACGCAGATGGCCACCCGCTTCCTCCGCACGCTCAACCGCGGAAGATGACCACCCGGGCCATCGTATACTGACCCATGACGACTGCCTTTCCAATGGTCACAAAGGCCGAAACATCATCGGGTCCAAGACTGCGGTGGTCGAGCTCCGAAGTGAGATGTTCTCTCGACCACGTGCCTCCCACTACTACATTGCGTTCCCGCGCCGCCTCGAGTTCGGCGGGCCGCACTGTGCTGGCTGAGGTGGGTGAGGCATAGGTCGTGGCCTAGCCACGTGCGGTGGCGCCCTGGCTGCGGATCCTGGCTGTGTCCGCAGCGATGTGTTCCGTGCTGACGCCCCAGGTTGGTGGGCTCCGCGGGTTGGTATGTTCTTTGTCGTGGTTTCTCGCTTCTCCTGAGTCCGAGCTCAGCTCTTGCAGACGCTGTCATGTCTTGCCATCTCCGCGTAATGGCGAGTTGCTCATGTGCTCCCTACTGAGGTCCTTTTACCTTGCCTGGGCAACTACGCCTAAGCTCCCCGTGAGTCTCCCGACCCGTGTATAAATCCCACCAAGAGCACTCGCCCGCCGCTAGCCTTATGCTCGAATCCTTGTTCCACATTGGCAGCCCGCAACCTCCCGACAGAGGGCGGGCCTGCGGCTCCTCGCGGACGTGGCCTTAGGCCGCTTCAACCTCGGGCCTTGATCCGGTGACATGGTTACGGTGTCTCCTGCTCTACTCCGGTTCTTCGGCCTGCGCCCCAAATTTATATAGTCGCCAACACGGCCCATACTCTCATATCTCAAGTAAGCTCCCGCCGGTATTGCCGTCTGGCCAAATTGTAGCAAGTGGACATTATCTCACTCGCTGTACGCGATCCTCCAATTTCAGATTCGCTATTTTTCCTCGCACCAAATCGGCCCGCGAATATCCGGCGTGCTCACCACGGGAGGCTCCAAGGCGGCACCAAGTATCAACCTTCGGGATGTGGCTCCAAGGTTCGACCGGGCGGATTGCTCAGATATGTCCCGCTTCAGTTGCCACCGCCTGTCAGCCCTCTTCATGGAAGACGCCTTCCCTCCCCGCCAGGCCTTCCTTGGTGGCCTCCGCTCATGGCCTTCCCGTGAGGGCTCGGGCCTTCTCAAGGTGGGTCAAACCGTAAGGGTTGGTGTGTTTGGGCCTTCCCGTGATGGGCTGGTGTGTCTGAGGAAGCTCATCACCAACCAAGTAATATCCACATCGGACCTGCGGTCCGCGGGCTACACCAAAAGGACTGGGCTTAATTTACTCGATATCCGTGTGTACCGGCTTACCACAAAACCTCGGCATACAGCCCGAAAAAGTGCAGATTTGAGCACTGAAACAAAGACAGCATACAGTGTATCATACAATCGCTGGAAAGCTTCCTCTGAAACCAGCTTTCCAAATTCGCTTCCGCAAACACATGAAAAGCACCGGAATAATCGATGTGAGACAAATTGCTGAAGTGTCTACCGATTGCCATGCAACCCAGCACACAGCCTTAAAAAGTGCCACCTGAGCGTAAAACAAAGCCAAGCATATGCAGGTACTACACCGTTGAAAGATCTCTTGAACCAGCTTTCCAACAAGTTTCAAGCACATGAAAATCCGGGACACCGATGCGAGATAAGGACCGATCAAAAATCTCTGCCACAAGATTTATATTCACCCTAATATTTACTAAAACATACTTAATCCCTACATTGCGTTTCCACTTTCATCCACAACACCATCAGAACTAGGATATGAATTAGTAAAATATTATTCTTAAACTTTCCATTAAGAGTAATAACACACACCTTTCTACACCGAAAGTGCCGCGCCAACAAATCTGCGACGCGAGGGCCATTTCTCAAAGAAGGAAGAAGAAGGGCTGCCACAAAAATCCTAGGACACAAGCCCGGAAAACAGCAGATTTGGAGTAATCAAACAAAGACAAGCATGCAGGTATCATACATCATTGAAAAGTTCTCTCGAACCAGCTTTCCAAATGTGCTTCCAAGCACATGAAAATCACACCGATGAGAGATACACCACAAAGTGTCTACCGGCTACGACATACACACAAAACAACGTAAATCGAACAAAAAAGTATTTGAATAAGCCTCTATAATCTAGAAATGAAGATTAGAATCAGAAGCATCCAACGGAGGATCAATTAAGGAGAAATACTAAACCGACCGGCCCACGGAGAATGGTAAGGACATGCTGGGAAGACAAGATCACCCTGACATAAATCAGAGAAGCTTAGAATAACTCGGGACCGACCCTCATTTTAACTAATGCATGAAAACATGCTACAGTATCACGATAAAACAAATACTAGGTAGAAGAAGCAAGTAATTGTATGGACACAAACTCAAACCATGTCAGAGGTTATGCAACAAAGTCGTGATCTTCTACCATTATCTCTCGTAGGGAAGTAGATCAAGGTAAATACGTAAACCTCAAGATAAAAGGTGCAAGTATGCCACTATAAATAAAATATAGACCAAAGATGCATACATCATATAGATATACAATGCAGCCTTTGTCGACAACAAAGCCAACTACTAGCATGGGATGTAAGGACTATCACCATAGATGAAAAAGTGCCAAAATATATGCATCAAATTTGAAACTTCAAAATGATTAATCGTATCTTCCTTCACGCCATGCCACTTTGGTACATCATCCCTTCGAATTTATGACATCACCTTCTCAAGCACACACACCACACATAATGATCCAAAGATAGAAAGATGAACGGCCACAACAAGCACCTACCCCCTCGGCTATGATAACATGAAAACGGCTAATGAGGACAAATATATAATGAAGCAATTGGGAAATGAATTACAACCTAGGATGGAGATAAGGCAAAGATGCAAGACACATCTCTAACTATGGTAAGAACCATATGTAAATGAGGATACATCTCTCAGGCAGACGTTGAGCTAAAAATATCTCAAAGACGCATGCAAAGAGGAAAGGGAACTCACTTTAAAAGATAATAGAAGGAATTGGTGAAGTCCTACCAACCGGTAGTAAAGAAAGGCAATGTTAATGTTGGGCCCATATAAATCCACAAACCCTTATACAAAAGTGACATAAATAACTCCATAAGAACTCCTAGGTCATCACCCATATGGGGCATTAGCCGAATAAAAATCAAGATCGATTATGTTAGACCTCAAGACCGTGATAATGTGTGAGTGTGTGAATTGCAAACCAAAGGGCTAAGCAACATCATAGACAACAAATAGTAGCACAAATAAGGATAACATGCATGTGGAGCTGTCCCCTCAAACACTAACCCCTGTTGATAGTACACGCACTTAAAAATAGATGCACGAGCAATAAAAAGCCAGAAACTCCAACAAATTGACCAAAGGCTAACATATATAAACACATCAGAATAATCGAGTACCCTAAAATAGATGCACGAGCAATAAAAAGCTAAACCTCCAACAAATCGGACCAAAGGCTAACCTATAAACACATCAGAATAATCGGAATATAAAAATTAAGGAAATCGTGAGAAAATAAATTTCTGGGGCACCAAATACCATTGCCATGATTAAGGGAACAAATAGGAAGAACGCCACAAGAAGCTTAGTGTGCTGCAACTATGCTAAACCTTGGAACTAAGGACATGGAGCATTAAACCCCTAACCTGCATCACAAAGCTAGATTCAAAGAGAAAACTAAACTGCACTCACCAATCCAAGGGTTAATTATATCCACAACATCAACCAACAAGAGAGAGGCACCTCTATTATGCCCTCTTTAATGTGCAATCAAGAAGAAAACCCTCGCACGTTATGTACCAATATACAAAATGAGGAGAAACTACAACTGAAGAAAGAGGGGAGAAAAGGGCAAGCAAAAAGAATAAAATGCGTAATCCAACAAAAATGAGCGTGAAAAGCTCGAGAAAAGAAAAATGAAGAGCACATGAACAAGGAACTAGACTCTAGCAAAGTACAAGAAACAAAAGAGCAAGAAAATAATAGCGCTTAATAGGAAATACATGAAAACCATAAAAGAAAAGGATAATGCAAGGTATATTAAAATGGTGAAAAAGATAAAGCTAAAATGAAGTAAAAAGCATAAGATAGATAAAAGATGAGATAGATAAATAGGATCTTGAATGAACTTTTTCCACACGTAGAGCTCTATGGACGAAAGCACGTGAGCAAAGGGTCGGGGCCCAAGAGTAAACTTGAGGATTGAATGGGAAAAATTTAAAACAAAAAGAGGTGCAAAGGCCCTAGAACTCAAAACAAAAAAGGAAAAGTAGACCCCTGCGATTCCCCTGTAAAGAAAAGGGGACAATCCGCATCCCGGCCTCCAAGTGTTTGCGAGAGACGGTATAGCTTTGCCGCTGCGCAGGGAAAGAATCGAGAGGTCGCACTCATCAAGAGAGGTCGAGGAAAGATTGCAGAGGAAGAATCACTGCCAAGATCTCGACTCGTGATCCGCTTTCACATCTCGCAATCTTCCCTTGAAAGAATCACCCTAATATAGGATCAAATTTCTGCAAGGAAAGCAGAGGCTACCAAAGTAGAATCAATGGCTAAAGTTTAATCGAAAGGGGGAATGTAATCACAGATTTAACCCTCTAAAATCCAAAGAATGAAGAATGACAGATCTCACCGCCAATTCATTCAGAGGTAAAGGCAAAATCGAAAGCAACCTTAATCCACAAAACTGCATGTAACCAAAGATGCTTAATTTGAAGAAGGAGGAAAGTAATTTTGGAAAACCTAACCAGGCATGATATCGAAAACATAGCAGGGGTGGATAAGAAGAGGTTAGAGAGAGAAAAAGACACTTAGAGAAAAAGGAAGGAATAAAAAGAACTGAAACCATGAATCCATCACAACCAAGGGATGCATGATCACTAAACCAAGGATATCATGCTTTCAAATCAAACAAAAAGCAAAGAAGGAAAAACCTTGCTAACAAGCCGTGGCAAACTCTATTCCTATACACGGAAAGCGTAACAACCACCACCGATGCACCGCCTACAAAACGCAAACCACAATGTAAATATTGTAAATAACTAGATTCATAATTCCTGTAAGAAATTCATTCTAGGAGCATGGAGTGCTTGATGCAAGTCGGGCGGCTTGTGGAACTGAGTTTTAGGAGCATGGTGTGCTTTGAAACAAAATGTACGCTTGTAGAAACATCCGACCATGAAAATGTGAGATGGAGCGCAGTGGGGTCATGAAAATATTGAATTTTAGGCTAGAGGCGGGCTCGAAACCGCTGATAGGTAGCCATCCACAAAGAACTCTAGGAAACCGGGTAGGGCAGAAGGAGGAGAAACTAGCTCAAGAGAACGCCGGTGAATGAAAAATAGGAGAAGAGGGAGAATAAATAGGAGATGTGAGGTGAGGCGTCCCCATCCAAGGAATGTCAATTCTATTGCTCGCAATAGAACCGTGGCATTATATTGCTGAAATATACTGCTGAAAGAATTTTCTCAGCTATGGTGTGACATCCAAGTTCATACATATTTGAGACCACAAAAAACAATGTTATCCATTGTTCATGCAGCAATAGTTATTTTTAGATACTATAATTTAATTATGATGCATGCATATCCAGGGATTTGAACCCTCAAATGTCCATAGCCTCCTCAATAAGACAATCCCACCTGGTTGTGGATTATGCCATTGAACATCGAGGTGTTTATTTGCTTAAAGCATGTGCTATGCCCCTTGAGAAAATCTACATGCCCTTGAAGATTTGTGTTATTATCAAGTCCACATCTAGGTTCTATGCCATATTGTTCATGCAAGAATGATTATATTTAGATACCATAATTTAATTACGATGCATGCATGTCCAAGGAGTTGAACTCTCAAATGTCCATAATATGATCAATAAGGCGATCCCACCTGATTGTCGATTATGCCAATATCATAGTGTTCTTCACATAAGCAGTTCAAGATTTTGTACAATATTTGTACATGGCAATATTGTTAGCAGCAAATAGTGTCTTTAACTAATTATGCAAATCATAAGGTCGTTTATACATGTATGCATAGAATGAAAGTTGAAAGTTGAAAGTTACAATGTTGAAAAATAAATGGTTGCATATATGTTGTTTGATAGAGGACATGTACAACATACCTGCAAATTTACCACAATCTTTGGTAAACATACAAATAAGAAATTAAAACTTAACAACTTAGTTTTAAAAATAGAAAGGTCTGAACAAACTAATGTGCTTATCTGGAATTGTTTCAGAGCTCTTCATTTGGATCCCAATTTCTTCATCTACTTTTGTTATTATTTGGGATATACGTGAATCTAAAATTGAAATTATAAATTTTTAGCAATAGAACCTGCACCTATTAACATTAACTCTGCAAGTTGGCATCCATAGAAAATGCATGGATTCGTGCCTGTTAATACAATAAATGAGCTATCTCAAGAAGATTTTAATGCTTAAAAATGTTAGAACATCTCCAATGCATGCCTTGACAAGCCGATTATTCTTTCCAAAGAAATGTTAACGATACTACTCATACAAATCTATATATTCAAATGCTTTGTTGGATAGTGATCCTGATATAGTTAACCTCCTGATATTTTTGTAATGCTTAACATGTTGCTTTAGTTTTTCGGTAGAAAATAGTCCAATAGGAAAGACAAAGCACTGCATCTAATCTCAGATTGATTTGATAATTCGCTAGAGATCCATGGAATCACAGCGGTGGTTCATGCCATCAAAAACTTGTGAAGCCGTGACTTCTAAATCTAAATATGTCACCAAGAAGAGTCCACGGTTTCAGACCCACCAGAGGAGTAAATAAAAGAATGGGAATACGTGGAAAAAGACATAAACTCCACCTATGAACGAGCTTAAGAAAAATTCCGAAGTTTATTCAAGAATTCAAGTCCTTTTATGGACTGGATTATTTGCCCCGGATCGCCTAAGATAATACATGTTGTAGTAGTGTAGGAAGACTAGTTTAAAGCATGTAGATAGGATTAAAGACATGAGGCTCCAATGTAATCTTGATCTTCTGATACAAGATTAAGGGGAGAAATGCGTAATCCATGTAATCTTGCATCTCAAGTAGGTAAGACATGTAAAGAGATGTTCAGACATGAAATTTTGATGTCGACATGCAAGAAGAGGTTTCCAAATGAGAGACATGCATGTACACGGAGGCCAGGCTGTCTAGATGGTGCAATCGATGCCGCATAAACAAGGGGAGATAAGCCGCTAAGACAGGTACAGCATTAAGATTTCATCTCCCGATCTTTTGATCAAGGGGGAGTATTGAGGATAGATTGATCATACAAGACTGATCGATGACGTGATATCTCAATAGTCACGCCGCCTTTGCAAAGGTATGTCTGCATTCCTCTTGGTCACCTATTTGTAGCCACGCTAGCTATTCCAACCAGCCTTCCACAAACATCCTTCAGCTTTTAGGACATGATGTCTCAGTCGCCGCATCTTGAATTTCGCCGCATATCTTCCCACGTACGCTTTCTCCAACATACAGCGCTTTTGAGGGCTATAACTTTTTGGCATTAAAGAAAGTACACTTGGCATGCCACGTAGCACAATCACAGGCCCTCAATTCATTTCTTTACTTGAGGGCGATGCAGTAGTCCATATGTTTTATGCTTGACATACATATTTCGCTATAATTTTTATAATATAAAGATGTTGAATAAGCTCTCACCTTTTGGCGTACATATTCAAAATTCTACATGCCAAAGAAAACCTCGCAAAACCTATTTCAACTTTGAAGCCTAGATATGGGGGCATCACTTGCCTAAGAAAGAAAAGAAGAAAGAAATATTGTTGAAGGTCAAGGACATACTGGCGTGTGATAGAAAATGAAATACATTCACGTAACTCTATTTCCTTCGATCTAATGGGGGATATGCAAAAGCTGAAATTGAGATTAGTGTTGAAAATACGGTGCTATGGCGCCTGAGAAAAATCGAGAGAGGCAAAGCAGCAATGAGGAAACAAAAATCCCCGAACAATGAATGAATAAGCGATAGGAGGTAATGAAAGTGGAGATAGGAGGGAAGATCAACATAGAACCTTTGCAAAGAGAGAGAGAGAGATACCGCGCCATCATTACTTATAGGCGCTTTTAACACAAAGAGCATCGTCATCCCATTTCAATAAAAGAAGATGTTAGATAGCATGATTACTAAAAATATTTTCTTCTAATATGAAATGATGAAAAGATCATTAGACCCATATCCACGATCAATTGGCAACCAATCATATTGTATTTCATTACGTGGCAAGGTCCTATATATAGCACATATGTTGGTAGGTAAATTGTTATAGTGAAACTTTGTAAAAATCGCATTACAAATTGATTCCCATCCTACATGTAGAAAGAGTTTGAAAATATTTACGAAAACATACTCGAAACTAGACAATCATCGAAACCGCGATGGAAATGTATAAAGCAAGAAAAATAGTTGTTTTATACTACTTAGTATTTGAGGCAAAATGTGAGAAAAGCTGAATCCGGCTTCTTATTGGAATGAAAAACTACGCCCTTACTTGAATTTTGAGAAAATCTAATGAAAATGCTCGATATGCGCCTGCAACATCGAATGTGGAAAGTCTAAACATCTTCAAAAGCAACTGCGGTGGAAGTTTGAAAAGGAGAATGACTCGTTAGAAGGTTAAGAAGCTTCAGAGCGGTGAGCGTATCAAAACCTTACAAGAATCTGAGAATAACAAAACCTTGGAGCGGGGAGAGAGGAAACAAGCGGCCGGACCAATGAGGCCGTCGGTAAGAAAAACACCCTTCAGCGGGCAAAAACATCAGATTAGTCTTTTGCTTGGGAAAGCTTTGTAGAAGCTTAGGTGGAATCTGACTATGAGGTATATCCACGAAAATGAATGGGTTTTATAACTTTTGCTTCTCTTGCTTTCGAACAACGCCAAAAGAAGTGCCGGTGAAAATATGGTATCTTGAAAAGGCAGAAAAATATTTATCACAACATACAATATGCTCTAAGCGTAATCAAAGTACTTGATTACATTAGATGTCTCAAAGATGAATCTTGATGAAGAAAATGTTATGCCGAAGTAATGAGCCAGCGCAGGTCCGAATGGAGCCAATGATAGAATTTTGCTATTCTTCATAAAACTCAAAGCACAAACATCTTATTGAATATCGAAGGACATTTTTATCATTATAAAGAGATTCACCAAATTGTGTTCACATTTGGAGTGAGCAGCATCAGCGCTAAACAAAAAGTGGCCTTGGCCGGATGATATGTCTCAATCCTTCTTCAGCAAAATGTCGAAACAAGCATCAATGCTAACAAAAGTGGCCTTGGAGGGATGACATGCCTGCGATCATGCTTCAATACAAATGAGCTTCTAGTAGGGCTCAGAATAAAAGACAACTTCAAGAATACACTAAAAAACCATTAAAAGACCAAGTTAGCGGATCACTCTGATTCTATACCAGATTGAGCCCTAAATAGCTTTACAGAAAATACCATAATTGCAGCACGGAGAATGAAATCTTTGGTCCTTCATATACTTGACATGCCTAGTCTTGAAATAGAGAGATGCTCCTAGCCTTGCGTCTACAATCATGAATAGCTAAGAAAGATTAAAATCATGCTCTGAGAGAAGTAAAGTAGGTTTTAGATAAAAAAGGTCGTTTCTAATTGAAGCCAAGGAACTACTTACCTTTCTAGCTCTATTCTAGTGGCGGAGGCATATCCGACCTTCGGAAAAACAGGACGGATAAAGAGGGCAAAATCGAGGCCAAATTCGAAACGGAAGGGAGGCGATCTCAAAAGAAAACCTATTCAGAAAGGCATGCACTTGCTCTCGGCTCCCAAGGAATCGTATATTGTCTCGTAGATGCTCCCTAAATAGCTTTGAAAATACCATCTTGCTGCGGCCTAGAAAATGAAATCTTTGGTCCTTCATCTAACAACATGCACGCCCTTGAAATGGAAGTACGCTCTATCCGAGTCGTGTACAATCATGAATGGCCAAAAGAATCTCGATGCACTACTGAAATGCACCCCAATTACAATGCTAATGTTGATTATATTGACACATTCTTAAATCACGAGAAACACCACCACGAACCCTTTCCGGTACTTTTTAAATCCTAGCGGTTACAGTAGAAGTTGTGAAGCACAACAAAATCGTAAAAATAAGATTAGCGCCTGAGACTATCCTCTTATTTGCTTTTAGTATTATATATAGATAACACTCCAAAAGATCCAACCTTCTACAATGGCTACACCACTTCCTTTCAGCGATATGGAATTTATTTTTAGTATCTGCTGCATGGAATCAAGGCTAGTTAATTTTCATGTATGAGGCCTTGATTTAAGTAATTCATTTTGTCATTAAGGCAAATTGTAGCTTTGAAATAGATTACCTTCTTTTTGGAGTTGGGGCCTGATCTTCTTCTTCAGCAATGTTAGTAGCAGATTGGTATCCTTGATGATGCTCGAAGTAAGAAGCGGTAGTAGAATATTTACAAATTAAGCTTCATCATTTGTTTAAACTTTCCAAACTTAATGCATGCACGTCGGCCTCTTTTGCAACTTTTTTGCTCCCGATCCCTCTTGCTTAGAATGGATATGTCCTCTTCATATTTGTTTTTGTGAGAACCTTCTTAGTTTGCTTCTCCTTTCACAGCACGTTTGCTCTTTTGCTTTTTGTGTTTTCTTTGCAACTTCGCGCTTTTGATTTGGTTGGTACACTTTTCTTCCAACTTTTTCTTTTTCTGTATCATTCTCTCCATGTGACTCACGTTTTCTTTCCCTCAACAACAGCAATTCCCAAAGGTTTTCACGCTGTGACTTCACCCTCATCATCTGTTAATATAACATTATTTGTAATCTTATAAAGGAGATCTTGAGCTTGAGGGTAAGGCAGATTTCAAGAGTTAAAGTTTCTCCTATCATATGTCTGATAGAGAAGTGTCCACAGGCGCAAAGCTTCACATCCCACGGTATCATACCAAGCTCACAAAAATAATCTTTGATAGGTGAATTTACCAAACGTACATTTACCTTTAGACGGCAAACCCGTGCATAGTAGAGTGATATTTATGATACATTTGAGTTTTAGCGATAATCTGTAATCAGCAGGAGAATGCTAATCCATATCACGCGACATAGAGTTCCTCAGAAGCCATACCAATTTGTTTTACACTAAGCTGCATTGTTTGTAATTGGTAAGAGGTACTGCCTTTTCAGGTTGCTTCCCGAGGTTATTAGTGTTATCGATGATGTGGTTAGCATCCTTCATGTAGAAGTTCACCTTGCAATTTCATCCACCTTCTTCTTTGGTAATGTTTTGGATTGATCAACTACTTTTGTAACTTGCCATTTTTTATTTGCCTAAGCCTCGAAGCATAATACTTTTCAAGCTTCGGCAATATGCTATACTTTCTGAAGTTACTTGCAAAGATTTTTGAGTTCTAATTCCTTTTCATTGCTCAATATATTATGTCACCTTACGTACTTAAAGCCTAGTTTAATATCTCCTCTTTGCCATTATGACAAAGGATATCATTCAACTCCAAAGCACAAGTTTTCCCTCTCATTACAGAAATTACGGTGATTTTATTCTCGACCACTTCTATATTGTGTAAAATTTTGTGTTCGGGGAATGGGGTTCCTAAACTTCTCTTCCCTTTAGCTTCTCTTAGTCTTCTTTATACTATATTACTTTGTACGAAGATTAAGGCACCTATGCCTCTTGTATTTCATAATTTGAGCTCAGCAACGACCCGGTTACCTTGTGCTTTTTAGGTTTCTTTGTCTTGAGATGTGCAATTTTCCCATGTGTAAAGCATAGGCTATCGTTCGACCTCATTGTTGTGTAATCCCTCACTTTGATAAAGCTTTTTTTTATTAATGAGTTTGAATTTAACTACTTTTCGGATATGGGCGTACTAGCGAGATGTTTATGCTATGTAAGATTTGTCTCACTCTCTCTAAGCTAGCGGCAGTCTTTGAAGTGATGATTTTGCTCTCAAATGGCTGTTTTAGAGTGAGGTCCCTAGGTCCCTCATTCGAAAAATCATGCATTTTCCACAAAATCTTGATTGTCAACTGCTTTGCCTTATTACGATGCGAGGCGGCTTCGACTATAGCTATTGAAATGCAGAAAGTTCGACTATATAGTATGGCTTATGGCTATAGCTTGCGAGAATACTCAGCTATGACTACATTTCAAATGATTAGAACATGAATAGGATAATCGGTGGTGGGCAGAACAACATTGTACAACGACACAAAATTTTTGACTGAAATCCAAGTGCTTTGAGTCTTGCGTCTTTGTGGCACGTTCTTTTATCACTGTATAAATTTGCCACGCAATCAAGGAATGATATGATGTCATTGTTTTACACAATGACAACTTGATATTTGATTTGTATAGTTGTCTCTCCCCGATGAATAATAGTGGACTCATAAGCATTGCAGGCCAATCTCAAGAAGATCCTTATCTTTGGGGCTTGAGGGAAAATCAAATGCAAAAGAGCTACTTGATATTTTTATCATTCCGCCCGAGAGTTGCCATGTTTTCTTCTACAACATAATGGGGTTAGAAGGCAATTATGGTGCATCACTTCCTTGTTGAACCGTTGGCAGTGCTAGAGGCCTACTTCATTTGCTTTTTGTAGTAACATTGTAGTGACAGATAAAATGGATTTCATCTTTAGCACATTGGTTTGTTTTAGGGTTAGTTTACTGCGCTTGAATGCAGGCAAATCAACATGCTAAAGGGAAACTTAAAATATAGTTTAGCATTGTGACCTGTTTCCCATGGGGTATATATGGCTTCTAGTTGTAGAGCTCTTTGAAGTTGTCTTTGATATGTTGGGACTGTACTTGGGGCTAGAGGCATTTCTCACGCCGAATTGATAACATATAGGGTAGGGGTAAGTCGTTGTTCGTTTTAGGTTGTCATAGTTTGACCATTTGACTCCAGGTAAAATAGAAAGGATACGCTGGAGCTGATTGATCCATTCTCTAGAGTAGATCAATCAAGATTGAAGCTTTATGGCATATACTTTGTCGCGGGGGTGGAATAAAATTTGTTAGAAATGTACATTTTCATATCCAGTCTTCATAATTTGTTTTCTATTTTAGTTGGTCAAGATTGAAAGAGTGGACCAGTCAAGATTGAAGCTAAGATACATTGCTTTGGAAATAGCGGGGATGAGCGATTATTTATTGGTATTTGGGATAGCACATGCTACTGTCGGACTTAATACTTTGTTTCTTTAGCTTGATCTGGAGATGGATGCTAGGAAACATGCAGATGGTTGTTGTAGATTCCCTTGGCTGTGTAAATTGAAGGATCTTGCAAATGGAATGATCATATACCAAAGGCATCCACCAGGCAATTTAAGGATGTATTTACCTTTGCAAAGTGAAAAGAGAAGATCTTCTTTGTTGGCTGGCTTAAAATTAATTCTTCTGATGCTCTTTGCTTCGTCTGATCTCAAACAGATTTTAACATTTTAAACGTGTTGTGGCCACTTTAAAATTCGGTTAGGGAAATATTATGGGCACCAGCATTTCGGACGGCATCAATATATTATCTAAAGTTTGGCCAATGTTTTATAAATAATCCTAAAATTTATGGCAGAGATTTGAGAAATTAAGGGATGCCATTTGAGTCACAAATGATGGTATTCTTGGGCAATAAAACGCCAGCTCCACCAGCCATTGTACATCATGTCTTATAGGAGCTATTAAAGAATCTGCATTTTCTTCCTTCAAATTTTAATGAGTTGCTACAGGTGCACTTACGCTGGTACTTGTAAAAGAATTTAAACTAGGACATACATGACGTACTTGAAAATTAAATTTGCCTATATAGATTTATTCTTTTAGCTTTTATTGATGGTTATCAATCATATATTTCAATATTCAGAAACATATGCTTTTTGGGTGCTAGGGGGCAGCGCACTTGTTATGTAAGGTTTGTAGGCATATCCGGGTATATCTTTTGACATATTCTAGAATATCTTTAGGTACGTACTCAAAGCGGGCTGTACACTTTTGTAAACTCGGTCATCGGCCCGTCCCTTGACACTTCTTATTCTTGAGATCCGGCTTCTCTCCCGTGAGGTTCCTCGCATCCCTAACCAATTTTGGTCTCTCTATTCAAGCCTTTGCTGCGTGGCGCCATTTACGGCATTTTTTTGGATGCGAGCATACCGCTGTTGCGATTTACAATGGAGGTTCGTCCACTTGTTGAAGTTGAGATAATACCTTATGGATGTCATGGCTTGTCATATAAGCTCTTTGTAAGCCGTATGCCTTTATAAGCGTATTCCTTACATTGTAACCAATGGGTGCCAAATAGACCGGTGCGTAATCATATGCGGTGAATGGGCATAAACTGCAGCATGCCATTATGATGGTGGAAGATCCGCTTAAGTGCTTAATTAATGTTGCTGCTTTCCGAAATAATCGGGGTTTATAGTAGTTTTGGGCGCATTCATG
Organism: Isoetes taiwanensis; assembly: GCA_021234155.1. Classification (NCBI taxonomy): domain Eukaryota; kingdom Viridiplantae; phylum Streptophyta; class Lycopodiopsida; order Isoetales; family Isoetaceae; genus Isoetes; species Isoetes taiwanensis. The sequence continues at coordinate 565,188 of JAJEKV010000158.1, read as the reverse complement.
TGATTCAATTCTTTTAATTATCTCTTTTCAAACATCACGACCTCGCTGGACCTTAGAAGTTAATTGCATCATCAAGCATACACATTTTGTATTATTATCTACCGTTTATAAACCTCCAAACTAATAGTAGGTTTCTACTCAAAACATATATTATCTTTTTGTCTCTTGGCATTTCAACTTCACAACAAATTGAACAACAAAGAAGATACGAAGCAAAGGGCCTTGGGGAGTTCTTGATTTTGGTTGCTAATTGAAGTTCCATGTGTGTTCTCAATTAAGGTAGGTGCCTATGCAAAAGGTACGTATTGGTTTCTCATACATTTCTTACAAGCGAGGATCTTAGATTTTGCTGCATGTTCTGCGAGCACATTGGATTGAAAACTAGTTGTGCAGGAATTAAATGCCACTTTCTTGTACGATATTGTACGGAATATTGATCTATACATTATTCACGGTTTTAAGCCATCAAAGATTATACTAAATTGCTCATTGTAATATATGATGTTACAATTCGGCCCATTGCATTTCCATTGTGAACTATTGTAGTGTGTGTTTTCTTGAGGCTCTATGTTTGTATATTGCTCACTTTCCTGCTTGAGCGATGCCGCCGGAGATTTAGATCCAAGCAGGCTTTTCTCTCGTACTTCTTTGTAAGGACATAGCATATGTTATTTCTGATCTCACCCTAGAGTGATTAAAACACCATACGGTGACTGACTTTACACTGATAAGTCCGCTAGTATATAAATCCACGCAATTATCTATAACGACACACTTACGATTCTTTGGGATCCTTATCATAGCAGAATACTGTGGTGGGTATGCATGTCAAAATAAAGAATGTCGCGGGTGTCATGTTCAATCTATATTCATCAAGCGCACAGGTTGCAAAATATTGTGCATTTTAAGGCGAAATATAATTTTCCTCAATTTGGAAGGTTTTGGGGTATAAAATTGTTTTAAATGGGAAAATGTTAAGCTCTTGCTCAACATTTTGGACCCTTAACTTTACCCATGGTACATCATACTAGTATGGCTTTGATGGGTACCGCTTTCATAGACAATGGGCACAAACTTGGCCTTGTTAATCCTGAAATAATGCGTTATTTGCAAAGGAACATTTAAGCGTTCTTGGCCAATGCAGAGGTTCTTATGAAGCAAAAGTCGCGGTTAAGGGCTTTTTGCTTCGGAGTGAGTTAAATACATTTATAAGTACCACTTGGTTTATTGTCCATAATTTTTGGTGGGGACTTTTTTGAAGCGGGAGTACACATCAATGTTGTTGGAGATTCCAAGCGGAGGAACCTGGTGACCTTGCATTAACATTTGCAATTTCAAGCGAGTTTTTCTAATGCATTTCTTGTTGCTTTTAGAGATGACTTGATAAATGTGGAAAGTTGGTCACATATACTCAACCCCCAATATCTTGGTAAGCGGTGTATTTGAACTCATAGTTCCTCAAGATCTGATTTTCATTGGCGAGGGTGGGCTTGGGGTGAAGCTACTTGCTTGATGTATGGGTGCTGACTCTATTTAATTTCTTTGAAGTTGCTGACTTGAAAGTTTTTCTCTTAGGTTGGAGCTTCTGAAAATGTGTAGGGCCTTAAAGCTAGGATTCAAAGTGCATTGTCACAAGCGGCAAAGAAAGATGTGGTAAAGCATGTTAGGGTGTCCTTAAAAAGTATTATTTAGTGGTAAAAGGTGCACAAAAGGTAGCGGAGTAGTCTCTTTGGTACCTGTATAATATCTCAATATAAGGTATGTTTTGGGAGCTTTTTATATATATATTGGTCCATAGATAACATTATCTTTATCTTAACTTTGAATATTACCATGTCCTTGACTTTTATTTTGGATTTTTTGTATTAGTTTTAATGAAAGAAAAATGAGAAAGTGCAGGTTAAGTACAGATTGTGTACTTTTTTACTTGGGTTCCAAAGAAGTGGTACACCCTGGCAATACTTTACCCATATTGATTGAGCATTGAAGTTGTTGGTTACATTGGTAATGTCGTTGAAGTGCTTAAACAAATATTTCCAAGTAAAAGTGTGTGTGGCCATGAACACCAAATTACGAGAATAGAAAAGACCCAAAGGTCGAGGGGAGGGGGTTGGGACAAGGGTATACTTGAGACTGGAGTCAATCACATGAAAGCATATCCAGAAACTGGCATAATCCATTCGGTGATAGCAGGACCATTTGCTACAAACCCGGTTCAAGCAAGGTCCAAGGTATAATAGAACCTACGCTCCATGGTTGCCATGTCTTGAAATTGATGTCAATTTGGAAGTAAATTTAAGAGAAGATCAAAAACATAATTAATTATTTATGTTTAGGAATACCCGGTGTTGCATAATTACTTTGGTGGTGAAACCATATAAAAGGTTGCATGAGGCCGCCGTTGTTGGATGTCAAGGTAGGCGAGGATACAGTAAGAGAACAATTGTGGTAGTTCATGTACGCGGAATCGCCAGAACCGAAGGGACCAAATAAATATGCTCAATTATGGGGCCGGCTACTTGGCCTTTGATTTGCCACCAGTAAGTGGTCATGCTTAAGCTGGCGAGTGTGTCCCCGCTATATGTAAGCTATAAGGGTGCCTCTAAAGTCGATCCAGGTGAATAGGATCCTGTATCTTGCAGTGCGGACTAAAAGCAGTACACTTTTACCTTATCTTGGAGTAAGTTATGCACTAGCAACCAAGGGTCCGATTACATGAAATGAGAGTCTGAAGTCAAGTTCGCGAGCATTATATCCCTCTAGAACCAACCCAGGAAAAATCTAAACAAAAAAACCATACGTACGAGGGGTGTGTGAAGCCCAGGCCTTAAAATCTATTTCTTTCAAAATGTAAATTTCTTTTCCAAGTCTATTTCTACACTATATTGGAACCATTGAGTAGATAGTCAATTAATTTTTAAATGTGATGCATATGCATTTAAGGTGGTTGAGTCCGCTCTTCCTAGTATCAGTTATAGCATAAGCCCATCTTGAAAGCACCTGTACTTTGCGAGGATGGAAATTAATCCTACGTGTTAAAAATGCGACATTAAGTAGTTACGTCTTCCTTAGACCTTGATATTCAAATCCCAGTGCAGGATGATAAAGATACGATTATTGTAGGCGGATAGATTTACCAGCTAGTGAAAGGGAGGGAGCCATAAAACATAATGAATTACAGCTATAAAGAGTTGGAGTGCATTTTGAAGCAAATTAGCCTTTCAAACCAGCCAACTGCAACAATCAATGGTTTTAGTAGAAGTAGATGATTTTGAGATTACCGTGTGTTGTTTAACCCTTCTTGAATCATGATAGTGCTCCCAAAGTGTGGTGCGGCTCCTTAAACAAGGCGTAGGATATGGCATATATTTCAGAGTGGTTTTGTAGTATTTTAAAGCATATAGCTAAGGTTATAGTTATATCTTCATGTAGAGATATAAGAAGTAAATTGTTACCTAGACGAAAGGGAAGTGATTCTGATTTCTTTGTCACACATGTTTGATATCGCCAAGTTCTAAGCAACCACATTGGCCCAAGAAAATGCTAGGAACAAAAACATAGACTCATGGTACAAGCCTTGTGAAAAGGCAAATATATGGAGTAAGTATAAATAAAGTTATCTAGCTAATAATTGGTGTACCTTATAGATTGTAGGGCCTCTTGGATATAATATATTCATTGTGAACATGAATACTGTGGATAGTGGTTACTTCATGGCTTATCTCTTAGCCATTAAAATTAAATCAAATTAAATTTCACTAATTACACTTTTGGTATGCTTAGATTTTGGGCATAATGTAGGGTTTCCAAATCCCACATATTCAGACTCAATTAGGGTAAAATATTGGCTCCCTAACTGACATTGAAACCATGCATATATAAGATTTGATATGTCACAGTATTATATGCGAGTTAGGAAATATCATTATATCCGGCGAGAATATGGAAAATAAGCGTATAAAAACAATAGTATATAGGGGTTTAGATATACATTGGTATATCTAACTTTCGATATACTCTACTATATCAATTTTCTTTTGTGTTTTTTTAGGGTCTTTATGGAAATCGATTTAGAATTGGCTTAAAACCTAAGCGGTAGCCAAAGCGGCCCAAAGGGGCTAGAGCCATATCCCGATTCTGTTTGCTGGGAGCAGGATGCAGGGTTAGGTGGCCATATCAGTTCTATATACCATAAGTATCAAACGCGGTGAAGATCGATTTTTGATGAGATTATCTTTGTACCCGTAATATGGGTAGCGAAATGCATGTCGAATCTTCCTTGGCCTTAAGTCTGATTGAATCTTTGCATCTCCAATCGAGAACAAGGATATGTCTGCGGTTCTTTGAAATAGCCGCGCTCATCGATTTAGGATCTTGCGATGGTGATTTATATAGTTTATAGCGGTAAAAATCGCGACTTTTATGTAAGCGGTTGTTCTAAGATCATTAGGTTCTTAACTTGCTTTCGAGGTATTGTTGGAACTTGTGATACGCTCTTTGATGCGTACAAGAAAATACACGGAGCTTTTGAACTTTGGCCGAGAGCCTTGGCCATATAAATAATGCGCTGCCATGTTACGTAAGCATGGTGGAGCATGTATTTGGTGCCCAAATAAGAACATGGGGGTGGGGTACTAACACGGAGCTTATGGCAAGAATCTAATTTTGCCAATCGATCCTATAAATTAGCGGATTTTCACTACGAGACCCCTAGGTAGATGTACTTGCATGGTTTTCTATATCATGTTTTTTTCTATTATTAGACGGCGCCTTGCAATGTAGCAATTGGGCTCATATATAAAGATTCACCAAAGTATACGCCTTATACAATATTCATGGCGAGTCTTCACATGCTTGATGCATGGCGAACTTAGTTTCCATATTGGTTTTCGATTACATATTTATGCGGTCATTTCTAAATCCAGGCCAACCAAAATCCCGAAAATCCGGCCAGCCAAAATCGAAAATTATAAAAAGAAAAATGGTATATTAGGTTTAGATATCACATTATATCGGGCTTCGATATGCACCGCGTATATCGAGCTTCGATACTCTGACTGTATATTATATATCGAGAGTTCAATATAAAGTAGTATATCTATTTCGATGTCACGTTGAATTTGAATGTATAGTTAGGGTGCAATAAAAGTACTTATGATAGTCTGCGCCATTCAAAATTGAGATATACTCCACCATAAAATATCGGACATTAATAATGGATTCAACCTTGTAGTTTTGTAGTCATGGCCAAGCCATCTCCATTTGGGTTCCTATATTTGTTTGATCGATTTTTGCCACATTTGAGATTTACGCCTTTCGATTAATACTTAAAAGGACGTGGATACTCGAGGTTACTTGAGGAATAAATATATATGCCTATAGTTGGTCATGAACCTTGGGGAGTATATGCGACACTTTAGTTCAAGATATTTAAAATGTGTAGGATAATACAAGGTTGATATGTTTGTGTTGGGGCGAAAGTTATTCTTGGAAGTCTCCTATAATGGTGTTTTAGACCAGGTTGAGTTTTTGCTTCATATAGGCTTAGGAATACTATCCTAATTGCTCACGCAATAGTCCATTGTGTTTCTAGTATCATCAACAAACCCTTATGCATTGTAATAAAACTTACTTGTGTTCCATACAAGTAGTGATATAGCTATTAATGATACTGTTATGTCTGTGAGAATGAGTAGAGATTATTATCTAAAAACGATGTGCCTCATATATTATGGTTTTGAGATGACATGTCTGACATACTTGAAACACTCAAAATTGTTTGAAGTACTTAATTTTGATTGATTGTAGAAAACATGACTTTGATGTGATTTAAACCATTTCACTCGGTCTTGAGGAGGGCAACCCTCGATGCGTATACTATATTATATATTCGTCTTTTGAATGATGTCGATAGTATTATTAACCTTGAAAATATTTTGACTTTGCCAAGAGATGTAAAGAGACCTAATGATCTTAGAAATTTGCTAGTCATTGATGCGTGTACCACACTTTAAAACTTCGTCGAGGAGGTGCGAAATGGTAAACTAAATATGGTAACTAGAATCGGTTGTGGAAATTTCATAAGTGATTAGCATGTGTAGATTGGATTGGTTGTGAAGGAATTTTGATTTATTTCAATTATGGGGCATAAAGCATAGTATAAAAGAGCATTACTTTGGGCTATAGAGAGCTACACACATCGATACTAAGGTTGACCAAAAATGCTTGCAACATAACAATTCTGCACTTTGCATAAAATAAAGGAACACAAAAACTAGGCCCTAACCTAAGATATAGATGAGAGGTGCGCCAAATTATAAAGCATAAAGGTTTACTACGTAATCTTGTACAAATATACCAGGGGAGTTACGGTTACATTATTCATTTCAGGCACGAATGCGAGAGCAAAGGTCGGTTGTTAAGTGCGTGGATTGACAAAAGTGAGGCTGACGGTCGGCACGCCAAAGGAAACGCCTTATTGGCTGGAGTTTGCAAGCCCACGATCACCGACTATAGGGGCTTCCGACGTGAAGATGCTAGAGCACGAATTTTTGGTTTCGATTCTGTCTCTCCATTCTGAACTATTCTTCCCTTCGATCTCAACTTTGTTCTCCCTTTTGATTTGTCAGATTCGGTCATAAATTTGGGCCTCATGCATGCATTGATCTGGAAGTGGGTTGGCTATTTAATGGTTTTCGAAGTTGATTCGGCTTGTTATCAGTAGGGTGGCTCAAGGTACGAAGGTGCCTTATTTGGTATTTTCGTCTCCATTTATTTAGATGTTTTGTAGCGGCCGGTTCTAGTGTGCCTATTCAAGAAGGAATATGTCGGTGATTCCTAATTTATATGTGGCATGTGGATTGATTAGAGAGCTCATTGTGCTCCTTGATTGCTGATGGTGGGTGTTTGCTGCGTCTGTGTTCTACGTGTTGGAGGCGATCTGAGACACATCAATCATACATAGAGTTGGGCTAGCGGTTCCAAGTGGAGATAACCGTGCTAAGAGGCTGAGGTGAGGTGGGAGTTATGCAATTCGCAGATCCTTGAGAATCAGCCGGGTTTTGGGGATGCTATTTTGTGCATATGGCCTCCACCCCAAGGCCCGCTAGGAGCTCATGTGATTTGTTTTATCTCTTCTTATTTCTTTGGGTTTCTACATCACTGCAAGGTTTTTTGTGAAAGTACAGCATGTAATGGTTGCATGTTTGTGTCTTACGGTTACGTTATGCATATACCATGTCTTATATTTGCTTAAATGCTAATGCAACTTTTTGTCCAGTGAATTTTTGTAATTTGTATTCTCTTTGTTGCGTATGTTTTCGCATATGAATATGTATGTGGAGCAGTTTCACATGGGTGTGATGTGGGGAAATTCCTCAAGTATATTCCATTTGTATATTAGAGGTATCAACGGATCAGCGATCAGAAGTATGAGCAATAAAGAGTGAGCAATGACACAAGATAATCATACACCATAAAGAATGTGACCACAGCGTTGAATCTTGGGTCACTCTTAAACCACGAGTTCCTAAAGCCTTACGAACTTTTCTTTTCGCGTGCTTCATTTTTACTTTAAATACTTCTTTTTACACAGAAATTATGCTTTTACACCCAATAATAACTGCGTGAGTGAACAAAGAAATATTTATGTGACCTTGGCCACGATAAATTCTTACATACATAAGAGTTCATGTGATCCATCACATTCAAGATAGATCTAGGGTATTTGTTTTGCTTTTTATTTCATAACGCTTTATCTATAATAATATTCGGGGCTATGACATGTAAGCAGAGAGATAAGAATAACAATTCGTTGTAATGTTTGTTGTAGATTAAAGGAAGTCAAGTTCGTGATATCGCCAAGCATATTTATATAAATAGGAATTCAGGTGGGGGCTAAAATGGCGATAGGGCTCTAGTTGATTTGAAATTGCACCCTCTCTCCTTGGACAGGGAAGATTTTTCAACCTCAAAACACCTTTTCGACTGTTGCAGAACCTACCTATTTTTGGTATTTGGAAGTTTTCCCTCTTGTTTTAGAATCTGTCAATAAATCTAGATTTTGTCAGTAGGTGACAAGGGTTAGGGAACCGGGCAAACTTCTCTCTCGGGCAAAACTTGCAGGAACGCAATGTATGCATCACAAGTCACTGGGCTTTTGGGAGCAACCTAGGTGAGATACGTTGGGAAGTAAAAGAATGTCAGCCATGGCGGCATGTCGCTTATTCGTTGTTTTTAATTTAATTTATTTTGGGTTTCGCCCTAAATACATAAATTGGAGAGTTTAGGGTTAGGGTTTTCAGGATAAACAACCTTTGCCGGAGGAGTCCTTAGGCTTGGTCCCCGTTTCTTGTGCAGTTCGTTGTGCTCCGTGTATTAAGCAAAATGGGTTTCAAGGGAACGAAAGCCGAAAAAAGCAGGCTTACTTGACGGAGATGTGGCCAGACTTTTGGAGGAGTACTCCAAGGCTTTGATCTGTGCTTAGCGGATAATGTTGGGTCTACTCAAATGCAGCAAATCAGGGAAGGGTTTAAGGCCAAGGAATCTGTGGTGCTTGTAAGGGAAGAAGAATACCATTAAGAAAGGACCATTCGAGTTTACGCAAGAGAAACTGGAAATACAAGCGTTTTGAGATCTGATGCCTCTTCTCGTGGTATGTTCTATTTCTTGTTTGTTATAAGTTAACGTAAACCCGCATTTTAGTGTATCATGTATGCTGCTACAGGCAACGTGGGGAACTTGTGCACGAAAGGGGATCACAAAGAGTCAGAAAAAGATTTACCAAGTACAAAAGTACTAATTATATAAAATTTTCATTATATTCTTTGTTTAAGATACAATTGTTCAGTTTTAAAATTTTGTAAAGCGGGTGGTATATGGTTTTTATAGGTGGGTACACCGCAACCATTGACTTGTAGCTGGCCCGTGTGAGCCACTTACACTCCTGGAAACACAGGGCTTGATCCTTCTTAAACGTCCTTCTTCCAGAGTTTATTACTATCGTAGAAAGTTGTATCCATTTTTCACCGTGGTTGGTTATTAATAATTCCTCTATACAGGTTCTTAACATTCCCACAAAGATTAATAAAGGGAACTGTAAATTGTGTCCCAATGTGGATCTGATTAAAAGGGAATAAAGTTGGTTCATCACAGAGGCAGCGTTGCTTGCAAAACAGCATTTAAATCCATTTTCTTATGGTTTTGATAGTTCAAATGGTATATGATGATAGTTCAGTTTTTGATCCTGCAGTCCTTGACTTGACTGAGATGATGTTAGCTGAATTCTCTTTACAGTGTTTCAATAGGTAAACATTGTCATTGGCAGTAGGGTACCCTACTTTGGCAGCAGCTGCTCATTTCGCCGATCAATTCATGTAAAATGTTCTTTCAGTTGCCCTTACAACAGAAATATTCATATCCCACCAGGCAGATCCGGGTTAAAAAGAATTTTTTGAAGGTGAGTAACATTATAATATCTTAGTAGGTTTTGAGTGAGCATCAGCCAGCCTTTTCTTCTTACATACTTTTACTTTCCTACAGGATCCCTCCCGAGACTGCTGTTGCTTGCACACTCAGGGTGCTGTAAGTGCTGAGTGCTGCTCCAGCTGCTGTAAGAAAGAAAGAAGGAGGAGCCTAAAAGGCCGAGCCTGAGAGGAATCAGATGATGATATGGGTTTCGAGTTTGTTTGACTGAAAAAGTTTTTTAAATCGTGTAACACTTTTTGTGTTTCTAGAAATACCAATTAAAATTGTTGCCGCTTTTCACTTTTGTTTCCTCAGCGCATGTCTATATCTAGCACAAATGTCTCAGCCAGGAGAAGCGTTTGGTAACACTGTAAGTAGTTTCCTATATCTCATCTCATGTAATCGCCAGATCTCAGACAAGTTACCAATGCTCTTCTTGGTTTAGGAAACTTTTTCCCTCGGAGGATTATTTCAAATTTGGATTCTGAAGACAGACCTGTCAAGAATCATCCTGAAACCTAAATGATCTGGTTTTTAAGATGAACACAGCTAAAGAATATCCAGAATCATCTCAACACAGTTTCACAAAACCCAAAATAGTCTGTTTTAGACAGACCCGAGTAAGGTATCTCACAGCCTGCAGTTTCCAATTAAAATTGTTTGCCGCTTCTCACGCTTTGAACTCAGGCGCGTGCCTATATCAGCAAATGTGTGGAAGGCGCGGAAGCAGATGCTGGCGTAGGGTTTTAGCTTTAGTAGTAATCTCACTTAATGTAATGTGGGGTCACATGATGGGAATGCAATTTGGTTTGGAAGATTTGACCCTCAAGAGTTATTTCCGTTTAGTTGTAGAACATGTCGAAGAGTATAAAATTTCGGTTTCAAAAACCAAATGATGGGTTGGCAGATGGAACTGTCAAAGAATCATCAAGAATCATCCTACGGCTACTGTTTCATAAAATTGAAGATGAAACTCACGGCACGCTTCAAGAAACCGAAACAGAAGTTTCAGAAAAGCACACCCTGGCTGAGGTTTGGGAAATAGTACATGAATTTTGAAATTTGTAATTTGCAGGTCCCCTATCTACTCAGCCCACAAATTAGCATCTCACAATACTTATTAATACCCGGCATTACTATATATATCATGAAATGATATAGCCATCCCTAATGGGCTGCATTTTTGCCCTTTTAAATATCCATATTATGTGAATTTTTATCAATACTTTGTTTGATATTATGAGGTAAGGCAGGTATTTTACTTTTGTGATTATTTTGTGTGAAATTGTGTCTCATTCAAATATAACAACTTTGCACTTATGGATTTTAGTAGAAAAACAATGCCATGAAATTAATGGGGGCGATTTAAAATCTAACTCAAAGCGAAATCTAGAAGAAGCGAGATCCAAAAGCATCTTTCAAAATGTCACCTTTGCTGCGAAGCAGTTAAGTACATCCAGCTCTACATGAGTAGACGTATTGGCTCTTGTCACCTTTAAATTTTGGTGGCGTGGTGATGAACGCCACGTAGGATCAAAAATCGCGCAAATTCACGTGGATGAAGGAAATACAGAGTAAATAAGAAGGCGAAAAAGAATAAAATGGAAGAAGCTGGCATTGACGCCGTGAGAGTCATATGTAAGGCCTCCGCGGCAAGCAATTTATCTACTTACTTAAAATTGTGTTTGGGGGTGGTAATACTCTTTTTTAGGCATAAATTGGACATGTCCAAAATCCGACCAAAAAGAAATTTTGTCATCGAGAGAAAATCAAAATCCAGGCATGTAAAATTTTTAAGGGAACCCAGGGAGTTTAGGTTAAGGCAATTTTAGTCAAAGGCTCCACATACGTTTTTTAAAAGAGCACTACATTGGCCAAATGATGTCCGAAACAATACGTAACGA